>CM046037.1:43676959-43834459 GCA_025215565.1 Flaveria ramosissima | reverse complement strand
TAGTATAAAATTATTTAAAGTTATTTTATAAAGTTTTTACATCTTTTAAATAACCTTTATAAAGGTCTTATAATGTCATAAAGGTCCTATAATTCAAGCCTTAAAAATTAAAAAATGAAAACTAAAGTATAATTAAATGTATATTGTCTTATAAGTTTCAAGGATCTTAAATGAAAATTTAGGAAATAATTTTATTAACTAATTAAATATAAACATACTTAATGAACAATTAATTATTAAACAATTATTTAAATAATTATTTAAATAACTCTTTTAATAATTATTTATTTAACATATAGATTTATAATGTTTTAAAAATCTACATTTAAATCATAATAGGTTTGTAACATTTAAATTACATAAATATTAGTAATGTTGTTATAATCTTTGATTTTTTTTTAGATTATTAAATTTTTAGAAAAGATCTATATCTTTAAATTTAATTTAATATTTTCTGAAATGTTTTAGTTAACAAACTAATTTATTAAAATCTATTGGTATTATAATAAAATTTTCTAAATAGCAAAAGTGTAGAAAATAAGTTAAAAACAAGGTTGGCAGAGGCCCGTTCGAACCCGGGACCTCATGCCAAGTAGTGACACAGGTTACCAGTCGGGCTAGCGCCCCCACATCTGTTTAGAGTTTTTTTTTAAATCCTTTAAACGTTAACTGGTTCCACCCCCAGTTTCCATATGAACCCTAGAATGATTTGGATCCAATCGAACATGAGATTGATCCTGATACTCAAATCAACATAGGGTTTTTGTTACCTAGATGAATTCGAGTGTATGGGTGTGTGTAATTACCAGAAACATGATCGAATCGATGTTGAAATGAGAAGAAAACGTCGCGACCACAGTTGGTTATAGTTCGAGATGCAAACATCGTTAATACTCAAATTAACTTCGTGTAACAGATTCAGGGTGTTATTCCGATCGAAAGCCCCTTATCAATTTGAAGTCACATTGTTCAGAAGGAGGTTCCCGATCAAGTTGCAGACCCGCGATGAGGAGAAATGAATGAATTCGATGTTTGGGTGTTTCAGATGGAATTAAGTGTTGGGAATAGATTAGAGATAGTTATGTGGTTGTTGTTGTCCGATTAATTGGATTATTATTGGTTTAATGGTAGAACGGCTCCAGGATTTAAGATGACGGTTTACTTGTTCAAATGGGTTCATAACCATTGTTTAAACACGTTTAAGGTTCATAATGGGGTTCGAATCGTTTCCACGAAGTGTTTAGGAGCGTTTAGGGTTCTTTATTGCACAATTTAATGGGTTTTAGACCTCACCGGCGCCGCGCCGGAGCTTCGCCGGCCGGCGGCCGGAAGATCGGGGAGAGGGGAAATGGTTTGAGACCATTTACAGATTCAGTCCCTGTGGTTTATTAACTTATTATTTTATGACCAAAACTTTACAACAAAGTTTTAATTAATTACATTCCCAACCCTACTGCTGCTGCTGCTGCTGCCGCTGCTGCTGCCGCTGCCGCTACCGCTGCGCTGCCGCTGCCTACTACCACCACTACTACCACTACTACCACTACTACCACTACTACTACCACTACTACTACCACTACTACTACTACTACTACTACTACGACTACGACTACGACTACGACCACCACTACTACCACCACTAACACCACCACTACTACTACCACTACTACTACGACTACTACTACGACTACGACTACGACTACGACTACGACTACGACTACGACTACGACTACGACTACGACTACGACTACGACTACGACTACGACTACGACTACCACTACGACTACGACTACGACTACGACTACGACTACGACTACTACCACGACTACTACCACCACTACTACCACTACTACCACTACTACCACTACTACCACTACTACCACTACTACCACTACTACCACTACTACCACTACTACCACTACCACCACTACTACTACTACCACCACTACTACCACTACTACCACTACTACCACTACTACTACCACTACTACTACCACTACTACTACTACTACTACGACTACTACTACTACTACTACTACGACCACCACTACGACCACCACTACTACCACCACTACTACACCACTACTACAATACGACTAAGACTACGACTACGACTACGACTACGACTACGACTACGACTACGACTACGACTACGACTACGACTACGACGACTACGACTACCACTACGACCACGACTACCACTACGACCACGACTACGACTACTACCACGACTACGACTACCACTACGACTACTACCACTACGACCACTACCACTACGACCACTACCACTACGACACTACCACTACGACCACTACCACTACGACCACTACCACTACGACCACTACCACTACGACCACTACCACTACGACCACTACCACTACGACCACTACCACTACGACCACTACCACTACGACCACTACCACTACGACCACTACCACTACGACCACTACCACTACGACCACTACCACTACGACCACTACCACTACGACCACTACCACTACGACCACTACCACTACGACCACTACCACTACGACCACTACCACCACTACCACTACCACCACTACCACTACTACCACTACCACTACTACTACCACCACTACTACGACCACTACTACGACCACTACTACGACCACTACTACGACCACTACTACGACCACTACTACGACCACTACTACGACCACTACTACGACCACTACTACGACCACTACTACGACCACTACTACGACCACCACCACTACGACCACCACCACTACGACCACTACGACCACTACACCACTACCACCACTACGACCACTACGACCACTACGACCACTACCACCACTACCACCACTACCACCACGACCACCACTACCACCACGACCACACTACCACCACGACCACCACGACCACCACGACACCACTACCACCACGACCACCAGACCACCACAACCACCACGACCACCACGACCAACAAGACCACCACGACACCACGACCACCACGACCACCACGACCACCACTGACCACCACGACCAACACGACCACCACGACCACCACGACCCACCAAGACCACCACGACCACCACGACACCACGACCACACGACCACCACGACCACCACGGACCACCACGACCACCACGACCACCACGACCACCACTACCACCACGACCACCACGACCACACGACCACCACTACACCAAGACCACCACGACCACCACGACCACCACTACCACCACTACCACCACTACCACCACTACCAACCACTACCAACACATACCACCACTACCACCACTACCACCACTACCACCACTACCACCACTACCACCACTACCACCACTACACACTACCACCACTACCACCACTACCACCACTACCACCACTACCACCACTACCACCACTACCACGACTACCACCACTACCACGACTACCACCACTACCGACTACACTAACACTACACTACCACTACAACTACCACTACCCTACCACTACCACTACACTACCCAAACCACTACCACTACCACTACCCCACTACCAATACCACTACCACTACCATAACTAACACTACCACTACCACTACCACTACCACTAAAACTACCACTACGACTGATGCTGCTGCTGCTGCTGCTGCTGCTGCTGCTGCGATGCTGCTGCTGCTGCTGGTGCTGCTGATGCTTGCTGCTGGTGCTGCTGGTGCTGCTGTGCTGGTTGCTGCTGGGTGCTGGTGGATGGGCTGAATGCTGATGATGCTGCGTGCTGATGATGGTGCTGCTGCTGCTGCTGCTGGGGATGATGGGTGATGATGGTGCTGCTGCTGCTGATGTGCTGTGATGTGCTGTGCTGCTGCTGATGCTGGTGCTTTTCTATGATGTGATGCTGCTGCTGCTGCTGCTGCTGTGTGCTGCTGCTGATGTGCTGCTGCTGCTGTGCTGACTGCTGCTGCTGCTCCTGCTGCGATGCTGCTGCTGCTGCTCCTGCTGTGCTGCTGAATGTGGATGTGCTCTGCTGATGCTGCTGTGCTGGTGCTGCTGGCTGCTGGTGATGCTGCTGCTTGATGGTGATGCTGCTGCTGCTGGTGCTGCTGCTTGCTGCTGCTGGTGCTGTGCTGCTGATGGCTGTGCTGCTGCTGCTGCTGCTGCTGGTGCTGCTGCTGCTGATGCTGCTGGTGCTGCTGCTGCTGACTGCTGCTGGTGCTGCTGCTGCTGATTGCTGGTGCTGCTGCTGATGCTGGTGCTGCTGCTGGCTGCTGCTGCTACTGCTACTACTGCTGCTACTACTACTACTACTACTACTACTACTACTACTACTACTACTACTACTACTACTACTACTACTACTACTACTACTACTACTACTACTACTACTACAGGTGGGGCTCGTCAGACCCAGTAGTACTACCCCATTTCCCCGCTATTCAATATTAACAATTCGAAAGTGTGAGGACTTTCCCATGATAAACAGCACTAATATTAATATTATGCACAACTAAAATATACATAAAGCGTTTGTAGTTTTACCAGTATGCTATCTCCCCCCAAAGTGATTATGTAAAGGGTGGGCATGAACTCACCTGATATGCGTATAGATATTGGAGTTTGACTTGACTGAAAGAGTGAACAACAAACCCTCAGAGGTTACCTAGATCATATAGTATGAGTACGTGCAACAGAGAATATGTGAAACCCTAATTACATTACAACCAAAGACTCAGGTTTAGAAAATAATACATTTGACTCAGTTGACCCGTTTAAAAACCCCGTTGGTGACTTTATGTGTTTTAACCCATTTAAACAACCATACACATATATCATACAAGTTTAACATTCAAATGGTTCATGAGTATGCTACATCATCTAGGTGTATCACATAGATCATCATACGACCAAGTATCATACAGTCATGCGAATCTAGAACATAAACATATCCACTAGTTACAACATAATTAACAAGTCACACAAAGATCAAATCACGCACCACATGCCATGTGAAGCCACTCACGACTTCACACCCTAAACCCTGCCAATCCTACTAAGTAGGGGCCTCAGATTCGCACGCGTGTATGATGATCGCATTCACATTCACTAACCATTTCATACATTCAACATACATCACAACAATCAATTTCCAATCCCAAGCATGATATCTTACTACTAATCCATATCAACATTATACATGCTCATCAAGGTACTAACACCACTCATGATTAACCAAACATCTCATACAACAATATTAACATGTTCCAACCACATTAGAATTCATCTATGAACTTACTAACATGCTCCTAGTATCTCAAACATGATCAAACCATCATCTTTCAGATGTTGCAAAAATAAAGTTTCCCTTTTGGGAAAGTACATCCCAAAACCTATCAAACATCCTATACATTCATGAATTCATTAATAATATACCAATTCAAGCTCATATGAACATCTAAGCATGATCAACAACATCCAAACATCATAATCCATCAATTCATATCCTAAAAAGTTACTATCTTTAGTAAGGTATGAACTATAGCATGTGTTCTTGAATTCTCAATGCTCACAACAACAATCTAACATCTAATCATCACCATGAACACATCCATAACATCAATTCATCACCAATTCAACATTACATGCAAAATAAAGTTACTATTCTTAGTAACCTATGAACATCAACATCAATTCACCAATTTCTTGCAAAATCAATGTAATCTAGCATCCATACAATCTATTAAACATCAAACATTCATCAAACAATCATCCATCATGCATAATCATGCTATTTTCGAACTAGGGTTTGTACATCACCAAAGATCATGATCAATCCACTAGAAACACACAATTCATACATAATCCACGTTAAACAACATGTAAACAATCTAACTAACCAATTAACAACATCAAACAACATCAAATTCGACCCCATGATGATACAAAATCGAATTAGGGTTCGGCCCTAACAAGAAAAACATAAAAACACCAAAACTAACCTTTATTCTTGCCAAGGAACACGATTTTGATGTTGTTAACTTGTTGTGTGGCTTGAAATCGAACCAAAATCGCAGCCAATTGCTTGAACTTGCTTGAATTCGCAAAGGGAGGGTGTGTGAGGGTGAAATGGCGGCCGACGGGAGGGTGGGCTAGGGTTTGATGTGTTTTGTTTGTTTTAATTTTACATATTTACAACTTAAACCCTTGTGTTTTGCGTTTTATTAAAAGGCACTCTTTTAAACACTTTTTAAATGATTTTTAACTACAATACTAAACATATAACTCATGGTAACAATTATATGTTTTATTTTTATAAAACACAAACATACGAATTTATACACACATTTCCACGTTACGCGATTAATTCCCAATTAACATATAAAAACATGCAAGCACATAAACATAACACAATAATCACATAATCAATTAGATTATCAATAATGTAACATTATTAATTATTATTAGGTCACCAACGTTAAACGACAACTAGTGTGTGTTCACGACACGTGTATGCAAGACTTAACGAAACTAACGGAGTTTGGTAACGGAAATTTACCGGATGTCACATTATCCCCATGTTGAAAGAATTTTCGTCCCGAAAATTGCGTTACATGGTGAGAGTGTTCCATCACTGGTCTACTGCATTGGCACACAGAAATCGAAATCGAGTGAGTTTTGGATGAGTTGTCACATCATCCCCATGTTGAAAGAATTTTCGTCCCGAAAATTGCGTTACATGGTGAGAGTGTTCCATCACTGGTCTACTGCATTGGCACACAGAAATCGAAATCGAGTGAGTTTTGGATGAGTTGTCACATCATCCCATGTTGAAAGAAATTTTGTCCCGAAATTTAAATCAATACCTTCGTCTGCTGACATTGTCTTCTCGAATAGATGAGGGTACTTAAGCTTCATTTGATCTTCTCGCTCCCATGTGAATTCCGGTCCACGTCGCGAATTCCAACGGATTTTGACAATAGGTATTTTGCTTTGCTTAAGTGTTTTCACCTCAAGGTCCATCACCTCAACTAGTTCTTAAATAAAATGTAGTTGCTCATCCACTTGAACCTCTTCTAGTGGTACGACCATCGTTTCATCAGTTATGCATTTCTTTAAGTTTGATACGTGAAATACATCATGGATTCCACTTAGCGAATCAGGTAGGGCTAGACGATAGGCCACTGGACCTATTCTTTCCACTATTTCAAATGGTCCAACGTACCTCGGGTTTAGCTTCCCTCGCTTGCCAAACCGAACTACGCCTTTCCATGGTGAAACTTTCAACAAAACCTTGTCACCAACCTGAAACTCTAAAGGTTTCCGTCTCTTATCAGCATAACTCTTTTGTCGGTCTCGCGCTGCTGCCATACGGTTCCGTATCTGTGAGTCAAAGCTGTGAGAGGTTGGGCGATCTTAGAGAATCCCTCTATGAATCGTCGATAGTAACCTACTAATCCCAAGAATTGTCTTATTTCACTCGGCGTTTTAGGTGTGGTCCAATCCTTGATCGCCTCAATTTTGGCAGGATCGACATGTATCCCTTTCTCATTAACAATATGACCTAGGAATTGTACTTCTCGTATCCAAAAGTCACACTTAGAGAATTTGGCGTACAACTGTTCCCTTTTCAGTAGCTCTAAGATCATTCGCAAATGCTCCTCATGGTCTTCCTTGGTCCTGGAATATATCAGTATATCGTCGATAAACACAATGACAAACTGATCGAGATAGGGTTTGCACACACGGTTCATGAGGTCCATGAACACAGCGGGTGCATTTGTCAACCCAAAAGGCATGACCAAGAACTCATAATGACCGTAGCGGGTACGAAACGCGGTTTTGGAAATGTCTTCTTCGCGGACTCTGAGTTGATGATAGCCAGATCTCAAGTCAATCTTCGAATAGTAACTTGATCCCTGGAGTTGGTCAAACAAGTCATCGATACGGGGTAGAGGGTATCGGTTCTTGACTGTTACTTTATTTAACTCCCTATAGTCAATACACATCCGAAACGTGCCATCCTTCTTCTTAACAAACAGGACAGGGGCTCCCCAGGGTGATGTACTAGGTCGAATAAATCCCTTATCCAATAGCTCCTGGAGTTGTGACGACAACTCCTGTAGTTCGTTCGGTGCTAATCGATAAGGTGCTCTAGCAATCGGGGCTGCGCCGGGAGTTAGCTCAATTTGGAATTCCACTTGACGATGAGGTGGTAATCCAGAAAGATCCTCTGGGAACACCTCTGGAAAGTCGCGCACTATGGGAATATCCTCCATTCTCCTTTCCTTCGCTTGCTTATCAGTTACAAGTGCTAGAATAGCCACACGACCCTTACGTAGTAACTTTTGGGCTTTCATGAACGAGATTATGCCTATCACAGCACCACTTCTATCACCTCGGACTGCCAGAATTTTGTCCTTAACAGGAATTCGTATGATCTTCTCATGACATATAACTTCCGCTTGCTTGCCAGAAAGCCAATCCATGCCTATCACAACATCAAAACTCCCCAGCGTAACAAGCATAAGATCTATAGCGAAAGTATGACCAGCAAGCTCTATCTTACAGTCTTTAAGGATATGCGTTACATGAATCTGTTTACCGTCAGCCAATTCTACGGTGTATTTAGATTCTAGGGCGGAGGGTATATCACTTAAAAGACTACAGAATTTTAAGGACACGAAACTCCTATCAGCTCCAGTATCGAATAGTACCGTAGCAAAGCAACCATTAACAGAGAATCTACCAGTAATAGTTGTAGGATCATTTAGAGCCTCACCTGAGCCAATGACGAAGGCTCTCCCTTTTGCTCCATCCTTATTACCGCCATTACCATTACCATTCCCACCGTTGTTGTTACCATTGTTGTTGTTGTTATTGTTGTTATTGTTGTTATTGTTGTGTCCATTTCCGTTGTTGCCATTTCCATTTCTCCTTAGCTGTGGGCAATTTCGCCTGTAGTGCCCCTCTTTTCCACATTCAAAACAACCCTTAGGAGTTTCCTGAGGTTGTTGTGTCCTCCTATCCAGCTCACCACGGCAATCCTTCGCGGCATGTCCAATTTTACCACAACGCTGGCATTTGAAGCTATCACATCGTCCCACATGATGATAGTTGCACCGGTTGCACTTTGGGTGTCTACCACCATAACCACTGGGTCCTTGATTAGTTGCAGTCATTTGGTGGAAGTTACGATTGTTGTCGAACCTCCGTTGTTGTTGTACCGGCTGTTGTTGCTGCTGAGGTTGAGGTTGACCGCCAGAAGATGATGATGCTTTCGTGTTACTAGTACTATCCCACTTTCTTTTGTTATCGGGCACGCTTGCCACGACGCCCTGCTTGGGTAGACGTCCTTGTTCCATGGCTTGGTCAGTTAGCTTATGGGCTAACTGAATGGCTTGCTGTATGGTGGTTGGGTTAGAAGCAGTTACCATACTCTGAATTTCGGGTACAAGTCCCCGTATGTAATGCTCGATCCTTTTATGCATCTCATTTACCATTCCCGGGCATAGTGTTGCTAGCTCGTGAGTTCTGGGGGTGTAAACCTCGATTTCTGAGCCCTGCATTTTTAGTTGCCAGAACTCTATCTCCAACTTCTGCACCTCATTGCGAGGACAGTACTCCTCGGTCATCATGGTTTTAAACTCAGCCCACGGCAGTCCATTAGCCAGTGCTTGCCCCAACATCTGGACTTGTGCATTCCACCAGGATAAGGCAGCACCCTCCAGGGTCCCGGTGGCATATTTCACCTGATCAGCAGGTGGACAGTTGCACTTGGAGAATACGGACTCCGTCTTCTCGAACCAGCGTACTAGTCTCACAGCACCTTCAGTACCGCTGTAGGTATGGGGCTTACAGTCCATGAAGGACTTATAAGTACATGCCGGTGGTCCTGCTTTAACACAACAATTATTGATCAGACAACCTATATGGTTATACAGGATATTCGGTTTAAATTTCAATCATTGTTTACCTGCTGGCTGTCCCGCTTGGGCAGCAGCCACCGCTGCCTGAATCAGGGCAGCTATTTCGGCAGGGGTCATGTTCACGGCACCAGCGCCATGATCTCCGGCGCCATGGTCTCCGGCGCCACGTCCACGACCGCGCCCACGGCCACGTCCACGACCACGTCCACGTGCGTCCATTGTTCACTTTACATCCACAAATACAATAATGAGTAACATCAAACACATTTATCTCATTGAAGTACAGTAAACAATAAAGAGATAATAAATCATCACAACCACAACATTCATAACAAAAATAATAACCAAAGTAAATAAATTGCAAATGAGTCACAATGTATTCATCAATGTCAAAATTTAAGTTTGTCGTTCGAGTGGGAAAACAACCCTTCCCACATAGGTTTCAAAGAAAACACTACGTAGTCTAAGTCATGTAAGAAAATCAATCGACAATATCAGATCCATCACTCTCATCCTCCTCCTCCTCGGGTTCCTCCTCCTCAGGTTCTTCCTCCTCCTCAGGTTCCTCCTCCTCAGGGTCGACCGCAGGAGCAGGAGCTATAGAAATCTAGAGTGCTGCTAGCTGTGCCTCCAAAGTAGCAATCCTATCATCAGCCACTGCATCCCTCTGCTCGCGAACAGCCACGCGTCCACTGAGTGCTACGATCCCATCTTCCATTTGGTAACACCCGTCTAGGGTCTTTCCATGGCGCCCCTCGAGTTCATCCACCTTATGCCTTAGGTTGTACACCTCGGTCTGTAGTGTACAAACGTCGCTAATGAGTCGCCTGACTCGATGCTGCTCTGTATCTAGTGCTGCCACCAATGCAGCAATCAACTGCTCGTTGGACTGCACCGTCCGGGGAAGTGAAGGCACTGCTTGATCAGAGTTACCTCTCGTTCTGGGTCTCGGCTCGGGCACGCGTTCCCTATACATGATGTGATTGACAAACCTAGGATAAAAACTCCAGTCCCTTGGGGGGTCACGCTTCATCAACGCGAAAGGTTGATCCCAGTCAAACTCCCCTCGAGGATAATCTAAACGAGGCCAGTCGAGTCCATCATCAGGTACAGGTGCGGGAGGTGGGGACTCGGATCGTGCAGGTTATGGAGGTCGTTTTCCAGAAGCTCTTGATGATGATGCCATGCTGCAGATAGTGTGACGTGTATGCCAATGAGTATACAGTAGATGAAAATAAAGTACAGGTAACTAACTAACTGTGTGCGGTTATAGTCTAGTGTGTATGCAACCTAGTTCCCTATAACCAATGGCTCTGATACCATTGTGTAACACCCGGCCCCTCACACCAACAATATTGTCCGCTTTGCCCACGAGGAGCTCACGGATTTGCTTTTGGTTGCCCGGGTGAAAACTTCCCAGGGAGGTCACCCATCCCTGGATTGCTCCAACCTGAGCACGCTTAACTGTGAAGTTCTCCTCTCATCCACAGCCAATACGCCCAAAACGTGTTGTTGATATTAGAGGCAGGACATTCCTTATGAACCAGGAATCTCTCCTGTCCACGGCCGATGTGGGATATGTGTAGGGTGTCACAAGCACCCCCTGTTTGGACTCATCGTCCTCGATGAGCCCGAGAAGTCACCATCCTTGGTGAGGATGTCCCACATTCCGAACGGCACAGGAGTGGCTCTGATACCAATCTGTCACACCCTCAAAATCCACGTGCGGAGTTTTACCGCGAGGCGTGTGAACAAACCAGGATCACAGTCAATAGTTACTCAGAACGACTCTATATGCCATGATTAAAATAAAACAACCAAAGTTCAACTTTAAAATTGTGCGGAAGCGTTTTGAAAACAACTCAAATAAATAAAAGTATAACTATGGCAAAACATGTGCCAACCCAAAAGAGTAAACCATAATCATTAAAATGCTAAATATCTTGAAAACCGAGTCTTAGTATGCAAGTGAACCGTGGAGTGCTCCTAGAGGCAAGCAGCTAATGACCTGAGAATAGCATACTAAAATGTCAACACAATGGTTGGTGAGTTCAAGAGTTAATATTCAAACATAAACAGTTTAATAATCGAGATATACTAGTAGTGCATTGCAATAGATAGCTAGTCTATTAACAAATAAATATTAATGCATAGTGATTTCGCAATTGAAGCTGACTGTGTTACGTTGTTGCCTCCTGTCACGACTCAACAGGTCGTGACAATGTTCAATAGGACAAGTTGCACCCGGTTGACCTCGAGTCACACAGGTGGGGCTCGTCAGACCTAGTAGTACTACCCAAATTTCCCCGCTATTCAATATTAACAATTCGAAAGTGTGAGGACTTTCCCATGATAAACAGCACTATATTAATATTATGCACAACTAAAATATACATAAAGCGTTGTAGTTTTACCAGTATGCTATCTCCCCCAAAAGAGATTATGTAAAGAGTGGGGCATGAACTCACCTGATATGCGTATAGATACTTAGAGTTTGACTTGACTGACAGAGTGAACAGACAACCCTCAGAGGTTACCTAGATCATATAAGTATATGAGTACGTGCAACAGAGAATATGTGAAACCGTAAGTACACTACAACCAAAGACTCAGGTTTCAGAAAATTATTCATTTGACTCAGTTGACCCGTTTGACCCGTTGGTGACTTTATGTGTTTTAACCCATTTAAACAACCATACACATATATCATACAAGTTTAACATTCAAATGGTTCATGAGTATGCTACATCATCCAGGTGTATCACATAGATCATCATACAACCAAGTATCATACAAGTCATGCGAATCTAGAACATAAACATATCCACTAGTTACAACATAATTAACAAGTCACACAAAGATCAAATCACGCACCACATGCCATGTGAAGCCACTCACGACTTCACACCCTAAACCCTGCCAATCCTACTAAGTAGGGGCCTCAGATTTGCACGCGTGTATGATGATCACATTCACATTCACTAACCATTTCATACATTCAACATACATCACAACAATCAATTTCCAATCCCAAGCATGATATCTTACTACTAATCCACATCAACATTATACATGCTCATCAAGGTACTAACACCACTTATGATTAACCAAACATCTCATACAACAATATTAACATGTTCCAACCACATTAGAATTCATCTATGAACTTACTAACATGCTCCTAGCATCTCAAACATGATCAAACCATCATCTTTCACATGTTGCAAAAATAAAGTTTCCCTTTTGGGAAAGTACATCCCAAAACCTATCAAACATCCTATACATTCATGAATTCATTAATAATATACCAATTCAAGCTCATATCAACATCTAAGCATGATCAACAACATCCAAACATCATAATCCATCAATTCATATCCTAAAAAGTTACTATCTTTAGTAAGGTATGAACTATAGCATGTGTTCTTGAATTCTCAATGCTCACAACAACAATCTAACATCTAATCATCACCATGAACACATCCATAACATCAATTCATCACCAATTCAACATTACATGCAAAATAAAGTTACTATTCTTAGTAACCTATGAACATCAACATCAATTCACCAATTTCTTGCAAAATCAATGTAATCTAGCATCCATACAATCTATTAAACATCAAACATTCATCAAACAATCATCCATCATGCATAATCATGCTATTTTCGAACTAGGGTTTGTACATCACCAAAGATCATGATCAATCCACTAGAAACACACAATTCATACATAATCCACGTTAAACAACATGTAAACAATCTAACTAACGAATTAACAACATCAAACAACATCAAATTCGACCCCATGATGATACAAAATCGAATTAGGGTTCGGCCCTAACAAGAAAAACATAAAAACACCAAAACTAACCTTTATTCTTGCCAAGGAACACGATTTTGATGTTGTTAACTTGTTGTGTGGCTTGAAATCGAACCAAAATCGCAGCCAATTGCTTGAACTTGCTTGAATTCGCAAAGGGAGGGTGTGCGTGGGTGAAATCGCGGCCGAAGGGAGGGTGGGCTAGGGTTTGATGTGTTTTGTTTGTTTTAATTTTACATATTTACAACTTAAACCCTTGTGTTTTGCGTTTTATTAAAAGGCACTCTTTTAAACACTTTTTAAATGATTTTTAACTACAATACTAAACATATAACTCATGGTAACAATTATATGTTTTATTCTTATAAAACACAAACATACGAATTTATACAAACATTTCCACGTTACGCGATTAATTCCCAATTAACATATAAAAACATGCAAGCACATAAACATAACACAATAATCACATAATCAATTAGATTATCAATAATGTAACATTATTAATTATTATTAGGTCACCAACGTTAAACGACAACTAGTGTGTGTTCACGACACGTGTATGCAAGACTTAACGAAACTAACGGAGTTTGGTAACGGAAATTTACCGGATGTCACAAGGAATACTTATACTACAATCTACAGCCGGTTATACTTTGATAGCAAGCTGGATACAATTGAATAGACACAAACAAAATCAATTGTAGAGTCAAAAGGCATATCTGCCTTTTGACTTGTGGCTATGACATGTCATAACTCACATTCTAATATATTACAAAAAGGATAAAAATACATAAAGTAGAAAGCTTGAACTCAAGACCTAAATGTACACTTACCAAAAGCATGGATCTTTCACCCACTCATGTAGGTTGGTGACTTTACAAAGTTGCAGTGGAAAGGTGTTCAGCTTTATGGTAAAGTACATCAGATAAAGACATATCTCTAAAAGTCTTCGGAAGAAATCTGTCTTCACTCTTTGGCTTCGGAAGACTTTGTCTTTGAAGCTTCGGAAGACTTCACTTTTGGCTTCGGAAGATATTGGTCTTGGCTTCAGAATATTTTACACTTAGAATATTTCTAGTGCATGATGTAAAACTTCCGAAGCATTTCTACTTCAGTTCTTTAGTGCATGCTTGTAGAGAGATTTTGGATGTTTTGGCTGCATCAGACTTATAGGAATCCTTACATCATCATCATTATTACTATTATTATTATTAGTATTATTATTATTATTGTTATTATTGTTATTGTTATTATTGTTATTGTTATTATTGTTATTATGATTATTGTTATTGTTATTATTGTTATTGTTATTATTGTTATTGTTATTATTGTTATTGTTATTATTGTTATTGTTATTATTGTTATTGTTATTATTGTTATTGTTATTATTGTTATTGTTATTATTGTTATTGTTATTATTGTTATTGTTATTATTGTTATTGTTATTATTGTTATTGTTATTATTGTTATTGTTATTATTGTTATTATTGTTATTGTTATTATTGTTATTGTTATTATTGTTATTGTTATTCTTATTGTTGTTATTCTTATTGTTGTTATTCTTATTGTTATTGTTATTCTTATTGTTATTGTTATTGTTATTGTTATTGTTATTGTTATTGTTATTGTTATTGTTATTGTTATTGTTATTGTTATTGTTATTATTATTGTTATTGTTATTATTATTATTATTATTATTATTATTATTATTATTATTATTATTATTATTATTATTATTATTATTATTATTTCTTTATTATTATTATTTTTTTATTACTATTGTTATTATTACTATTGTTATTATTACTATTGTTATTATTACTCTTGTTATTATTACTCTTGTTATTATTACTACTATTATTAATACTACTATTATTATTACTACTATTATTAGTACTACTATTAACTATTAGTATTATTATTATTATTACTATTATTATCCCGGGACGCCTACAATTGGTCATCGCACATAAAACATATAAATAGATTTGTGTCATGAAAATATTGCAGCGGAAACATTCAAAAATGACATCTTATTCATTATAAACACTTTTGCCAAATAATACGTCATTATCCGATTACAAAATACATGTTTGCATTATATCACAAAAGCTTTATGTAAGGATTCATTTAAGTCTGATGCAAACGAAAACATCCAATGTCTCTCTGCAAGAAATGCACTAAGTACTGAAGAAGAAATGCTTCGGAAGTTTTACACCATACACTAGAAAATATTATAAGTGTAAAATCTTCCGAAGCCAAGACCAAAATCTTCCAAAGCCAAACATGAAGTCTTCCGAAGACTCAGAGACAAAGTCTTCCGAAGCTTCATCCTATGAAGACAGATTTCTTCTGAAGACTTTTAGTAACATGCTTTATCTGATGTATTGTTCCATAAAGCTGGACACCTTTCCGCTGCATGAAGTCTTTCGAAGACTCAGAGACAAAGTCTTCCGAAGCTTCATCCTATGAAGACAGATTTCTTCCGAAGACTTTTAGTAACATGCTTTATCTGATGTATTGTTCCATAAAGCTGGACACCTTTCCGCTGCATCTCTGTAAAGTCACCAACTTACATAAGTTGGTGAAAAGGTCCATGCTTTTGGTAACTGTACATTGAGGTCTTGAGTCTGTAACTTTCTACTTTATGTACTTTATCCTTTTTGTAATAGATAAGGATGTGAGCTATGGCATGTCATAGTCACAAGGTCAAAAGGCAGATATGCCTTTTGATTCTACAATTGATTTTGTTTGTGTCTAGTCAATTGTATCCAGCTGGCTTTCAAAGTATAGCCGGCTGTAGGTTGTAGTTTGTAACACTTGTAAAAGAACTTGAGAAAGCAATATACTGCCTCCTTGAAACCCAAATCTCTTGTTCTGTCTCTTTATCTTTACTTGTGCTCTTTGTATCAATATATTGGTTAATCCAGTTTACTGTTTGATCAAGTTTAGTTAATCTCCTCTTTGTGTTGTTGTGTTGTAATTGTTAAGCCCTTAACCGGTCCTGCAATTGGTATCAGAGCATTTCAGGCTCTTGATATAAGATCTCACCATCTTAAGATCCCTCACACACACAAAAAACTAAACTCTCCAAATGGCATCCATTTCAAAGACTGATATGGAGACTAGAACCATGAACAAATCCCCACTGATCACTCTTGATGACTTTGACACCTGGTGTATGAGAATGGAAGGTTTCATCAGGTCTCTAGACTCAAGAATGTGGGAATCTGTTGAAAATGGACCTTTCATACCCAGCACTCCTTCTGCTACTGGTGCTGGTATGATCCCAAAAGATGTGGCCAACTACTCTGATGAAGATAGGAAGAGAGTAGAGATTGATAGAAAGGCCATGACTGCTCTTCAAACTGCCCTTCCAAACTCTGTGTACAGAGGTTTTAAGAAGTGCAAAACAGCTAAACAACTGTGGGATGCACTAAAACTGATGTATGAAGGCTCCTCTGAAACCAAGGAGAACAAGAAGGATCTCCTGAAGCAGCAGTTTGAAAACTTCACCTTCAAAACAGGTGAAACCATGACTCAGCAATATTTCAGGTATGTTGAGATAGTGGATACCCTAGTGGATGGAGGAGTTCCTCTTGAAAACAGGGACATTGTAAGGAAGTTCATGTCCTCACTTCCTAGGCAATGGACACACTACTGTGTGGTGATCAAGAGGACTGAAAATCTCAAAACTCTTACTCTGACAGAGTTATATGGGATTCTCAGTGGCTACCAGATGGAGATGAACATGCAAGGTTCATCTGGAAACTCCAACAATCAAATGGGTTCAGCCCTGCATGTGGTTGAAAGGGATAGCATAGAACCCCAACATCATCTCATATGCTACCCTGACAACTCACCAAAGGGTCCTTTTATCACCTTCCCAGAGACACCCAGGGAGAACTACACTTAAGGAAGCCCATTCCAAGAGACAAGCTCTTCTCAAGCCTTTGTGTCTTCTGATAAAAGTTGTGGGAACTCTCTCTTCACTCTTGAAGATCTGGACTGTATCCATCCAGATGACCTGGAGTACATAGAAATAGTTCAGCAGATGGCTCTCCTCACTCATAGAGCCAAGAAGTTCTACAAGAGAACTAGAAGGAGGTTTCCAAGCAATGCAACCAGTGGAAAGTTTGGCTTGGATAAAAGCAAAGTCAAGTGTTACAACTGTAACTTGATTGGCCACTTTGCTAGAGAGTGTAAGGCACCTAAAACAAATGGTGGCCAAGCAC
This sequence comes from Flaveria ramosissima, assembly GCA_025215565.1. NCBI lineage: Eukaryota > Viridiplantae > Streptophyta > Magnoliopsida > Asterales > Asteraceae > Flaveria > Flaveria ramosissima. The sequence continues at coordinate 43,816,524 of CM046037.1, read as the reverse complement.
AAACCAGACCAAACTACACTGACAAAGCCCCTCAGAATGAGAAGCCAAAGCAACATGCTGCTGTTGCTGTTGAAGAAGGAGGCTTTGACTGGAGCTTTCAGGTGGAAGATGCTTCTCCAAACCAAGCACTAATGGCAGACCATGATGAAGCCAAGGTATTGGAACATCTCTGTACTCCTGAATGCATTGCTAAAGTAAACGGATACAGGTCCTATAACTTGGAAATGAGATCTGATCTTGAGTCCTTAAACATTTTAAAATCTGATTTTAGAAAGTCTGAGAATGATTACAAGTTAAAGATAGAGGACTTAGAGAAAACCATTTCAGTACTAAAACATGAACATACAGATTTTAGGACTCAAATCCAGGATCTCATAACTAAGTTGACTGAGTGCCAGGCTGAGCTTGTGATTGGCAAAGCCAGGGCAGAAAAGAGTGTTCTTGAAGAAGAGACCTTCAAGAACATGATATCCTCATCCTTGCACAACAAAGTGTGCTATCAAAATAAACAGGGACTGGGATCAAATGAGATAGCTCCTCCACACACAATCTTGTCTGTAAGATCTCCTAGGTGTGAAACTTGTGAAGATGAGCTTCCTCTCATAGATCCTATAAGTGAAGAGGATAAAGAAGAGATAGTGAAGAATTCCTCTGAGAAGAGTGAAGAGGAGGATTCTACTAAGAGCCACTATCCTTCTGAGGAGAAGAAATCTACTGTGATGACCAAGTCAAAGAGAAAGAACTTGATCAGGAAGAGCAAAAGAAAAGCAAAGAAGGCTCAAGAGATCAAGACTACTTTTGACTCTAAGCAGAAACAAGTTTTTATCTCTGCAGGGTTTAAAGTAGTAAAGACTGAAAACATCAACCAAAACTCCTCAGCTAAGAGTTCTGGTTCTTGTTCAAATCATCTCAGTACAAAGAAGAAGACTGATCTGCTGTGTACCACTGCTGCACAGCTTGGACCGTCAAACTCCAAGAACAGTTCACAGCCCAAAAGAACTGTCTCAGCATCTACAAAGATGAAGGTGGAGAAGGGATGTGACCAAAGACAGTCTTGCTCTCATAAGGAGGCTCTTTTGAAGAAGAAAATGTTATGTGTCATGTGTGAAAGTACCTCTCACATTGCTAAGGATTGTCCATATAATCCTAAAAGTACTATCCATATGACCAATACAAAGACTTCAAAGAGTTTCAAGAAGATTCAAGCTTCGAAAGGAAAATCTGTTTCCTTTGGAAGCTCCAAATCAAAGAATAAGGTAAATGGAAAATTACCTTCGGAAGAAAATTTGGTCTCGGAAGAAAGGAGTTCTTCCGAAGCACTGAAGTCTGCTGCAGTGACTGTAGAATCTTCCGAAGGTTCAGTCATCAAAACCTGTGAAGTCCCAAAAACTTCCAACGTTTTGAAGGTCAAGTCCAAGACTCCAAAGGTGGTGTGGAAGTCTAAGAAAGACCAAATGACTGAAGTTTCTCCATCAACAACAGCTGAAGATCCCCCTAGCACAACCATAGGATCTATTACTGTTGCATTATCTTCTATTATACTTAGTGAGCCCAAGACAAGTAAGGCTTAGGTTTCCAAATGTAACTAATCATTCTCTTTGTGCAGGAACAGCTCAAGACAAACAAGAATGTCTGACATGATATGCAATAGGTCACTAATCGATAACTTTGAGGATATTGATGGAGGACCAGTTACTTTTGGAGGAGATGAAGGTGGTTATATTTGAGGAAGGGGAAAGGTCACAAATGGTAAGCTCAGCATTGAAAAGGTAAACTTTGTTAAAGAGCTTGGGTACAATCTTCTGAGTGTATCCCAATTTTGTGATCAGAGTCATAACATGCTATTTACTGAGCATGAGTGCATTGTTCTCAAGCCTGGAGTGGTCATTCCTCATGAGCATATCCTGCTCAGAGCCCGCAGGAAAAAAAACATGTACAAGATGGATTTGCAAGAAACATCTCCCTCTGGAGAAGTTTCATGCTTCCTATCTAAAGAAAATAGTGATGAGTCTTTCCTATGGCATAAAAGAATGTGCCATGTAAACTTTAAGAACATGAATAAACTGATTAAACATGATTTGGTAACTGGAATGCCAAAGAAAGAGTTTACAAGTGATGATCATTGTGTTGCATGCCTGAAAGGGAAGCAACATAAGGTATCTCACAAGCCTAAGGAAAGAAACTCCATCACTACTCCCCTACACTTATTACATATGGATCTCTTTGGCCCCACCAGTGTAATGAGTCTGGGAAGGACCTCTTATTGTTTGGTGATCACAAATGATTTTACAAGATTCACTTGGGTTTTCTTTCTTAGAACTAAGGATGAAACACCTGAGATTCTGAAGAATTTCATCTTAAAAATTGAGAATCAAAGCGATCACAAGGTCAAAACCATAAGATGTGATCAAGGAACTGAATTCAAGAATCAAATCCTTGATACATTTTGTGATGAAAAAAGTATTACAAGACAATATAGTGCTCCCAGGACTTGGAGTTGCTGAAAGGAGAAACAGGACACAAATTGAAGCTGCATGAACTATGTTGTCTGACTCTAAACTGCCCATCACCTTCTGGGCAGAGGCAGTAAATACTGCTTGCTATGTGCAAAACAGAGTTTTAGTAGTTAAGACACATGGTAAGACTCCTTATGAACTTTGGCACAAGAGAAAACCTTTCATTGGTTTTCTCAGGTCATTTGGATGTCCCTGCACCATCTTGAATACCAAGGATCAAATTGCCAAGTTTGCTGAGAAATCAGATGATGGACACTTTATTGGATACTCTTACCAAGCCAAGGCTTATAGAGTATACAATCTCAGAACTAGAATTGTTGAGGAGTCAGCCAATGTGACTTTCAATGAACACACACCCTGTGTGGTTGGTTCTGGTCCTGATTGCTATTTGATCTTGATTTAGTTACCAACTGTTTTAACAAGTCTTGTGAGAATGTTTCAGGATCTGCAGAAAATCTAAATACAGGTGATCCTGATCCAAGATTTGAGCTAGGAAGACCCTCAACTCATACATCTTCAGCTCAAGTTGGAACTACTTCAGCAAATGAGGTTTCTATCAGCACTACAATGACAAATTCAGCTGATACATCTGGGGTGCCTTCAAATTCCAGCTCAGAGGCTCCACAATCAGATAAAGATACCTCGATTGTAGAAGACAACAATGGTGATCAGGAATTCCTTGATGCTAATAACCACACCATAGATGACAACATCAATGATGTCACACACTCATTGGATCAAGTTAATCTTGATAAGTGTGGTAATATGGAGGGTGAATCATCTATGCCAGATCTAAATTTCTCAAATTTGGATCTATCTCAGTAACTTGCTGTGATCCCTCAGCTAAGGATCCACAAGTCTCACCCCACCACAAACATCATTGGAGATGTTTTCACAGGGGTAAGAACAAGAGGACAAACACATGAAGCAAATGTTTGTCTTCACTCTTGTTTCTTATCTCAGATAGAGCCAAAGAAAGTTGATGAAGCTCTAAAGGATGGAAGTTGGCTTGAAGCTATGCAACAAGAGTTACTTCAATACAAAAGGCAGAAAGTTTGGAACCTTTGTCCTCTTCCTCATGGGAAGACTACCATTGGAACCAAATGGGTTTTTAGGAATAAGAAGGATGATAGAGGAATTATCATCAAGAACAAGGCAAGACTAGTTGTTCAAGGATACACACAAGAAGAAGGGATTGACTACACTGATGTCTTTGCTCATGTAGCAAGATTAGAAGCTGTTAGGATATTCCTGGCATTTGCTGCATCCAAGAACTTCAAGGTCTTTCAACTTGATGTAAAGTGTGCTTTCCTATATGGAGTGATTGATGAAGAGGTTTATGTCAAACAGCCACCTGGTTTTGTAGACCCTGATCATCCTGATTATGTCTGCAAGCTTGACAAAGCTCTTTATGGGCTGCATCAGGCACCCAGGAAGTGGTATGAGACATTGTCTGAGTATCTTTGTAAACATGGATACAGGAGAGGTACTATAGATGGAACTCTCTTCATCAAAGGACAGGGAAATGACTTATTGCTAGTTCAAGTATATGTAGATGACATCATCTTTGGTTCAACTAATCCAAAGCTCTGCAAAGACTTTGAGAAGCTGATGAAAGACAGATTTGAAATGAGTGCAATGGGAGAACTCAATTTCTTTCTGGGAATTCAAGTGAAGCAAGTTGAAGATGGCATCTTCATAAGTCAGTCAAAGTATGTTCAGGACATACTCAAGAGGTTCAACATGACTGATTGTAAGATTGCTAAGACACCCATAGCCAGAAACCACTCCCTTGGACCTGATCTTGAGGGGGAGTGTGTAGATGAACATTTATACAGGGCTATGATTGGGTCTCTTATGTATCTTACAACTAGCAGGCCTGATATCATGTTTGCTACATGTATTTATGCAAGATATCAACCCAACCCTAAGATGTCTCACTTAATCACTGTCAAAAGGATTCTAAGATACCTCAAAGGTGCTTCAACACTTGGTTTATGGTACCCAAAGAATCCTGACTTCAATCTGTATGCTTATACAGATAGTGATTATGGTGGTTGTAACATGACTACAAAGTTTACATCTGGGGGATGTCAATTTCTTGGTGGAAGGGTTGTCTCATGGCAATGCAAGAAACAATCTGGTGTGTTTGTATCAACTGCTGAGGCTGAATATATTGCTGCTGCAAGCTGCTGTGCTCAAGTGCTTTGTATTCAAAATCAGATGCTGGACAATGGATTTCACTTCAAGGAGACTCCTATCCATATAGACAACAATAGTGCTATCTCTATTACTAAGAACCCTGTGCAGCACTCAGGGACCAAACACATCAATATCAGGTATCATTTAATAAGAGATAACTATGAAAAGGGATTAATTAAACTAGTCAAAGTTCATACAGATGAACAATATGCTGATCTGTTTACAAAAGCTTTTGATGAACAGAGATTTAAATATTTAATATCAGCTATTGGGATGATTAACTTTGAGTAGATCTTTTCTTAAAACTAATTCTAATTATTTCTTAAAATATGTATGTCGTAAGTTGTCTAGTTCATCACTTTCATAAGCTCATGTTTTCTTTGGATATCAAATCCTTTTTGAAGACTTTCCTTAGATTCTTGAAAATTTTCTGATCCTTCGGAAGAAGTCTAAATCTATCTTCCGAAGCTTAAATTCTTATCTCAGACACTTATTTGTTTTTAAGGACTTTTTCCTTCCGAAGCAAAATTTAACACTCGGAAGCTTTGTTGTTTCTTATACAAAGCATTCAAGTGTTTATTTCTCTTCTGAAACAAAATTTTCAAGACTCTCAGGAAAATCTTCCGAAGTCATTTTAGCTTCGGAAGCTTTTTCATTAAAACTTCCGAAGATAATTTACCTTCGGAAGCTTTTCGAATTCCAAGAAAACAACTTTTTGAGCAAAAGTAAACTACTTTTTCAGAGGTGGGACCGACTTTCGGATTTCAAAGTTTATCCTCTTTCATTAACTTTGGTTCAAATCCCTTTTCACATAAATACCCAACGGTTTCCCCTCTTTCTCACTATCTTCCTCAATTCCACTATTCCTCAAACCTAATTCCCAAAACCGCCTTTGCTTTCTACCTTTCTTCAACCTTAAGCTTCTAAATGGCCAACCTTAACCGCAGAAAGAACCCAGATTTCTCCATGCAACTTCACAGGCAACACAACCAAATTGCTCTGTTAAGCTCTGAGAAACAAGAAAGTTTCTCAGAGATTTGCCAATTCTTAACTCTATCCAACTACTTCACCTCCCTAACCATTGATCCTACTCTGTATGATGATCATTTGCTTGAATTCTGGAAGACCTGCCAAGAGGTCATTATGGATGGGGAGAAGGCACTGTCTGCCACAGTGCAAGGGAGGACAATCTTCATCACTCCGGCCATCATCAACTATCATTTGCAGCTGGATGATGAAGAAGGTGAGTTGTCCTTCCCAAAGGAAGCTGTCAATCATTCCTTTGAGCAGATGGGCTATGAGGGATATTTCTCTGTAAAGACCTTCAGGAAAGGGAAGGTCTCATCCCAGTGGAAATACCTGCTCCATGTGGTTATCCACAGCTTGTCAAACAAGCATGGAGGGTGGGACCAGATTCTGAGGATCTCTCCTTTATAGTGCATGGAATGGTTCAAGGGGTCAAGTTCAGGTACTCTCAATTTGTTTATACCAATTTACTTGCAAACTTGGACTCCTTAGAATATTACATGTTTCCTAGATATGTTCAGCACATTCTTAACTGTGAACTGGGCTCACAGTTGAGGGAAACAAGTAATATTCTTAAATTGGGACAGATGAAGCCCGACATCTTTAAAATCATGAAGAAGCCAACTGTAGGCTTCTCAGGGGTAGAAACAGCCCTAGTCCCCAAAATGTTAGAGCTCATTGCTCAAGGTGACAACCTAGCAACACAAACTAGTGTTGAACCCACACCTTCTACTTCCTTACCACTAAAAAAACCACAAATAACCCTCACCTACCATAGAAAATCCAAACAAACCCCTGCTCAAGCTATTGAGTCTGTGCAGGTCCCCATATATTCACCTTTATAGGAGGAAGTGGACACTAGAGCTCCCACTTCCCCTGAGGAGCAAACCACTCCCATTTCTTCAACTATCAGGGCTGAGGTTCCTCATGCTCACCATGATGAGCTCACAAGCCCAACAGCCTTAAGCCTTCACTCTGAGTCTCAACACTCAAGTGAACAACCTTCAGGGGAAAGCTACCATCCCAAGCCTTTAGATCTAAATCAACCCATTCCCAACCTATCCTTCTATACTGATGAAGACTTAGGATTCAGTGAGTACCATGAGTCTCTCTTCTCCTCCCCTACTCAAAGAGAGATGAGTACCTCTGCTTCTCCTCAGTCTAGCCCACATCAGTCACCTGTTACTGAGGTGGACACTTCTGAACATGTTTAGGATGTCCATATGGAAGAGGCTCTCACTTCTGCAAGTGATTACGTCATTAAGACCTCAACCATGGCAACTCAGCCCACTGACATCTCAACTGAGATTGCTAGTGAGCAGAGGAAAACCAACAGCCAAGAACCTCAAGCTGGTGGTGAGAGAGAGGACTTTGGTCCATTCATCTCATCCCCCAATGATTCTTCTGATGAAGAAGAGGGGAATTTGAGACTAAAGGTGCAAAAACTGTCAAAAACATGCTCCTATTTAGTCTCTAAGGTCAGTCACCTTGAATCTCTGGTGACTACCTTACAAAACAGGGTCAATGATCAGCAACTTCAGATTTCATATCTTAAGGAAAAACTAGCTGGGAGACCTTTAAGAAGAGCTCAACCAGGAACACAAGAACCTGTGGATGTGATTGATCTATCCTCCAGCTCACCTATGCAAGTGGGTGATGCTACCAAAAAAGGGGAGAAAGTTATTGCAGCCACAGAACCTGGGAGTTCTTCACAGAGAATGGACATAGAGGACTCACCATCCTCACTTGCAATTGTGCATTCTCAGCAACTTCCTCAAGTTCACATTAATGTGGACTCTATAGACTCTATCATCAGGAGTCTCTTCGAGGAAGGTATACCAAGGGCTGTGTCATCCCCACCTCAAGGAACTTCAAACTACATCATAAGGTGGAGGTATGATGCTGATAGAAGAGCCCTTATTCTTCACAGAGTTCAAGGGAAACAAGAAGTATTTGATTTTCAAAGCTTGAACTTCTATGAAAGATTGGATCTAGTCAATATGCCACTTGTCAATCCAAGCAACTCAAGACAGGCTGACAGATTGGCTCAAAGAATCCAAGACAGAATCCTTGCAGAGTTCATTTTAAGAAGGAGACTTAGGCAATCAGGCAATGTCATCGGTTAACTGGATGTTGAGGTGGACCCTAAGATTAGTTTCCATAGGGGAAACCTTGACTGAAGGCCCAGTGGCAGAACCTGAGACCCCTGTCTCATCATCATCAACTGCTGCAGAGATTCACACTCCTTCAGAGACACCTGCTGGGGAAGGTGTTTCTCAGCCTCTCTCTAGCCAGAGCATGGATGCTACACCAAGCAATGAAGGCCAAACCTCTATCCACCCTGAGTCACTAAGATCTGTGGGTGAAAAAGGGAAAAGGATTATGAATCCTGAGGAAATTGAGGAGGAAGAGAGAGAGAGGAAAAGGAAGCTAAGGGGAGAAAGTTCCTTTGGGTCTTCAAGCTTTATGCAAGCTGCAATCAGGGCTGCCCCCAGACCAAATACTCAAGATGATGAGTTGAGGGCAGTCAGGATTACTTATTTACAGACCAGGAACTATGATATTGATGAAATCATCTCTCTCCCCTTAGAACAACTGAATGAACTGGCTGACATGGAAGTGTCAAGAGAGATGAAAGAAAAAGAGGATGCAAGGTTACTTCTCCAATTCAAAGAGGAGAAGAGACAGAAAAGACTCTACAAGCATGCTCCCACTCTCTCTCCAGTTCAAGAAAGCCCTGTACAAGAAGATGTGGCTCCACAAGAACCTCAGGTAGACAAAGAAGAAGATAGGATCAAAATGATCAACTACCTGAGTGCCACAGGCTTCTATCAGGCAGATGCACTTCTTCCCTTATCCTATGACTTTATTGAGTTTGAGTACTTAAAACAACTTGAACTTGAGTTAGTCAAAGAGAGAAAGACAACTATGAGGAAGCTAAGGGAAGAAGCTGCAAAGTCAAGAGCCATCATCCAAAAGAGTATGAAGAAGTCTACTGATAGACAAAGGATGATGAGCTTCTTGAAGCTATATGGATTCTCCGGAAGGAGACTTGGCCCTATGTCTCTATCCACAATGGATGAGCATATAAGGGTAATCAAGCAGAAGATTAAGAGTGGTGAACTGATTGACTTACACTCTCGTCCAAGTCAAGTCCCACCTGAAGTGGAGGTTAAGTTTGAACAACCAGAGACACCTCAACCTGGACCTCTTGCTGAGCCTCAGCAAGCTTCATCTTCTGATCCAAAGCAGGGTCAAACTCCCTCTCCTTCTGAACATGTGAGGGAGGAACACCAAACTGAGAAAGACAAGGATGATCAACAAGGTGCTGCAGACCAGTCTTCTCAGTTAAAGTCATCTAAGAGGAAGAAGAGAATGGTTTCTAAACCAAAGTCTAAGAAAAAGAAGTCTAAATCATCTACCTCTACACCTCAGGCTGAGTCAGATCAACCTGAGGAAGTGCATGATGAGGCAGCCTAATCAACTCCAATGCAAGTGGCTCCTCTAACAGCTGAGACACCCATCTTATCCTGGACTTACTCTACCAGAAAGATGGCATGTAATCAGAGATCAAGGTGTTGAGAATGTCTATACTTGGCAAGACATAATCAACTTACCTCTGCATGATCTCTTTGAGATGAGAAGATACTATGAAGGTCTGAATGATCCTGACCATCTAATGAAGAAGGGTATGGTCATGATTATGCTGAAGACTACTAACATTCGAAGATCTTCTAAATGTTTTGGTAGCATCAGCCTTGGGGGAGTTTGTAAGGATTCCTTTAAGTCTGATGCAAACCAAAACATCCAATGTCTCTCTGCAAGTAATGCACTAAGTACTGAAGAATAAATGCTTCGGAAGTTTTACACCATACACTAGAAAATATTCTAAGTGTAAAATCTTTCGAAGCCAAGACCAAAATCTTCCGAAGCCAAACATGAAGTCTTCCAAAGCCTCAGAGACAAAGTCTTCCAAAGCTTCATCCTATGAAGACAGATTTCTTCCGAAGACTTTTAGTAACATGCTTTATCTGATGTACTGTTCCATAAAGCTGGACACCTTTCTGCTGCATCTCTGTAAAGTCACCAACTTACATAAGTTGGTGAAAAGGTCCATGCTTTTAGTAACTGTACATTGAGGTCTTAAGTCTGTAAATTTCTACTTTATGTACTTTATCCTTTTTGTAATAGATAAGGATGTGAGCTATGGCATGTCATAGTCACAAGGTCAAAAGGCAGATATGCCTTTTGATTCTACAATTGATTTTGTTTGTGTCTAGTCAATTGTATCTAGCTGGCTTTCAAAGTATAGCCGGCTGTAGGTTGTAATATAAGTATTCCAAGTTCTAGTATCTTTCTTTATGCTTTGTAACACTTGTAAAAGAACTTGAGAAAGCAATATACTGCCTCCTTGAAACCCAAATCTCTTGTTCTGTCTCTTTATCTTTACTTGTGTTCTTTGTATCAATATATTGGTTAATCCAGTTTACCGTTTGATCAAGTTTAGTTAATCTCCTCTTTGTGTTGTTGTGTTGTAATTGTTAAGCCCTTAACTGGTCCTGCACTTTATAAATGGATGCCATCCCAAAAGAGCCGAGTAGCCTTGCCGTGCCATCCTCAGCAATCATTACCTGCCAACTGGAAAACATATAAAAAGTCAGCGTTGCTGAGTGAGTTCTAGTTTTATAATAAAACAAACTTTACTTTCATCTAAAACCATTCGTTACTTTTGCATGATCACACATCATACGTACACATAGATAACATCTTTATTATCTCCTTCATTCATTCATTCCTTCGTTCCATATAACTCTACTTGCGCATCGGATATCATCCGTACCAATACCATATGCTACACCCCGAACAGTCTTAGCTACTGGGCCGAAGTCGATAATTGAACAGCTGAGCGTATACCGTAGTACTAGGGGTAAGCGGTAGAGGTTCTACATAAATGGTCAATCACAAAGAAGGACTCGTTATCCGATGCATGCAAGACTTTTCATTTCTTTCCGCTTTACGTTACATAATACTTCATTTCATTCATTATCATAACACGTAAAGCCATAGGAAAGATAAACATACATCATACTAAGGAACATTAACATGCATCAACATCACGTCATACAGGGCAACATCATACATACATAACATGCATTATGCATAAACATGCAACATTATCATCACTATGCCCTACATGCTTTCTAAGGCCATAACAGTTATCTTACATGCTATTACGGGAACCCTTACATCAGAATTTACATCTGCACTTTCCCCCGAAAGTCAGAAGTCTAACTACACTTTTCTTCGGGTGCAACAGCCCTATTCGTGCGTATGGACACCCTTTAGTCGCGTGACCTCCACGCGACTGAACACCATGCGATTGGACTCATGCGGATGAACATCTATGCGAATGAACACCCAATCGTGCGTATGGACCTCATGCGGATGGAACTAATGCGAATGAGCACCTATGCGACTGACCTCATGCGAATGGGCTCATGCGACTAAGCACTTATGCGACTGAACCCTCAGTCGCATGACTCCCCATGCGACTGGACTCCCAGTCGTGCGAATGAAACCTTAGTCGTGCGATTGAACCCTCAATCGTGCGAATGAATCCCAATCGTGCGAATGACCCTCAATCGCCTCTCAATCGGCCGTATGGCCTCCATTCGGTCGCCTAGCCCTAGCTGATGAAGAATGGAGTTCATCCCGAACCCAATCTGCCATTTTCGGCCTCCAAGCTCATCCAAACTCATTCTAAGCCTAAATCAACCATCAGGATGAGGAATTCATACCACAACACCATACAAACACGCACAAGCCCGGAAACATACACGAAACGCATTACACACATCACACCCAAATGGGTCAAACACATACACACACAAAAACGGGTGTTTGATGTTTTCCAGCCCCAAAATCAGTTGAAAACAAGTAAAAGTGGGGTCCTAGAACTCACACAAACGAGCACAACGACTAGGGCTTCGATTTGGCTTACTACACAACGAGTTTGGCCACCCGAACCACCCAAACCGACCCTTTTTCCTCTTTTCTTCTTCTTTCCCTCTTCTCCTCTCTAAATGGCTGATTTGTGAGTGTGGGGGAGAGGGTAAGGGCTGCCCTCTCCCTTATATACTCCCACTCGCCCGACTTTCTTTCGTTGGTGAGTTTGGTCCCTCGACTTTGGACTTTATTTCTTTTTCTTCCTTCGTCGGCTTCAAAATAATAAATAAGCGGGTGTTACAATTATTATTATTATTATTATTATTATTATTATTATTATTATTATTATTATTATTATTATTATTATTATTATTACTATTATTATTATTACTATTATTATTATTACTATTATTATTATTACTGTTAATATTATTACTGTTAATATTATTACTGTTATTATTATTACTGTTATTATTATTACTGTTATTATTATTACTGTTATTATTATTACTGTTGTTATTGTTATTGTTGTTATTGTTACTGTCGTTATTGTTACTGTCGTTATTGTTACTGTCGTTATTGTTACTGTCGTTATTGTTACTGTCGTTATTGTTACTGTCGTTATTGTTACTGTCGTTATTGTTACTGTCGTTATTGTTACTGTCGTTATTGTTACTGTCGTTATTGTTACTGTCGTTATTGTTACTGTCGTTATTATTACTGTTGTTATTATTATTATTATTATTATTATTATTATTATTATTATTATTATTATTATTATTATTATTATTATTATTTTTATTTTTATTATTATTGTTGTTGTTGTTGTTGTTGTTTAGGTATTATATATAGTGACCACACGGCAGAGGTTGTCCCCTTAACATGGCTTCTATCTTCTATCTTGACAAGTTTTACTACACTTGAAATTGTAAAAAAATATTTAAGTGAGTAAAAAAATGTGCAAATCTTAGAATTCAATTTTGCTCCCTGAGGTTTGGTGAAGATAACTATTTTCCTCCAAAAGATTAAAAATATCAATTTACCTTCAAAAGTTTCATAAGTTGTTTTAATTCAATTCAAAAGTTTCATAAGTTGTTTCAATTTGAATCCAAAAAATGAAATCTTTGGACTGAAATTGAAACAAATGATAAAACCTTTGGATTGAAATTTTAAACTTTTGCAGGAAAATAGTTACTTTTATCAAATCTTAGGGAGTAAAATTGAAATTAACTCTAAGAATAAAGAAAGCAAGTCATAACACTAACAATTAGTCAGCTACATGCATCCTAAAACAAAATTTTGCACGTTAATTAAGAAAAAACTTTTTAGGTGCACATGTAAAAGCATCACAAATACAATTGACATGCTACTACTACTTCTGTTCTACTTTTAAAATGTTAAAGACCCAGTCCAAAATTATTTGCAATGCATATGAATACAAATGTAGAAACATACTTTTAATCTAAACACGATCAAAATTCAATAAATTTGGTATCGACTACCTTATTAAAAATAGGACACATGCAAGTGAAGTTTGGCTCGCTTGAACCATAGTGGTCACTGGAGTTTGTTTTCAACAAACCATTTTTCAATTTGAACTAAACAAATTCCGATCAACTTGAATTAGAACTAATTTAGGGACAAGGAAATGATACATATATCACCAATTACAACTAACATTAAATTAAATTGCAAGAATGATACTTAAACCATTTTCAACAGAACCTAAAATTCATGAAGACAAAGAACAAAGTATTAGAAATTAAAGAACTTACCTTTGTTGTAGAGATAATTAGGGAATGAAGATATATACCACCCTCGATGGCCATTGCAACTGTACCCCACCAAATTCGAGAGGATAAAAGGAAGGCGTTTGGTTCTGATGAGAGAGGGGAAGTCCAGATGAGGAATGAAGATATGAGAGAAAGAGATGAGACCAAGAAGGGGAAAGTTGAAGTAATGGCAGACACGTATCAAATTGCTAGTAATGCCTCTCACACAGCTTTTATCAGAAGAATAAGAGAAGTAACCACCTAGTAGAGTTATCATACGATGGACAATACCCTTATCCTCACAATGATCATGAAGAGTTGTCCTCCTAACATGGCTTCTATTTCCACCATAGTGGGTGTAGTTATAGTCAGGGCCGGTCACGAGAGTCTTCGAATAATTTTAGGCTCTAGACGAGTAGAAAAAATGGGCCCTATAATATAGTGTCAATAATCAGTATGAAAAAAATCTATAATACGACAATAATTGTTTTACCAATAAATAAACTATTGTAGCAAAATAATCTAAGTTTCTTACTTAACTGAATTGTAAGACTCTCCTAGCGTTTTTGAATTGAGTTTATATTGGATCGACTAAACTAATTAAAATGCTAATGGACCCTAAGTTTCAATAGATCAAGATAATTAAATTGCTATTGGGTTTGTTAATTAGTTTGTTAATAATCTTGATAGGTTCAAATGGATCGATCTGTGTTAATGATGTAATGCAAATGATAATTATATGAACAAAGTAATCAAACTAAGCAAATATAACAAAAATTCATAGAAGTTTCATTGATATTATCAATGGATAACAATGTACAATATGAGAGAGTTCTGTTTTAATGTCTACCTGCAAAAATACATAGAATCCTATTTATACTAATCAAAGAAACTAAGAAACATATATTTACAAATAAGTCCCTACACTATGAAAAAAACAAAAACTAAAGAATAAATGCTAATATTCAAGGCTCCAACAATACTCCCCTAAGATTTGCATTCGTCTTCAGTCAAAATAGTCTTTAGGCTCTTCTTTTACCTTGAACATGGGCTTATCCTTGTACAACTCCAGTTTTAGTAATGCTTTCTTTATTGAAGACTTGAACTTTTCTGTCAAAATCCCTTGTTCGGGTTTAGAGTCATTCGTCTTGATTTCCATAGCATCCATCACCAGCAGTATCTCCTTTGACAGACTTGCTATGTCCATATTAGCATAGAACTCAAGAGGATTTGATTGATCTTTCACATGTACTTCCAACACGCCTTTGCTTGAAATCCTTATGAACTCTATATTAGGAATATCCTTCTTGATAATGTTTGCATAAGCCAGAGATTTCCTTAAGGAAATCTGCTCCATGGCTGCGTTCATCACCTTAATAATTGTCATGAAGTATTTCCTGTCATTTTCAGCATCCACAAACGTCACTTGCTCAAACTTTTGGTTGGACAGAAATGAAATATAGCTTGGATGCAGTAATTTCAGCTCAAATACTCCAAATAAACTAATTATATCCTTGTCCCAATCATCATCATTTCTTACAAGCTTTAGATGAAAAGTATTAGAATCATAAAACATCTCAGGATTGGTTTGGACATTTGAGTTCCATCTATGACTTTCAATCCTGGATTAGTTACCTTCTCAAAATGCTTATCACCAAATGCTTCCAAATATCTTTCTTCTATCTTTGAGCTTGATACTCCTTTCTTATCAATTCTCTTCAATGTATCAAAAAATGCCTTATCTTCTTGATCATATCGTGTTTTGAGAAAAGATGGTATTCTTGTAATTCCTCTATCAAGCAATTTTACAAAGTTTTTTCCTCTTGCAGCATTGGAAGGATTAATAAGAGGCAACTTATGTAATTCCTTCAAATTCTGTACTGGCAGAGTAATGATACTAGAGTAAAATGATAAAAATCACATATTGCATTTACTCTCTTTATCAAGAATGCATCAAACACTTCATCATACTACCATGCAATGATCTTTACATCTTTGGTTTTATCAGGCACAATCATAGCATTAAGCAGCTCTAAAGTTGATTGTCCTGTTTGAAGCACGTTTCTTACTAAGTCACCAACAGATCATGCCTTATTCCATAATTGTTTTTTATCCAAATCAACTTTTTAAGCTTGTTGTTTAGTATTGGGAAACATTCTCATCAACTCCTTCCTTCTCTCATGAGTTCGTTTCACTAACTCCATGGACTTTATCTCTTGAGGTTTCAACACCTTAGTAATTTTGGTTATTTCCAAATATTATGGGTTATCTATGTCTAAGACAATCATCTTATTATACATCTTCTCTGTCTCTTGGAAACTTCTCTCCAGTTTTCTTAGATATTCACCTTGAAGTCTTTTGAGTCTCTTCCATGGGTAGTTCCTAAATTGCAACCACATCCTTAGAGCAGGAATACTCATGTTATCTGGATCAGGATGGTGCAATTCATTCTCAGGAATGTCATCAATCTTTATGATCTCGCTCATCGGTGCCCAATCACCATGCTCCAAGCTAATATCATTTGGATCAACCGGTGTTGACGACTCTGTAATCATACATTTTTCATACTCTTCATTGATTTGAGTCACTGTTAACCCGTCTAGAAATACACAATTATACTTTTGTTTGACAAGATAATTGTATCTGTCCTCAAAATCTATTGGAATTGGAAAATCATCACTAACATTCATCATAGGTGAATCAACTATTTCAAACACATCTTCATCCTCCAATATTTCATTGTACCACTCATCAGGAAAGTATGAATCTATATCATCCAGTGCTTCAATATGTTTTTGGATTTCTTCTTCCTCAACATGTACTGCTCATTCATCAATCTTTTGAGCTTTAGCTTTAGATGCTGATTCTGGTTCAACTTCATCAATATTTCTTTTGCCTTTTTCAGCTTCAGAAAACTTTTCAACCACTATAACTTGTGATTCTTCTTCATTATCTTTCTCAGTCATAGTAGCTTCAGTTTCTTTCTTTCTCTTGCACATTTTCTTTCAATCTTTCTATCTCTTCATTTAATCCTTTAATCTTTTCTTCAAAATCAACTATCAACCCATCTTTCTTATCATTCACAGCTTTTAACACATCATTTTCATCTTGTAATCTCTTTATCTTTTCATCTTGATCAACAACTTTGGCTTTCAAATAATTGATTGCTTCTTCATCACTATCAACTTCATTTTGAACACAAAAATCAGTTGTTTATTTCAACACTGTCTCATTCACAACTATCAACTGTTGTTCTTGTATATGAGATTGTACACCAGAAGTTATATTCTGTGTAATAGGCTAAGATAGGATAGCATCAATATATTCAAAATCAAATGTTTGATTTTGATCCAAATTAGCATCAACATTTTCATCATCCATATCATTACCATCTCTTTTCTCATCATTCATCTCAGCTTCACCATCACCTTCATCATGTTCAGTAGTCTCATCTCTTTGATTAGATAAAGTTTCTTCACTGTCCATATCTTGATTGATTTCTTCTTCATTTCCCCTAATATCACCTCCTTGATTATCTCCACCATCATCATCATTATCATCAGAAGAAGAACTATCATCATCATCTTGTTCTTCTTCATCATCATCTTCATCATCTTCTTCTTCTTTAATTATTTCTTTAAATACATCATCAATTAAGTCATTTGGATCCATAGGTTCATCCTCAATCAAATGAAAATGTTTTTGATGAACATCAACCTCATCCATAGCAACATTCCTCATATAATCAAATAAAAGGAAGCTAATCTCTTGTACACAATCTCAGACATGTGCTCAAGCTCAAGTCTATTACCTTCTACTCCATAGTCATGTAAATCTGGATGTTCTTCGTTAAGGATCAACTAAATAAATCTGGGGTACATCAAATACTTGTTTCTTTTCCCTTTCTCCAAGTTAAAGATGAATCCGTTCATGATCCATTTTGCCATGTTAAACCTTCTATTTGTGGCCAAAGCTACAATGGGTGATGCAATGTCCATAGGAAAATAATTCCATCCAACACTTCTTTTGGAAATACAATGTTGGAATATGTAACATAACAACTTTTAATGGTTATACACCCTAGCCCTGAAGAATTGTTTCTTAGGAAAGTTATCTGGGTGTCCCATCAACATAAACACCTCTCTACACTCATCAAAAGTGTACTCAGCTAAGTCTTGAGGCTCATTATCACCCAGTCTGAGAGCAACTCTGATAGACTGCTTAGAGATCTCTATCGTTCTGTCATTAATAATGAATCCTCTCAGGACTTTGCTTCCATCATCATCTCTTTCAACCTCAGCTTTTCTCCAAAATTTATTTATCAGTCTAGCATAAATAGCTAGGCGAGCACATATGGCATAGACATATATTATCCTCAGAATATATCTGATCATCTCTTCGTATCCTACAGCTTCTCTAACATCCTCATCAAGAAAAGCAACCACATTATGCTTTGGCTCAAATTTTAGCTCAGCCATATGTAATTCACAAGGAAACAAGAGTAAGTATGAAGGTATTACATTAATGTAACTCTCAAAATGCTTGGTCAATTTTATACTCAAAAACTCTTGAAAAAATTCTAAATGTTTTACACACTTAATTCCTCAAATGTTTTAAATAAAAATCAATCATTATTATGAGATTTTAACAAAATAAGTAACAAGTCATAAATCCTTCATTAGATTTTAAATTTTACTTAACAAGTTTTATATTTTAAAATTTGATCATTTTTATTAAAAAATTTCTAAGTGTTGAACACTTACTGTTTTTTGAATTCAATCAACTTTTAAAAGATATAATCAATTAAGTAACTTGTTTCTTCTTGATTTGCAAGCATTAGTTGAATTTTGATGATTACCAAGTAAAAATTTGTTTGAAAATTTCATTATCGATTCATTTTTGAATGAATTTATTATTATTATTATTCATTGATGAACAAATGAATCATCAAACAATTTTTGTGATGAAATTCAGATTTTATTGTGTTAAAGAGATCGAAATCATGTGTCAACAACAATTTCAGATTCAATTTTGAATATTTAATCACATTTTATCATCAAATTTCAAATTATTCAGTCTCTTAGGGTTCGAACGCCCGAACAGGGTTCAAACACCCGATTGAATGCAGATTATAGATTGTGATTTGGTGAAATATACTAAATAAGTTGTTTAGAATCATTTATTTGACCTTAGTATAACAACAATCCTAGATAATCAATCTAAACAAGAATGTATGATGCTCATCGGTGTATGAGAATAAGAACAGAGTGTTAGTGAGAGTAAAAATGTTCGAATGAAATGAATTCTGTCAAATGTTGAATTTATATAAGTGTGAAATCCCTTGGATGCATTACAATTATGTAGGCGCATGACTAATGTTGAGACGCATGAGGTTTAGGCGCATTGGCACTGTACAGACATATTACCCTTGTTCAGGCGCATGAGACCTAGATGCATGAGTTAAACTTGGTCAAATTTTATCAAAGGACTTAGGCGCATTTGCACTATTCAGGCGCATGAGCACTGTTTTAGGCGCATGACCATTGTTCAGGCGCATGACCTAGCCTTAAATGCCTAACACTTGGACAAATTCATGATCCCTCAGTTCGTATGAGAACAGTTTAGGCGCATGGGCTTTCAAGAGTCCACACTGGGTATATTTTCAACAATGGAATGTCTGGTACTGTTTAGGCGCATAAACTTGTGTAAAACGCCCTACACTTAACCATATGTTTAGACTCATGACCACTGTTTAGGCGCATGAGTTAGAATCAAAACGCCCAACACTTGTCATAAAACTGAAAATTCTTCATGCTCCTAAACTAGACTTATGGTTACTGTTTAGACGCATGAGGATCATTCCATACATCTAACACTTGGAATTTTTCACCAAAAACATTTCAACCCTAATTTTGAAAATTGTCACCGTTCTTCATGAAATGTCAACCCTTGGTCAAAGTTTGACTCTTTGACTTTTTGACTACACAAAAACTTTGACTTTATCATTTAAAAAATTTTATTTCTCACTCAAAATTTTTTAGCTTGTATATTTTTTTAATTAATTTCCCGTCTTTTTAGTCTCAAAAATTTTAAAAATTTTCAAAAAATTTCAAACAATCTCAACTCAATTAATTGCAAGAAGCTTTTCCATATTTCAAACCAAAAACAATTTAAAATCTTGTCAGGTTCATTTTTGTATCATATCAAACACACACATACTTGTAAATTTAGTATCATCATATTCAATATTTATTTTGATTTTCTCTTTTTCAATCTTTACTCCCCCTAAACTTTTAAGTTCACAAACTTAGAAGTTTATAAAAGTTGAAAATTAAGAAAAAATCATTATCTGTAAGAATTCCTATAAGTCTGATGCAGCCAACACATCCAAAGTCTCTCTGCATGCATTCATTAAAGAACAGAAGTAGAAATGCTTCGGAAGTTTTACACCATGCACTAGAAATATTCTAAGTGTAAAATCTTCTGAAGCCAAGACCAACATCTTTAGAAGCGAAAATTGAAGTCTTTCGAAGCTTCAAAGACAAAGTCTTCCGAAGCTAAAGAGTGAAGACAGATTTCTTCTTAAGACTTTTAGAGACATGTCTTTATTTGATGTACTTTACCATAAAGCTGGACCAACTTTCCGCTGCAACTCTGTAAAGTCACCAACTTACATGAGTTGGTGAAAATGTCCATGCTTTTGGTAACTGTACATTAAGGTCTTGAGTCTGTGCTTTCTACTTTATGTACTTTTATCCTTTTTGTAATATATTAGGATATGAGCTATGGCATGTCATAGTCACTAGTCAAAAGGCAAATCTGCCTTTTGACTCTACATTTGTTTTTGTAGTTTTCTAGTCATATGTATTCAGCTGGCCTTCAAAGTATGGCCGGTTGTAGGATGTAGTATATGTATCTCAAGTACCTGTAACTTTCTTTTATGCTTTGTAACATTTGTAATAGAACTTGAGAAGCAATATACATCATTCTTGAAAACCAATTACTTGTGTTGTTTTACCATCTTGTTCCTGTTAATTGTTCTAAGTAACTCTCCTCATTGTGTTATTATGTTGTAAGTGCATACCCTTCAACGGTCCTGCATTTGGTATCAGATCTTTTCAGGCTCTTGATATAAGATCTCACCATCTTAAGATCCTAACACACACAAAATACTTAACAACTCAAATGGCAGCTATTACCAAAGCTGATATGGAAACTGGAACTATGACAAAGTCTCCACTGATCACTCCTAAAGACTTTGATACTTGGTGTCAAAGAATTGAAGGCTTCATCAAGTCTAAAGACTCCAGGATGTGGGACTCTATTGTTGAAGGACCTTACATACCAAGCATCACTTCTACTACTGGTGGTGGTATGATTCCAAAGGATGTGGCTGATTACTCTGAAGAAGACAGGAAGAGAATAGAGATTTATCAAAAAGCCATGACAGCCCTTCAAACTGCTCTTCCAAACTCCATCTACAGAGGCTTCAAGAATGCAAAACTCCCAAAAAACTATGGGAAGCACTAAAGCTGATGTATGAAGGGTCTACGGAAGTAAAAGAGAACAAGATAGATCTTCTGAAGCAGCAGTTTGAAAACTTCACCTTTAAAGTAGGTGAAACCATGACTCAATAATACTTCAGGTATGTTGAGATTGTGGATACTTTAATGGATATTGGAGTAACTCTTGAGAACAGGGATATTGTAAGGAAGTTTATGTCCTCTCTTCCTAGACAATCAACTGAGTTCAGCCCTCAAGGAAGTCCTTTCCAAGAGACAAGTTCCTCTCATGCCTTTATCTCTGCTGATTAAACCTCAGAAAACTTTCTCTTCACCCTTGAAGATTTGGACTGTATCCATCAAGATGATCTGGAGTACATAGAGATAGTTCAACAAATGGCTCTTCTCACTCACAGAGCCAAGAAGTTCTACATGTAAGGATTCCTATAAGTCTGATGCAGCCAAAACATCCAAAGTCTCTCTGCAAGCATGCACTAAAGAACTGAAGTAGAAATGCTTCGGAAGTTTTACACCATGCACTAGAAATATTCTAAGTGTAAAATCTTCCGAAGCCAAGACCAATATCTTCCGAAGCCAAAAATGAAGTCTTCCGAAGCTTCAAAGACAAAGTCTTTCGAAGCCAAAGAGTGAAGACAGATTTCTTCCGAAGACTTTTAGAGATTTTCCTTTATCTGATGCACTTTACCATAAAGCTGGACCACCTTTCCGCTGCAACTCTATAAAGTCACCAACTTACATGAGTTGGTGAAAGGTCCATGCTTTTGGTAACTGTACATAAAGGTCTTGAGTCCATGCTTTCTACTTTATGTACTTTTATCCTTTTTATAATATATTAGGATGTGAGTTATGGCATGTCATAGTCACAAGTCAAAAGGCAGATATGTCTTTTTGACTCTACATTTGATTTTGTAGTTGTCTAGTCAATTGTATCCAGCTGGCCTTCAAAGTATGGCCGGCTGTAGGATGTAGTATAAAGTATCTCAAGTACTTGTAACTTTCTATCGATGCTTTGTAACTTGTAATAGAACTTAAGAAGCAATATACAACATTCTTGAAAACCAAATACTTATGTTGTTTGCAATCTTGTTCTGTCTCACTTTTACTTGTGTTCTTAGCATCTTTCATTAACAAGTTAATCAGTTTCCTATTTGATCTGTTAAGTGTTCTAAGCAACTCTCCTCATTGTGTTGTTGTGTTGTAAGTGCATACCCTTCACCGGCCCTGCACTACAAGAGGACAGGGAGGAAGTTTCCAAGCAATGAAACCAGTGGAAAGTTTGGGCTGGATAAAAGCAAAGTAAAGTGTTAGAACTGTAACCAGATGGGACACTTTGCAAGGGAGTGTAAGGCATCAAGGACAAATGGTGGCCACGCACAAACCAGACCAAACTACACCGAGAAAGCTCCCCATAATGAGAAGACAACGCAGCAAGCTGCTGTTGAAGAAGGAGGCTTTGACTGGAGCTTTCAGGTAGAAGATGCATCTCCAAAGCAGACCACGATGAAGCCAAGGTATTGGAACATCTTTGTACTCCTGAATGCATTGCTAAAGTCAATAGATACAGGTCCTATAACTTATAAATGAGATCTGATCTTGAGTCCTTAAATATCTTAAAAGCTGATTTTAAAAGAGCTGAAAATAATTATAAATTAAAGATAGAGGACTTAGAGAAAACCATTTCAACACTTAAACATGAGCACACAAACTACAAGACTTAGATAAAAAAATCTCATTACTAAGTTAACTGAATGCCAGGCTGAGCTTGTGATCAGCAAAGCCATGGCAAAAAAATGTGTTCTTGAAGAAGTGACCTTCAAGAACATAATATCCTCATCCTTGCATGCAAAAGTTAGTTATCAAAATAAGTAGGGAATGGGATCTTGTGAGATAGCTCCTCCATACACAATCTTGTCTGTAAAATCTCCTAGGTGTGAAACTTGTGAAGATGAGCTTGTAGGATTCCGTGTGCCCAAGACACTTAGAATATTGATGTGGTTAGTACGTTATGATCCAAGTCGGGTTATACCCAATAACAAGCTTAGCAAACACCAACTAATATTTAATTGATGATATGATCATACAATTAAATATTTACACCAATTTAGAAAATGGGTTTTCTAAACAAGTTGCATATGAGATGGAACAATTTATTAGGATATTTTGTTCAATAATATTATTTGTACTGTTATTTAAATAAGTTAGATAACATTACAAATTAATAATTGGGAGTGTATAGATTATACAATTAAAAGGTTAGTTGTATACATCTAGTAAGGAGACTAGTTAACATTTATAATGTGTGATAAAGTTTAAAAGGGGGAAACCCTTTTATTTTGAATTTTCGGCCGCCCCCCCCTTGTTCCCATTGGTTATTTTGTTTTCTTGAACACCACATTACAATAACAGTCTTACACTCAAGATTGAGTCTCTCAATACATGCAAACACAAGAAAAACTCTCTCTCATTTTCTCTCTTGAATCCACGGTTTCAGCAGCAAAATAGGAGGGTTTGAGTTGTGCTTGGTGGTGTATCTTCCTAACTAGAAGGTGTTTTGCAAGGAGGCTTGGGGTATACAAGCTTGAGGACTCCTTCCTTGGAGTTTTGACCGAAATTTTCAGCATCCTCATCTCCTTCTTGGTCGTTTTCTTGCTGCCCAAAGAGGTAGTAATCACAGCTCATTGTGGCTGTGATTTTATGTAGATATACATATGTTCATAGCTTGTTTATTCACATATTATGATCCTTTGATTATGGGTTTGTTTTATACATATAAATGTCATCATAAGGACATGATTTTCAGATTATAAACAAAGTTATAATGCTAATCTTCCGCTGCGTTTTAGTGTAAGTTTAAATGGTTAAACTATGTTTTGATGTTCTAACAAACCCATCAATGGCATCAAGAGCCGGTTATGTGGATAACTTGCTTGTTCTTAGTCTTTAAAATCGGTTTTAAAGTAGTATTATCATCTTATTAGAGGCTGATTTTGGGCTGCTATATTTTGTATGAATGATTTCCCAAACTTTCAAGGTCATATCACACATGCTAGTGATTAGACCTTGAAAGATATATATTATGAAATGTTGATTGTTTGGACAATGTTTAAAACCCAAAATTTCAGTTTATGTTGGCTGAAATTTGATGGTTTTAAGTGGGGTTTCATTATATGTTTGGATGATATGATCATTGGATGTTAGTGTGCATAACCTAGCCTTTGGCCTTTTGATTTGGATGATTGGAATGGTTGGTTTTATTCATTCAATTGGGTTGTAATATTTATGTTTATTATTTGGGTTGTAATTATTTATTCATTTGGTTATGTAATTAATAGATTAGGTGCATTTCTTTTATTAGAAAAATGTATTAGGATACAATTTTGTAAAAGGAAGATGCACAAGATCAAGACCCAAAGATGGACATCAAAGACATGGAACTTGAAGCATATGGATGCAAGTTCAAGTGGGGGTCTATGATGACCTCTATTTTGTGTTGATTTCAACCCTTAGGAAAGACCAAATGACCACACTTGTGATGGCAAACAAGTGTGGTCACAATAGTAGCTAAGATTATGCACATTATGGTTGTTTATGCTTATGCTTGTTTGTATGTTTGTTATTTGATTGTATGGTTGAAATTTTGACATGCATTACAAACTAATTAACAAACTTAACAAGTTATAAAAATGATGGTTCTTAATCATTAAAATGTAATAAAAGGTTATTAAAATGATTTAATGATTTTATAATAAAATGGGTTTTATTAAAAGGACCATAGGGTATCTTGTATTTGAAAGCATGCAAATACAAGTACATAGAGTTTTCTAAAACTAGAATTATGAAATCTCTAAACTTTTGACAAACAA
Source organism: Flaveria ramosissima (assembly GCA_025215565.1). Classification (NCBI taxonomy): domain Eukaryota; kingdom Viridiplantae; phylum Streptophyta; class Magnoliopsida; order Asterales; family Asteraceae; genus Flaveria; species Flaveria ramosissima. Next base: position 43,791,676 of record CM046037.1, on the reverse strand, counting down.
GTTTAACACCGTCCTTTTGCACAACACTTGAGTCATTTGGAAACTCTAAATGGGATAAAGGTCACCTAACCATTTAGAGGGAACTTGTGATTTAAGGTGGGGATACCACAATTGTGGGATAAAGGTCACCTAACCACTTATGTGGGTAAACTCACACGTGTGTGCAAGTAGGATAACTTGATTTGCAAACCATGTTAAATGGATCACCTAAATATGGTTTCCAAATGGTGTTGATGGGATTAACATGCCGACTTTACATATGATGTTTAAAGTCGATCCCATACCTCTAGAAGTTGCAAATGGTTGCAACCGTCAATCGTTGACCACCTTATTAATTTAAATCGTGGGATAAAGGTCACCTAACCACAATTTAAATGTAATGTTGGGTTCTAGATTTTAATATAAAAATGACCTTAGAAGGCATTAATTATTAAAAATAGCAATATCAAAAATACTAAATAGACCTTTGTTAAATTTTGTAGATGGCCACCAACAATGAAAATCACGATAACTCATCCGCGTCCAACCAATCATTACGTGCGATCCTCCAAAAGGAACATCTAAATCATAACAACTTTATTGATTGGTATCGAAACTTGAGAATCGTTCTCAAGCAAGAGAAACGATCATATGTTTTAGAAGACCCTATCCCCGATCAACCTACTGAGGATGATGAGGAGGCCTTCAACGATTGGTTGAAGTACACTGAGGACTCCGTCCAAGTGTCTTGTCTCATGCTAGAGAGCATGACTCCGGATCTCCAAAAGGAGTATGAACATCACGGAGCTTATGACATGATAACCCAGCTGAAGAAAACGTTCCAACAGCAAGCAAGGGTTGAGCGCTTCGAAACGGTTCGAGCACTCCATGCATGTCGTATGGACGACAACCAATCTGTTTCATCTTATGTACTTAAGATGAAAAGTCATATTGACCGCCTCGAGAGGCTTAATTGTCCCGTCTGGAAGGAATTGGCCACGGATTTGATCCTTAATGGCCTTACCAAGAAGTTCGAGACATTTGTGTTGAACTACAACATGAATGCTTGGGACAAGAGCATTGGTGAGCTTCACTCAATGCTCAAAACGGCCGAGGCGGCCATGGGTAAAAGGGTTTTACCCGTTCTCACCATCAATGAAGGTGGGAACAAGAAAAGGCCTCATCCCGCACCCAAGGCAAAGGTTGCCAAGGGTAAGGGACCCGTTTTGGGAAAGGGGAAAGGGGTGGTAAGGGTACCACCCAAACCACAGGAGAAGAAGCAAAAGGTTGCTACCAATGACCCACGCTTCAAGTGTGGGGAGATTGGACATTGGGCAAGGAATTGTCCTGTCCATCTCCAAGAGTTGAAAGCGAAGAGGGATGCCGGGCAGACCTCAGGTACAATATACATGATTCATATTGATCTTAATGTTACATCTTCTAACACATGGTTATTAGATACCGGATGTGGAACTCATATTTGCAATTTGTTGCAGGGGTTCACAAGAAGTAGGGACTTCAATCAAGGGGATGTTAGTCTCTTCATGGGCAATGGAACCAAAGTCCAAGTTGAAGCTCGTGGGGACTACATCCTAAAACTTCCAAGTGGCTTGAATGTTATTTTGAAGAATATTTTGTATGCTCCTAATTTGACTAGGAACATTATTTATGTATCCCAATTAAGACTTTATGATTATGTATTATCTTTTGTTGAAAATGATATTCATGTTTCTATAAATGATATGTTCTATTTTAAAGCCATACCCATTAATGGTATTTATGAATTGGTTCATGAATATACTTTAAATAGTTCATTGTACCAAACTAGCACCAAGAAACTCAAGTTGGATTTGAGTGATACCTATCTTTGGCACTGTCGTCTTGGTCATATAAACAAGAAACGTATACAAACACTTCAAAAGAATGGTCTTTTGAAAACGAATGAATGTGATTCATTTGATGTATGTGAATCTTGTTTACAAGGTAAAATGACTAAGGCACCCTTTAGTGGAACTAACAAAAGGGCAAAAGATTTATTAGGAATCATACATTCAGATGTATGTGGTCCTTTTAAGCCAATGACTAGGAATGGTGAAAGATACTTCATTACCTTTACCGACGATTATAGTCGCTATGGGTATGTGTACTTATTAAGGCACAAAGATGAAGCTTTTGAAATGTTCAAAATCTTCAAGAATGAAGTGGAAAATCAACTCAACAAGTCAATTAAAGTTCTCCGTACCGATAGAGGAGGTGAATACCTAAGTGATGCTTTTCAAGATCATCTTAGGAGTTGTGGGATTGTCTCACAACTCACTCCACCTGGAACACCACAACATAATGGTGTGTCTGAGAGGAGGAATCGAACCTTATTGGATATGGTCTGATCTATGATGGCTAGAAGCACCTTACCTCTATCATTTTGGGGTTTCGCTTTGCTCTCCGCGGCCCGTATTTTAAATATGGCCCCAACCAAAAAGGTGGAAAGGACACCTTTTGAGATATGGCATGGAAGAGTTCCATCCCTATCATACTTAAGGGTCTGGGGTTGTGAGGCTTATGTTAAGACTCCCACCCCAAACAAATTAGAAGTTCGATCCACCAAGTGTATCTTTGTTGGATATCCTAGAGATTCTATGGGATATTATTTCTATGATCCACTGGAACAAAAGGTGTTTGTTGCCAGAAAGGGTGAGTTCTTAGAAGCATAGTTCCTTATGGAAGGAGCTAACAGTAGAACAGTGGATCTTGAGGAGGATCAAGAACCACAACCCGATGCACGTTTGGTTGAAACTAGCACTCAACATGAGGATGATGAAGATGATCAAATGGTTGATCAATACACACAAAACGTTCGCAGAAGTGGTAGAACTAGTAATCCACCTGAAAGATATGGATTTTTCATGGATGAATGCTATTTGGTAGATTCAGATGAACCAACCACATACCATGATGTAGCGTCCAATTTGGATTGTGACAAATGGCTTGAGGCCATGAACGTTGAGATGCAATCCATGTATGACAATCAAGTTTGGGAACTTGTTGTGCCACCTCTTAATTCCAAGGTAGTTGGAAGTAAGTGGGTTTTCAAGAAGAAAACCGATATGCATGGAAACTTGGATACTTATAAAGCTAGACTTGTAGCAAAGGGTTTCACTCAAACTCAAGGGGTTGATTATGATGAAACCTTCTCACCTGTTGCGATGCTAAAGTCTATAAGGATATTGTTTGCCATAGCTGCTCATTATGATTATGAGATTTGGCAAATGGATGTCAAAACGGCTTTCCTAAATGGATATCTTGAGGAAGATGTCTATATGGTTCAGCCTGAATGTTTTGTCGATCCAAAACATCCTAATAAAGTATGCAAGTTAAAGAAATCAATCTATGGATTAAAACAAGCATCTAGAAGCTGGAATCATCGTTTTGATAAGGAGGTAAAGAAATTTGGCTTCATCAAAAACGCTGATGAGGCTTGTGTGTATAAGAAGGCTAGTGGGAGCACAATAACTTTCCTAGTATTGTATGTTGATGACATACTACTATTTGGAAATGATATTCCAACCTTGGAAGGTGTAAAAACCTGGCTTGGAAGTTGTTTTTCCATCAAGGATCTTGGTGAAGCCGCCTATATTCTGGAATAAAGATCTATAGGGATAGATCAAGGCGGTTGATTGGTTTGAATCAAAGTGCATACATTGATAAGATCTTGAAAAGGTTCAAGATGGAGAACTCTAAGAAAGGTACCGTACCTATTCAAAGAGGAACGATATTGAGTACGACTCAATGTCCTAGCTCAAGGGACGAGCAAGATAAAATGAAGGCAATCCCATACGCATCTGCTATTGGATCCATCATGTATGCAATGATATGCACTCGACTAGACGTGTCATGCGCCTTAAGCATGACAAGTCGTTACCAGCAAAATCCTGGAAACAGTCATTGGATGGCTGTTAAGAACATACTTAAGTACCTAAGGAGGACAAGAGATATGTTCCTAATCTATGGATCTGGTGATGAGGAGCTCGTTGTAAAAGGTTACACGGATGCGAGTTTCCAAACCGATCGTGATGATTCTCGGTCTTAATCGGGATATATTTTCATTCTGAATGGAGGAGCGATCTCTTGGAAGAGCTCCAAGCAGGATGTGGTGGCTCTATCAACTACAGAATCAGAATACGTCGCCGCCTCATTGGCAGCTCAAGAAGCTGCATGGTTGAAGAAATTCATTGCCGATCTAAGGGTTGTCCCTTCCATTCAGAACCCCCTAGAGATCTTTTGTGATAACGAAGGTGCGATTGCTCAAATCAAGGAACCTCGTGCTCATCAAAAGACTAGGCACATTGAGCGGAGATTCAACTACATATGAGATGAAGTTGAAAAGGGAAAGATATGTATTCCTAAAGTTCACACGGATCAAAACATTGCGGATCCTCTCACGAAGCTCCTTGAAAAAGCAAAGCATGAAGGTCATACTTGTGCCATGGGACTTCGATATTCTAGTGATTGGATTTGATCTGTAAACTTTGTATTTGGATATGTGGAACTCTTTATTATTTGAATAAAATTATTTGGTTATAATGTTTCAATTAATGTTCCAATTTAGCATGTTTTATCCATGAGTAAATTGTTTACTCTAATGTCCGTAGTCGTTCATACTTGTGGGAACAAGTATGAGGGTAAGATTATTATGAACTTGGATTGGTTGATATTCATAAGGATGAATATAGAGCATTGGGTTGCTACCAAGGTTCATAGATATTTGTGGGATACAAATACTGGACTAACCCGCATCTCAAATTTTACTACATGGAATCTTATTGATTGATCATAAGTAAATTTGAGTAAAGGCGAATATCATTTGGTATCCTCCGACCTAAGATACATATTGGGTTTTGATATTCACCAAGTATTATACCTTGAGCTTATTCTTCACTGTCCTGAAATAGTGGATAGCACATAAGGGTATGTTCAGGTATGACACGAGGTGTTTGTGAGAAACGTATGTAGTCAAGATGGAATTTGTTCCTCTTATTCGTTGAGAGTTAGATGTCTAAGGCCTGATTAAGTTAAATCAACAAGGAATGATCATTCTGTGTCCTCGGATTTAACATGACATCTGTAACAAAAGGATAGATGATTGATTCACCTAAATCATTTCAAGTAGGGTACTTGAAAGGGATGATGTTATTGAATGGCTATAAGTCATGCGTATTAAGGGTAGTAAACCGTTGTTAGGCGGTATTTACTGCTTGCATCAATCTTCTATGAATCTTGGGCAAGTGGGAGATTGTAGGATTCTGTGTGCCCAAGACACTTAGAATATTGATGTGGTTAGTACGTTATGATCCAAGTCGGGTTATACCCAATAACAAGCTTAGCAAACACCAATTAATATTTAATTGATGATATGATCATACAATTAAATATTTACACCAATTTAGAAAATGGGTTTTCTAAACAAGTTGCATATGAGATGGAACAATTTATTAGGATATTTTGTTCAATAATATTATTTGCACTGTTATTTAAATAAGTTATATAACATTACAAATTAATAATTGGGAGTGTATAGATTATACAATTAAAAGGTTAGTTGTATACATCTAGTAAGGAGACTAGTTAACATTTATAATGTGTGATAAAGTTTAAAAGGGGGAAACCCTTTTATTTTGAATTTTCGGCCGCCCCCCCTTGTTCCCATTAGTTCTTTTGTTTTCTTGAACACCACATTATAATAACTAGTCTTACACTAAAGATTGAGTCTCTCAATACATGCAAACACAAGAAAAACTCTCTCTCTTTTTCTCTCTTGAATCCACGGTTTCAGCAACAAAATAGGAGGGTTTGAGTTGTGCTTGGTGGTGTATCTTCCTAACTAGAAGGTGTTTTGCAAGGAGGCTTGGGGTATACAAGCTTGAGGACTCCTTCCTTGGAGTTTTGGCAGAAATATTCAGCATCCTCATCTCCTTCTTGGTCGTTTTCTTGCTGCCCAAAGAGGTAGTAATCACAGCTCATTGTGGCTGTGATTTTATGTAGATATACATATGTTCATAGCTTGTTTATTCAAATATTATGATCCTTTGATTATGGGTTTGTTTTTGTTGATGCATGTATGTCCCTAGATCATGATTTGTAATGTAATGAACTTGTCTGTCTGATTATGATGTAATTGTAATCGATTAATGAAATGATATGAATTGGTTGTTACTTGTAATGTTTAATATTTCATTAATGAGTTGTGATTGAATTGATTGGGTTTATGATTGTTTGAATGATAGCACGTTATGTTATATTAATTAAAACATTCAAACTTAACTTAATGAAGTTCTCATGCGAATGGCCCATGCGAATGGACCACACGCATGAATAACTTCATACGATTGACTCAATCGCACGACTGAACCAGGAGACTGGATCAGTCGTATGATTGACACATAAGATTGACTCAATCGCACGACTGAACACTCAGTCGTGCGGATGAATCAACCGCATGGTTCAATCGCACGACTAAACCATACTTATGGCCCAGTCGCACGATTGAACAATACTAACCTATAAATAGACCCAATTCGTGGGAAAACGTAAGCATTTATCCCATTACGATTCCAGACGTACCCTAGCCGTCCAGAAGCCTCCCAAATCGTTCTCCAAGTTCATAGAACACATCAGATCGGTTCCTAATCGATTTCTGACGTTGATATCAATTCTTGATTGATTCATCGTGTGTTCTCACTGATTGGATCGCCCAATCAAATAGGATTCCGCACTATTTGAGTTGGTTTAACACGCAATCACTCGGTATTTCGTTCAAATACCAGGTCCTAACAAGTGGTATCAGAGCTTTGGCTCTTGATTTCGTGTTGATTCAATCAAGATTGCATAAAAGTTTGTGTTTTTGCACGAAAAACGCAATCTTTTGCATCAAAAGTGATCTTGGACGTTCCCTGCTCATTGAAGTTCAGTTTCTACGGACTTAGACGATTTGGACTTGCAAAATTTCGAATTTTTACGGCTGAAACCCGTCAAACCTAGAAATTTTCGCAAATCAGCAGCTTCAGTTGCACGAGTGACCCATTCGCACGACTAGACTCATTCGCAGTGTTCATTCGCACGACTGGACCTAGTCGCACCCTCATTCGGCCGACTGAACCGTTTCGTTCGCATAGCTCACACGCACCAGATTCATTCGCACGACTGAACCATTCGCCCTGTTCAGTCGCACGGTTGAACCAATCGCATAGTTCATACGCACGATAAGACCATTCGCATCCTTCAGTCGCATCAGTTAAAGTTGATTTGATTAGACTCTAAGTTTATTAACCATGGAAGATCAGATGACAGCCTTTACTGCGGGGAAGGACTCAAGAATTCAGAACCTGCTGCTGCTTGAGAGTGAGGTGGGTATTCATAATAAACCACCAAAGCTCTTGACTTTAGATGAGTTTCCTCACTGGAAGCAACGTTTTGAGATCTACCTCAATGGAGTAGATCCTAATCTGTGTGAAGCTATCGAAGTTGGGTATAGTACACCGGTGGGAGCAGATGGAGTAAAATTAACGTTAAGTGGGATGACTGACGCACAGAAAGTAAAGTATAATGCTGAGAAAAGAGTTTATGCGATGATAACTCAGTCGATCCCCAAAGATATATTCCACCAGTACTCAGAGAACAAGCAGTCCAAGAAACTGTGGGATGAGCTAGAGAAAAGGTATGATGGGAATGCATCGTTAAAGGCAATCAAGGCAAAGGAGTTAAAGAAGGAATTCGATAACTTCTCATCAATTGGTAACGAGAGTTTAGATGAAGTCATAGACAGATTATACCATTTGATGAGCGAGTTGCATACACATGGAGTGGAAACAACTATGGAAGAAAAAGTAAGCAACTTCGCAGATGGATTGCCTGATAAGTGGGCTTCATTCGTGTCTAATCTTAGACAGAATGGTATACTTATAAAGCTGGATATAAATGACTTTATTCTTAGACTGCGTGAAGAAGCACTAAGGATGAAGTATAGAGCACAGAAGTCTTCATATACACAAAACCCAGCTTTATACAATGCCACGCCTCAAGCTAAGACATCTGGAGCACCTCTCCAGACAGCATTTGTGTCCAGCTCGTCAGGTCCTTCACATGCTTCTACTTCTGGATCAGACACGTCAGGGTCATCATGTACCCATTATATTGGATCAGAAGCAAGTGCTACTAAATTGAAGACCGAGAACCTCGGTAATGTGACCGTAGAAGTAGCACGAGAGCATATGGATCTTCTCGCCGCAGTAGTTCATTCATATGATGGACTTGTGGCTGGGAAGATTGGAAACTGTCATTTGGCAGATGAAGACTATGAGCAGGTAGATGAAATGGAGCTTGAAAGAATGGATATAATGTGGGCCTTAGCTAGCGCTGTCCGAAGGGCGAAGAAGTTTGTTAAGAAGACAGGACAAAATTTGATAGCTACTAAGGACACCACATTTGGTTTTGACAAGAGCAAAGTGACCTGCTTCAACTGTGGAGAGAAAGGGCACTTCAAGAGGGAATGTGTCAAGCCAAAGAAGACGGGTAATGGGAACCCGTTCTCATCCTTTACTCACCAAGACAAGCAAGTCTCTAGTTCTACTTCATCAAACAAGGACCCAAAAGCCTTGACTGCTCATGATGATGAAGGACAGGACTGGAGTTTTAGATTTGTCTCCCCAGAATCTAACATTGCCAGTGTTGAAGATATTGATGATGATTCTGCGAGTGAAGGTGATTTAGCAGTTGATATAGCAATGTCACACAGTGAAGAAACAACTGCAGCTGAAGTCAGTTACACACCAAAGGAGGAAACTTCCAAGTCAGATTCAGAAAAGTCAGAATCACCAGAACCAGAGACGTCTGATGCTGCGTTGATGGCTAACTCTTCTGAAACAACACAGGTAAGTACAACTGACCAAATGTTTAATAATCATGCTTGTTCTAACTGTGATATGTTTAGGAATAGCATTGATGAAAAATTTGCTAGGTTATTAGATCACAATGATAACTTAGTAAAGGACTTACAACTATGCACTGAGGCCAATAGAGTTCTAAAACAAAATGAGCATAGTTATAAAGAAAAGATAGACCTATTGACTAAACAACTAAGGGAAACCGAAGTAGTTGCCTTTAATCAATCAAATGACATTAGGTACTATCTAAACTCCCTAGAGGACACTAAGAAACAAAAGGCAGTTCTAGAAGTAGAAGTTAATTCATTAAAACAGAAACTGCATAGTTGGACTAGTTCTTCACACATAGTTCAACACTTAGTGAGAGAAAGAAATAATGGGGAGGGATTAGGCTACAAAGTGGTTCCACCACCACCTGAGACCTTGATGAACACCAAGTCTAAACCAGTTAACAACAACCCAATCAAGGATCATGTGGTGACCACTCCTCTTGTTACTGATCCAGACACATCATGTTCATCTACTGAATCTGGACAGAAACAAAAGGAGGCCACTTCAAAGGCAAAGGGTAAATTGCCTTGTGTTAATCTGGAAAATGAATTTGAAAAAGTTAACTTAAAGTCAGGGTCAAACAGAGTCAAATCAGAACCCAAAAAGACTTCAAACGTTAATTTTTCACATGCTACAAGTCAAAAACCAGTTAACCAAAAAGTTGAACAAGTTAAACAGGTTAAAACAGTTAAATTTGTTAAACCAGAGAAAACATCAAACATGCAAGAGTCAAAACCTAAAGTGATTGATGTTACTAAAGTGTCACGCATTTCTCCACAAAGAAAGTCAAACTATAAGGTTGATAGCAGATTGTGCTACAACTGTGGAGAATGTGGACATATTGCTTCCTATTGTCCTTTCTATCAGACACCTAGGAAGAAGATTGATCATCTACTCAGTCAGGGGGAGTAGTCGACAACAGTGACTCCTCCTCTGAAGATGAAGCTGAAGAAGATGACCAGAACAGTCAGGAGGAACAGGTTCCAGTTCCAGCAAGTCCATAAGCATCTACGAGTGATGCACCTTCGACTTCAGAACCTCAAACTCCAACTACCTCAGATGCAGAACCAAATGTTCATAATCTTGGTTCTGAGGTAGCTGTTCCTACTACTCCAGGATCACGACTAAATGTTTATCATCCCCTTGACAATGTCATTGGAGATGTCAGATCAGGAGTACAAACCCGAAATCAGTTGTACTCAGCTGATTACGCCTCGGTTATGGAGAAAGGTTACATTCATGATGGTGCCTATCGATGTTTTTTCTCGCAGGTTGAGCCAAAATATGTCAGTGAAGCACTCAATGATGAGGCGTGGGTGAGTGCCATGCAAGAAGAACTTCTGCAGTTTAAGAAGTTAGGTGTATGGACATTGGTTGATAAACCTAAAGGTGCTAAAGTCATTGGCACTAAATGGGTACTAAAATGCAAGAAGGATGACCAAGGGGTCATTATCAGGAACAAAGCTCGACTGGTGGTTCAAGGCTTTCGCCAAGTCGAGGGCATTGACTACAATGAGGTGTTTGCACCCGTGGCAAGGATGGAAGCTATTCGTATCTTCCTTGCCTATGCATCGTACATGAAGATCAAAGTCTACCAATTAGATGTAAAGAGTGCATTCCTTCATGGGGAAATCAGAGAAACAGTCTATGTAAGTCAACCAGAGGGTTTTGAAGATCCTTATCACCGGGATAGAGTCTACAAGCTCGACAAAGCTTTATATGGGCTTCATCAAGCTCCTCGAGCTTGGTATGAGAAACTCTCAACTCATCTTGTGAAACACGGCTTTCGCAGGGGAGTAATTGACTGTACACTGTTTATCAAGGAAAAGGATGGCGACCTACTGCTTGTACAGATATATGTTGATGACATAATCTTCGGGTCAAAGAACGAAGAGTTATGTAAAGAGTTTGAAGCAGTAATGAAGAAAGAATTTGAAATGAGTGCCATGGGGGAGATGAAGTTCTTTCTCGGGTTACAGGTGGATCAAACACCAAATGGAATCTTTCTACATCAGACCAAGTATGTAGGAGACATTCTCAGTCGTTTTGACATGGAAAATGCTTCTGCTGCTGGGACTCCACTTGCTACTAATCATGATATAGCACCGGATGATAATGGAGATCTAGTAGATGCCACTATGTACCGAGGAATGATCGGATCTCTCATGTATCTCACTGCCTCAAGACCTGATATTATGTATGCTACATGTCTATGTTCGAGATATCAGGCTAAACCAAAGGTCAACCATCTGATCGGGGTCAAGAGGATTTTTCGTTATCTGAAGGGTACACCCACACTTGGATTGTGGTACCCTCATGATGATGACTTTGAGCTTACCGCGTATAGTGACTCGGATTACGGGGGCTGCAAGATGAACTACAAGTCTACATCAGCAGGGTGTCAATTCTTTGGGAGAAGATTAGTTACCTGGCAGTGTAAGAAGCAGACATCGGTTGCCTTGTCAACCTGTGAAGCCGAATATGTTGCTGCTGCAAGTTGCTGTTCTCAAATCATCTGGATTCAACAGCAAATGCGGGATTACGATTTAAAATTCTCATATACTCCTATTTTTGTTGATAACTCTGCTGCAATTGCAGTAACTAAAAATCCGGTCCAACATCCTAAGACCAAACACATCGGTATTAAATACCATTTCATAAGAGATTGTTTTGAAAAGAACTTAATTGATGTGGTTAAAATTAATACTGATTTTCAACGCGCTGACCTCTATACTAAAGCCTTTGATAAACCACGTTTTCAATATTTATTAGAGGTCAACGGTGTTAAAAAGAAAAGTGAGGTAATTCCTGATGATGAAAATGTGTAGTCCGATGTCGTGTACTTAAATTTTATTTTATTTATGTTGATTTGTCTATTTGATTTTAATTTTATTTAAACTCATGTTCTCTTGCTGTCTATTAAAATCCTAAAATAATTAAACCAGAAATGATTTTAGTATTTTAGGGGGAGAATATGTCAGCAAGTTAACATTAAAAAAAAAAAAATAAATAAATAAATAAATAAATAAAAAATGAGGGAGAAGGAGTAGCGAGCTGAAATAAGGTAGATTGTATCTGTGATACCGATTCAATACCTTTGGAAAATGATAGTACACAGGAACAAATCAAGAGGGACTTTAAAATTTAAGTCTTAGTAATATGCAAAAGTTCAAAGAAATAAATCTGTGTAGTCTAAGCAATACTAAAAGGAAAGATGATAGAAAACTGGCAACTCCTAAGGTGACACAAAGAAAGTAGACTTAGAGGCTGCTAGACCATATATGATATGTTGGTAGATTCAACACAATAGACAACTAGACCGGATTGGTGATTTCAAGATAAAACTAAAGTGTTCAACTGACTGTGGGTGTCCATCTTATCACTGGTTAACACAATCAACAATATTCCAATAAGGGGTAATGAGCAAGTAAACGCCACAAATGTGTGCTGATGACCATAACTAGAGCAAAGCAAAGAAAAAAATGAAAGACAAATGCAATAAAGCTAATGACTTATGTTGTTGGTGCATTTTGTGCAAAATAAAATAAGCTGCTCTAACAAGGAGATAGGTTATGTGCCTCTCTGCTGTGCGATGGCACTGACCTGAGGATAAGCATAACCTAGATATTCTAGAATTCATTGTTGTTTGCCGCCTCTCTGCTGTGCGATGGCACTGACCTGAGGACAGGCTTCTCTTTGAAAGCTCTAAGAATAGTCTCTTCTTGTAATAATACCCGTAGACCGCTCAAAAGCTCCTGAGGGATGTTGATTACCATATAAGTATGGGATACACAAGTGTTAGTTGAAATAATTACACCTAAATAAGTCACCAGTCTGTGTCAAAAGTCTGTGTATGGATTTAAGTGGACAAACATACTGACAATCATTGTGGCTACATTCTCAAAGGTCCAAATCAATGTGAGAATCTAAGAGTTTCAGTATGATTTCCTTATGTTGCAAAAGACTCTGGATGAACATCGAGAACTTGAGCATCAAAAGGTTTTATAACGAGTCCCAAATGATTTGAATTGCCTGTATGATTCCAAAAATTGAATTGGTCCAGATGTGATCAACCTAAGTTGAAGCTATCTACTCCCGATCCAAATCCCGTAGATATCAATCTCTGGATTTATCTCTCACAAAAAGCCAAAAATATGTCTGATTATGTAATTAGTTTAAATTCTTAAATTAGTTAGTTTGTTTTTAAGTTTTAACTTGAGTCAAGTGTCGGGCTACATCAGGAAAATCAGAAGGAATAAACTCACTAAAAGGGTCATGTCTGAGATGACCATATGTTCTTTGAAAGATTATATCAGTCACGTCTGAGGTGACAAAGTTTTTTTAAAAGGGGTCACGTCTGAGGTGACCAAAGTGGGTAAAAGGATCACGTCTGAGGTGATCAAAGTGTTTTCAAGATAAAAGGATCATGTCTGAGATGATCAAAAGGTCATAACGTTAATTTAAAAGAGTCTAAAGGTAAATTGGTAAAATAGCAGAAAAATTAACTAAGTATGACCCATTCGCACGAATGGACCATACGTATGGACTAACCATACGAATGAAGTCCATTCGCACGAATGGATCATACGATTAGTCCAATCGGATGCTTAAGTGCGAACGAGTGAGTCAGTCGCACGACTGAACTTCAGTCGGACGACTGGAGAAGGGCGACTGACCCAATCGCACGACTGAGTCCCACTCGCACGACTGAAAGGTGCGAATGAACTCAGTCGCACGATTGGAACTAGGGTGGATATAAATAGAGGTGGAGTCGGTCGCAGAGACTTCTCATTCTCAAATCGCCCCTAATTCGCATAGTGTACCGTTACTCTGCCAAAATTTCATTTGCCTTAGCTTTCTTGTTGATTCTGTGATACTAACGTTCGTTCATCATCGTACAGGTACTTTGAAGTTCATTTCCATCAAAATCAGCAAGAATGAAACCCTAATTGGATTAATACGACTGTGAAAGGCGAACCGCGACTGTCAAACCCTAATAACCTATTAAAACTAAGTAATATGTTAAAATTGAGTAAACTAGGTTGTTAGGGAAGAGAAGGCGACACTAAAGAACCGGTTAATTGAGTGATAAGACTTATTCTGCGTAGATTCGATCTTTGGACGACTGAACACATGAGACAGACGACTGGTCGTCCGGATGAACTTCAGTCGCACGACTGAAGGGAACGATTCACTTAATCGCACGACTGAACCATGCGAATGAGACTCAGTCGCACGACTGGTGTAACCGCACAAGAGTTCATGCGCATGAGTCCAGTCGCACACTCAGTCGTGCGCATGAGTTCAATCGCACGTCTGAACCTCAATCGCACGATTCAGTCGCACGACTGTCTTCAGTCGTACAACCTCAATCGCATGACAGATAGTGTTCATTCAAAGTCTAAGCTTTGCTTTGTATTCTTAGCCAACGAAACTAACGTTTATATTATTATGTGTTACAGATGGCTAGTAGATGGAATATGAGCACCAAGCACAACATATGTGCTCACCTGGACTTGACATCCAGGAATGCAGCCGACTTCACAGGCATTATCACTTTCCTACAGAGATCCAGGATCGCTTATGCTATATCTACTCCCTGCACACCGTACAGATCAGTGCAGCAAGCCTTCTGGGAAGGCGCATCTGTAGATAGATCCACCGAGCCTCATTGCATCAGGAGCTCGATTTTTGGTGAGGTTATCACTGTTTCTGAGGAAGATCTGAGGATAGTGCTTCAGTTTGGAGACGATGCTGAGTGTCCCACACGTCTACACCCCCTCATGGTCCGTGGATGCTTCATGAGAGCCAAGTACTCTGGGGACATCAATGCCGGGGTACTCAACAAGAGTAACCTCTGTCCCCAGTTTAAGTACCTTGCGCACGTGCTGCTGAAGTGTATAGCATCACGGAAGGGAGGTTTTGACGAGCTCTCTGACCAGATTCAGAACGCTTATGCAGCGTTGGTGCTGAACCACCCGTTCAGCTTCTCCAGGATGATATTCAGTTACTTGGTGGAGAACCTCGAGGGGAAGGGGAAGGAAGGCTTCTGTATGTACCCTAGATTTCTACATATGATCATTGATCAGAAGCTTCCCTCCCTGCCGAAGGAGAAGGAGGACGCTGTTATTCTTGAGGTCATGGACGACACGACTCTTGGCCGGATGAAGGTATACAGGGGGAAGCAGGTGAAGCCCCCTGTCAGGAGGTTGTTTGGGCATCTGGCCCGGGCTGATTATGTGGCGCCAGCAAAGAGGAAGTGGCGCCACGAGGACAGTGACTCAGATGTGGAGCATATAGCTATACCAGAGACTGACTCTGATGATGATGATAGCGGCGACGCCGGGGATGACATGCCTGCCCCATCTAGAGGCACAGATACAGACGTTATTCCCCCGGGGTCAGCCACTGCCGGAGAGGTCGCAGAGATGGCCGGTTTCCATCAAGAGTTCGTCGCTGGTGATATCGAGGAGGAGGAGTCAGACGAGGAGCCCCTCACCAGGACTGTGGGAAGCAAAGTAGTTCCCACAGACCACGGGCTTAAGGTGGT
Source organism: Flaveria ramosissima (assembly GCA_025215565.1). Classification (NCBI taxonomy): domain Eukaryota; kingdom Viridiplantae; phylum Streptophyta; class Magnoliopsida; order Asterales; family Asteraceae; genus Flaveria; species Flaveria ramosissima. The sequence goes on along the minus strand of CM046037.1, from coordinate 43,776,160 downwards.
TGGTGAGCACCCAAGGGACTCCTCGGAGAGAGATACTGACCCTAACTACGTTCCAGGGTCAGTTAGCAGAGCTGCAGGGGGAGCATCTACTTCCTCCGGGACTAGGAGGAAGCGGATGGCTCAACCACATGGGTTGAAGAAGAAGAAGCGTCGTTTGACCTTCGTGACTACCACCACAGCCACCACTACCACCACTACTGACATACCACCCATCACCACAGCCACCACAGCCACTACTCCTACTACCACATCCACCACTTTACCTACCACCACTGTAGCTATCCCATCCATCACCAGACCATTCACCCCTACTTCACCACCATCAGCTCACCGACCCATATTCACCACGGCCACTGCCACCACCACCACACATCAGGCTGGACCGTCAGCCCAGCCCTCACATGCTCATGGATTCACTCTACCTCACATCGGGGTAGAGGAGCAGCTTTCAGCGCTTAATCGTATGGTGATGCGTCTGCTTGCTGCGGACGAGGAGAAGGCGGCGCAGATCCGCCAGCTGACCGACCTGGCTGCTGCCCAATCTCAGCAACTGGCAGAGCAGGCTCGGGTCATAGACCAGCAGAGAGTTGAGGTGTCCCAACTCCAAGACATTCAGGCTCAGTCCGTCAAACGTATTGAGGAGTTGGAGACGACCAACAAGACTATCATGCTGAGGCTGAAGGGGTCGAAGGATGAGCCCCTGAAGCTAAAGGAAGGTGACGGGGATGACGGAGATGATGATGATGAAGATGAGGATGATGATGAGGAAGATGATGATGATGAGGAGACTGAAGAAGATAGGACAGAAGGACATGATGATGATGACGAGGCAGAAGGAGGGGATGCGGCTGCATCGGCCTCTGCTTCAGGTCAAGAGCGGAGATCCAAACGTCGACAAGACCAGTCATCCACTACTTCTGCTCCTCCGAGCGACACTCAGATTCAAGACAAAAGTACTGATTAGACGTTTTATGTATTTATCTATTTTGTACTTGAATCATGTAATGAAAAACAAGTGTATTAAATGTTTATATATATTAAGTTAATGTATGTCTGTTTGATTAATTACTAATGATTTATGTGTTGAATGTTTATATCAAACAGATCCAAACTTTCAAAGGGATGAGTTTGACTTTGCTCCCCTTCAAATGGTCAAGACTCAGTTAACCATGATTCTTGACCTACAAGGGATAGTAAGACGGTCTGTGAGTATACCCCTGAAGAAGGGGAGATAATTCATGACCTGTCTGATGAGCAAATAGCAGAAATGTTCAAACTCAATCCCGATGAAATAGTGAAGGACGCTCCAACAGTTGATTCAACCAGTGATGAGGAACTGAATGACATTGATGAAGTTGAGGTTGAAGACATTACTGCAGAAGAGTATCCTCAGTACGCTGACGCCGAGGGAAATGTGGTCCCCAATCTGGGTGAATCCCTAGTCAGTGATACTTTTGAGGTACTTGACAAGATGGAGCAAGAAGCAGAAAAGACTGAAGGAACAGCCCAAGCCTCCAATGCAGACGTAGATATTCGCAAGGCTGAATGGGCTGCCTGTTTTGAAGAAGTAAGAGCCCAGCGTGCTGCACCAAAGAGAGATGCCTACACCAAGCTCTACAGAGTCAAGAAACACCATAAGGTGTCGGGCAGGATTATCTCTTGGGCTTATTTTGAAGACCTTAACGCTTATGCAGTTAAGAGGGAGCAGGGCATAGAGTACTTCAGGTTCCCACATGATCTGAAGACTCTACCTGGTTTTGAGCTCAACCAGCTGGCTAAACTAAAGCTGCTGTATGCTGACCCGAGAAAGATGTCAGGCTGGTTTGAGGCTGCCCTGAGGAAAGAGTACCACACCAGGTGGGTCAACTTCAAACCTCAACAACCTACGAGGTATATCAGACGTTCTGAAGTTGATCCCATAACTGGAAAGCCAAAGATAGTGCTGAAGTGGAGTCCCCCGAGAACAATGTCGAGAATCCCTCTCAGGGAAATGCCACAGGACTTCACTCCCCACTTCAAATGGTGGTACTATGATTGGAGAACCGCTGAAGCTGTCATAGTGTTGAATAAAGAGGGACAAATGGATACTATCAGGGTATTCGACCCAATGTGGCTAACCAACTTGTCTGCTAATGATGTCTACACATTATACAAGTGGCCACTATTCTATGACACGCAAGATATTGTACAAGCCCTCCAATTCCAAAATGTCATAAGACTCTGTTTTGCTTTTGAGATACACGCAGGAGTCACTAAAGAGGAGAAGTACAAGAAGTATAAGGAGGTGATGCAGAAGACAAGAGAATAGATAGATCTAGGTCCAAGGGGGAGTTTGTTGATGCATGTATGTCCCTAGATCATGATTTGTAATGTAATGAACTTGTCTGTCTGATTATGATGTAATTGTAATCGATTAATGAAATGATATGAATTGGTTGTTACTTGTAATGTTTAATATTTCATTAATGAGTTGTGATTGAATTGATTGGGTTTATGATTGTTTGAATGATAGCACGTTATGTTATATTAATTAAAACATTCAAACTTAACTTAATGAAGTTCTCATGCGAATGGCCCATGCGAATGGACCACACGCATGAATAACTTCATACGATTGACTCAATCGCACGACTGAACCAGGAGACTGGATCAGTCGTATGATTGACACATAAGATTGACTCAATCGCACGACTGAACACTCAGTCGTGCGGATGAATCAACCGCATGGTTCAATCGCACGACTAAACCATACTTATGGCCCAGTCGCACGATTGAACAATACTAACCTATAAATAGACCCAATTCGTGGGAAAACGTAAGCATTTATCCCATTACGATTCCAGACGTACCCTAGCCGTCCAGAAGCCTCCCAAATCGTTCTCCAAGTTCATAGAACACATCAGATCGGTTCCTAATCGATTTCTGACGTTGATATCAATTCTTGATTGATTCATCGTGTGTTCTCACTGATTGGATCGCCCAATCAAATAGGATTCCGCACTATTTGAGTTGGTTTAACACGCAATCACTCGGTATTTCGTTCAAATACCAGGTCCTAACAGTTTTATACATATAAATGTCATCACAAGGACATGATTTTCAGATTATAAACAAAGTTATAATGCTAATCTTCCGCTGCGTTTTAGTGTAAGTTTAAATGGTTAAACTATATTTTGATGTTCTAACAAACCCATCAAAGCTTCCCCTCATAGATCCTGTGACTGAAGAGGATGAAGAGGAGATGGTGGAGAATGGCTCTGAGAAGAGTGAAGAAGAGCATTCTAAGAAGGGTCACCATCCTTCTGAGGAGAGCAAAGCTGTTGGGATGACCAAGTCAAGGAGAAAGAACTTGATCAGGAAGGCCAAAAGAAAGTCCAAAAAGGCTCAAGAGATCAAGGCCACCTTCAATTTTGCACAGAAACAAGTCTTCATCTCTGCAGGATTTGAAGTGGTGAAGGCTGAAGACACCAACTTGAACTCCATCAACAAGAGTTCTGGTTCATGTCCAAATCATCCCATCATCAAGAAGAAGGTTGATCAGTTGTGCACCACTGCTGTACAACCTGAACCATCCAGCTCCAAAGGTAGTTCTATCCCCACAAGAATTGCCACAGCATCTGCAAAGATGAAGATGGAGAAGGAAACTAATCAAGTTCAGCCTTGTTCACAAAAGAAAACTCATAGAAGAAAGAAAATGGATTGTGTTATCTATGGGAGTACTTCTCATCTTGCTAAGGATTGTGTTTACAATCCAAAGAGTACTCTTCACATGATCAAGAAAGAAACTTCTAAGAGTTTGGAAAAGAAGAAGCAAGCTTCGGAAGGAAAATCTTTTTCCTTCAGAAGCTCTAAAATGAAGAAGAAGACAAGTGGAAACTTGCCTTCGGAAGAAAGTTTGGTCTCGAAAGAAAGGAATACTTTTGAAGCACTGAAGCCTGCTGCAGTGAAAGCAAGATCTTCTGAAGGTCCAGTCATCAAAACTTCCGAAGTCATTAAAACTTCCGAAGTATTGAAGGTCAAGTCTAAACTTCCAAAGGTGGTGTGGAAGTCAAAGAAAAACCAAGTGGCTGGAAATTCTTCATCAACACCAGCAACTGATCCTTCTAGCATGACTATAGGATCAATTACTATTGCTTTGTCTTCAACTTCTTTTGATGAGCCCAAGACCAATGAGGATTGGGTTTCCAACTGTAACTAACCATCTCTTTTGTGTAGGAACAGCTCAAGACAAGCAGAAATGTATGGATCATTGATAGTGGCTATTCCAGGCACATGACAGGCAATGGGTCACTACTCTAAAAGTTTGAAAGAATTGAAGGAGGACCAGTTGCTTTTGGAGGAGATGCAGGAGGTTACATTACTGGAAGGGGCAAGGTCACAAATGGTAAGCTCAGCATTGAGAAGGTAAACTTTGTCAGGGAGCTTGGGTACAATCTTCTGAGTGTATCCTAATTTTGTGATCAGAGTCACAACATGCTCTTCACTGTGCATGAGTGCAATTTTCTCAGGCCTGGGTTAGTCATTCCTTATGAGCACATCATGCTAAGAGCCCCCAGGAAAGGGAACATGTACAAGATGGATTCGTATCAGGTTCTATCTATGGGACCTTCATGATCATTTTTTGGTTCTTTCTGAAAAAACAAACCTAAGAGGTCCGTGACTGACCCAGTGTTCAGCACATGAGTGAGCGTTACCGCGTATTTAGTGGAAGCAGATAGTTAGGGACTGACCTGGTACCACTTTGAGTTACTGCCCCGAAGTACTAGACCAGCTCCTGTTGAAGAATAAGGCTTTTGAGCTGCCTGAGCATTGAATTTGGAACACAGGCCAAACGGAGTCATACTGAGGACCCTAAGTACTGTCAAATCGGTATTTACAGCATCCCCATTGCTGGACCTTCACGAACTTGCTGGAAACGGAGTACCGTGTTTGCAAGAAACATCTCCCTCAGGAGAAATTTCATGTTTTTTTTGTCTAAAGCATATAATGATGAATCTTTCCTCTGGCATAAAAGAATATGCCATGTAAACTTTAAAAATATGAATAAATTAATGAAGAATGATTTGGTAACTGGAATACCAAAGAAAGAGTTTACAAGTGATGACCACTGTGTTGCATGCCTGAAAGGGAAGCAACACAAGGTATCTCACAAGCCAAAGGAAAGAAATTCCATCATTAATCCCCTACACTTATTACATATGGATCTCTTTGGCCTAACAGTGCAATGAGTCTAGGAAAAACCTCTTATTGTTTGGTGATCACAGATGCTTTACTAGATTCACTTGGGTCTTCTTTCTTAGAACTAAGGATGAGACCTAAAGAATTTCATCTTAAAGATTGAGAATCAATGTGATCACAAGGTCAAAACCATAAGATGTGATCAAGGAACTGATTTCAAGAATCAGATCCTTGATACATTTTGTGATGAAAAAGGTATTACAAGACAATATAGTGCTCCCAGGACTCCTCAACAAAATGGTGTTGTTGAGAGGAGAAACATGATATTAATTGAAGCTTCAACAACTATGTTGTCTGACTCTAAACTGCCCATCACCTTCTAGGCAGAGGCAATAAACACCGTTTGCTATGTCCAAAACAGAGTTTTAGTGGTTAAGACACATGGTAAGACTCCTTATGAACTTTGGCACAAGAGAAAACCTTTCATCGGTTTTCTCAGGTCATTTGGATGTCCTTGCACCATCTTGAATACCAAAGATCAAATTGCCAAGTTTGTTGAGAAATCAGATGATGGACACTTCATTGGATACTCTTCGCAAGCTAAAGCTTATAGAGTATACAATCTCAGAACTAGAGTAGTTGTGGAGTCAGCCAATGTGACTTTCAATGAGCACACTCCCAGTGTGAAAGGTTTTGGTCCATATTGGCTATTTGATCTTGATTTAGTTACCAACTATTTTAACAAATCTTGGGAGAATGTCTCAGGATTCACAGATATACTACCTACAGGTGATCCTGACCCAAGGTTTGAGCTAAGAAGACCTTCAAGTTACACATCTTCAGCTCCAGTGGTAACAAATCCTGCAAATAAAGCTTCTACCAGCACATCAATAACAAATCCTACTGATGCTTCTTGGGTGCCTTCAAATTCCAGCTTAGAGACACAAAACTCAGATGAAGGAGCTTCAAATGTTGGAGAAAATGGTGGTGGTGAAAGTGATCAGGAATTTCTTGATGTTGATAACCACTTCATTGAAGACAACATCAATGATGTCACACACTCATTGGATCAAGTCAATCTTGATAAGTATGCTGATGTGGAGGGTGAATCTTCATTGCCAGATCAGAATTTCTCAAATTTTGATCCGTCTAAGCAACTTGTTGTGATCGCTCAGCTTGCTAAGGATCCACAAGTCTCATCCTACCACAAACATCATTAGAGATGTTGATTCAGGGGTGAGAACAAGAGGACAAACCCATGATGCAAATATTTTTCTTCACTCTTGTTTCTTGTCCCAGATAGAGCCAAAAAAAATTGATGAGGCTCTAAAGGATGGAAGTTGGGTTGAAGCTATGCAAGAGGAGCTACTTTAATTCAAAAGGCAAAAGATTTGAAACCTATGTCCTCTTCCTCAAGGGAAGACTACCATAGGAACCAAATGGGTTTTCAGGAATAAGAAGGATGATAGAGGACTTGTCATCAAGAACAAGGCAAGACTAGTTATTCAAGGGTATACTCAAGAAGAAGGAATTGACTACATAGATATTTTTGCTCCTGTAGCAAGACTTGAAGCTGTTAGGATATTCCTAGCTTTTGCTGCATCTAAGAACTTCAAGGTCTATCAATTTGATGTCAATTGTGCTTTTCTCTATGGGGTGATTAATGAAGAGGTGTATGTCAGACAACCACCTGGGTTTGCAGATCCTGATCATCCTGATTATGTCTGCAGGCTTGATAAAGCTCTTTATGGGTTGCACCAAGCACCAAGAAAGTGGTATGAGACTCTATCTCAGTATCTCTGTCAGCATGGTAACAAAAGGGGTACTATTGATGGAGCTTTCTACATCAAAGGAACAGGAAATGAAATAATGCTAGTTCAAGTGTATGCAGATGACATTATCTTTGGGTTAACTAATTCAAAGCTCTGCAAAGACTTTGAGAAGCTGATGAAGGACATGTTTGAAATGAGTGCCATGGGGGAACTCAATTTCTTTCCAGGAATTCAAGTGAAGCAAGTTGACAATGGCATCTTTATAAGTCATTCAAAGTATGTACAAGACATACTTATGAGATTCAACATGACTGATTGTAAGGTTTCTAAGACACCCATAGTTAGAAATCATTCCTTTGGACCTGATCTTGAGGGTGAGTGTGTTGATGAACATCTCTACAGGAAAATGATTGGGTCTCTTATGTACCTCACAGCTAGCAGGCCAGATATCATGTTTGCTACATGCATTTGTGCAAGATATCAAGCCAACCCCAAGATGTCACACCTAGTCACTGTCAAAAGAATTTTAAGATTTCTCAAAGGTGCTCCATCACTTGGCCTTTGGTATCCAAAGAATTCTGACTTTAATATGTATGCTTATACAGACAGTGACTATGGTGGTTGTAACATGACTGCAAAGTCTACATCAGGGGGATGTCAATTTCTTGGTCGAAAAGTAGTCTCTTGGCAATGTAAGAATCAATCATGTGTGTCTGCATCAACTGCAGAGGCTGAATACATTGCTGCTGCAAGCTGCTGTGCTCAAGTGCTTTGAATAGCTTTTCTTTGGAAGAAAATCTTTTCAAAAGACTTTTCTTAGATTTTTGAAAATTTTGATCTCTTTTCTTTTCGGAAGATTTAAAATTACCTTCGGAAGAAATTTATGTCTTAGTAAACAAATAACTACTTCAGTAATTTTACCTTCGGAAGAAATTTCTGAAATATCTTCCGAAGCTTAAAATCAACTTAAGTACTTTTATGTTTTAACAGAACAAGTTTCTTCCGAAAGCAATTTACCTTCGGAAGTTTTCATTCTCTTTAGAATAAAAACTCTGAGTGTTAATTCTCTTCCAATGAAAAATTCTCAACAACCTTTGAAATATCTTCCTAAACCAATTTGCCTTCGGAAGCTTTTTCTTTAAGAACTTCCGAAGCATATATACAACGGAAGATTTCTCGACTTTCAAGAAACTACTTTTTGGGAAAAGTAAACTACTTTTCAGAGGTGGGACCGACATCCGGATTTCAAAATTTATCCTCTTTCATTAACTTTGTCTCAAATCCTTTTCACATAAATACCCAACGATTCCCCCCCTCTTTCACTATCTTCTTTAATTACACTATTCCTTAAACCTAAATTCTCTCAAACTGCCTTTGTTCTTCATCTTCCTTCACCCTTAAGCTTCTCAAAATGGCCAACCTAAATCACATAAACAACCCAAATTTCTCCATGCAACTTCACAGGCAACACAACCAAGTTGCTCTGTTAAGCTCTGAGAAATATTAGAGTTCCTCAAAGATTTGTCGTTTCCTAGCTCTATCCAACTACCTCACCTCCCTAACCATTGATCCTACTCTCTATGAGGATCATCTGCTTGAATTCTGGGAGACATGCCAAGAGGTCATCATGGATAGGGAGAAGGCACTGTCTGCCACAGTGCAGGGGAGGACAATCTTCATCACTCCGGCCATCGTTAACACTCACTTGCAGCTGGATGATGAAGAAGGTGAGTTGTCCTTCCCAAAGGAAGCTGAAAATCATTCCTTTGAGCAGATGGGCTATGAGGGAGATTTCTCTGTAAAGATCTTCAGGAAAAGGAAGGTCTCATCCCAGTGGAAATACCTGCTTCATGTGGTTATCCACAGCTTGTCAAACAAGCATGGAGGGTAGGACCAGATTCCTGAGGATCTCTGCTTCATAGTGCATGGAATGGTTCAAGGTGTCAAGTTCAGGTACTCTCAGTTTGTCTATACAAATTTGCTTGCTAACTTGGACTCCTTAGAGTATTATATGTTTCCTAGATATGTTCAACACATTCTCAACTGTGAACTGGGCTCACAGTTGAGGGAAACAGATAATATTTTTAAATTGGGACAGATGAAGCCCGACATTTTTAAAATTATGAAGAAGCCAACTATAGGCTTCTCAAGGGTAGAAACAACCCTCGTCTCAAAAATATTAGAGCTCATTGCTTAAGGTGACAACCTAGCAACACAAGCTAGTGTTTCACCCACACCTTCTACCTCCCAGCCAACAAAAAGACCACAAATCACCCTCACCTACCAAAGAAAATTCAAACAAACCCCTGCTCAAGCTATTGCGTTTGTGCAGGCCTCCATATACTCACCCATATAGGAGGAAGTGGACACTAGAGCTCCCACTTCCCCTGAGGAGCAAACCACTCCCATCTCTTCAAGAATCAGTGGTGAGGTTCCTCATGCTCACCCTGATGAGCTCATAAGCCCAACTGCCTTAAGCCTTCACTCTGAGTCTCAACACTTAAGTGAACAACCTTCATCGGACAGTTACCATCCCCAGCCTTTAGACTTAAATTAACCCATCTCCAACCTTTCATTCAATACTGATGAAGACTTAGGTTTTAGTGAGTACCATGAGTCTCTCTACTCTTCCTTTACTCAAAGAGAGATGAATACTCCTGAGTCTCCTTTGTCTACCCATATCAGTCACCTTTCACTGAGGTGGATCTCTCTGAACCTATTAAGGAGGTCCATATGGAAGAGGCTCTCACTTTTGCAAGTGATTACATCATTAAGACCTCAACCATGGCAACTCAGCCCATTAACACTTCAACTGAGGCTGTCAGTTAGCAGTGGAAATCTAGCAGCCAAGAACCTAAAGCTGGTGGTGAAAGAGAGGACTTTGGTCCAATCATCTAATCCCCCAATGATTCTTCTGATGAAGATGAGGGGAATTTGAGACTAAAGGTGCAAAAACTGTCAAAAACATGCTTCTATTTAGTCTCTAAGGTTAGTCACCTAGAATTTCAGGTGACTACCCTGCATAACAGGGTCAATGATCAGCAACTTGAGATATCTTATCTCAGGGAAAAACTAGCTGGAAGACCTTTAAGGAGAGCTCAACCAGGACACAAGAACCTGTGAATGTGATTGACCTAAATCCTAGCTCACCTATGCTAGAGGGTGATGCTACCAAAAAGGAGGAGAACGTCATTACAGTGAAAGAACCTGGGAGTTCTTCAGGGAGTATGGACATTGAGGACTCACCACCTCACTTGCAATTGTGCATACTCAGCAACTTCCTCAAGTTCACATTGATGTTGACACTATAGACTCTTTCATCAGGAGTCTCTTTGAGGAAGGCATTCTAAGGGCTATATCATCCCCACCCCAGGGAAATTCAAACTACATTATTGGGTGGAGGTATGATGCTGATAGAAGAGCCCTCATTCTTCAAAGAGTTCAAGGGCAGCAAGAGGTTTTAAATTTTCAGACCTTGAACTACTATAAAGGTCTTGACCTGATCAACATGCCACTTGTCAACCCAAGTCAATCTAGACAACTTGACATGTTAGCACTCAAGATTCAAGACAGAATTACTGAAGAGTTCAGTCTTAGAAGGAGACAAAGGCAATCAGGTAATGTTATTGGTCAACTGGATGTTGAGGCAGACCCTAAGATTAGCTTCAAAGGGAAAACCTTAGCTAAAGGCCCAGTGATAGAGCCTAAGAGCCCTGTCATACCACCAACTACTTTAGAAATTCATCCCCTCAGTGAAACACCTGCTGGTGAAGGTGTCTCACAACCTCTCTCTGGCCAGAGCTTGGATGCTACACCAAGCAATGAAGGCCAAAGCTCTCTCCACCCTATGTCACAAAGGTCTGTGGGTGACAAAGGGAAAAGGATTCTAACTCTTAAGGAGATTAAGGAGGAGGAGAGAGAGAGAGAAAGAGGAAGCTAAGGGGAGAAAGTTCCTCTAGGTCTTCAGGCTTTATACAAACTGCAATCAGGGCTGCCCCCAGACCAAACACTCAAGATGATGAGTTAAGGGCAGTTAGGATTACTTATCTGCAGACCAAGAACTATGATATAGATGAGATTATATCTCTCCCCTTAGAGGAACTAAATGAACTAGCTGATATGGAAGTGTCAAGAGAGATGAAGGAAGCAGAGGATGCAAGGCTACTTCTCCAATTCAAAGAGGGGAAGAGAAAGAAAAGGTTATACAAGCATGTTCCTACTCTCTCCCCAGTTCAAGAAAGCTCTGTGCAAGAGGCTGTGGCAGCAACACAAGAAACTCAGGTAGTCAAGGAAACAGACAGGCAAAACATGATCAACTACCTGAGTGCCACAGGTCTATACAAGGCATCTGCACTTCTTCCCTTGTCCTTTGAGTACATTGAGTTTGAGTATCTCAAACAACTTGAACTTCAATTGCTCAAAGAACAAAAGGTAACAAAGAGAAAGATGAGGGAAGAAGCTGCAAAGTCAAGAGCCATCATCCAAAAGAGTATGAAGAAGTCTGCTGACAGACAAAGGATGATGAGCTTCTTGAAGGTGTATGGATTCTCCGGAAGGAGACTTGGCCCAATGTCTCTATCCACAATGGATGAGCATATCAGGGTAATCAAGCAGAAGATCAAGAATGGAGAGCTGATTGACTTACACTCCCCTCCAAGTCAGGTCCCACCTGAAGTGGAGGTTAAGGTTGAACAATTTGAGACAACACAACCTGAACCTCCTGCTGAGCCTTAGCAAGCTTCATCTTCTGATCCATAGCACGGTCAAACTCCCTCTCCTTCTGAACCTGTGAAGGAGGAACACCCAACTGAGCAAGACAAGACTGAACAACAAGGTGCTGCAGACCAGTCTTCTCAGTTAAAGTCTTTAAAGAGGAAGAAGAGGATGGCTTCCAAACCAAAGTCAAAGTAGACGAAGAAGCCTGAATCATCCACCTCTTCACCTCAGGCTGAGTCAGATCAACCTGAGGAAAGTGCATGAAGAGGCAGCCCAATCAACCCCAATTCAAGTGGCTCCTCTTGCAGTTGAGAGACCCATCTTATCCTGGACCTTCACAACTAATCCAAAGAGATAGCATGTGATCAGACTTCAAGGTGTTCGATATGTCTACACAAGGCAAGACTTATTCATCCTACATTAGCATGATCTCTTTGAGATGAGAAGATATTATGAGAGTTTGAGTAATCCTGACCATCTAATGAAGAAGGGCATGGTCATCATCATTATGAGGACTGTCAACTGATGAAGATCTTCAAATGTTTTGGTAGCATCAGTCTAGGGGGAGTTTGTAAGAATTCTTATAAGTCTGATGCAGCCAAAACATCCAAAGTCTCTCTGCATGCATGCACTGAAGAACAGAAGTAGAAATGCTTCGGAAGTTTTATACCATGCACTAGAAATATTCTCAGTGTAAAATCTTCCGAAGCCAAGACCAACATCTTTGGAAGCGAAAAGTGAAGTCTTCCGAAGCTTCAAAGACAAAGTCTTCCGAAGCCAAAGAGTGAAGACAGATTTCTTCCGAAGACTTTCAGAGACATGTCTTTATCTTATGTATTTTACCATAAAACTGGACCACCTTTCTGCTGTAACTCTGTAAAGTCACCAACTTACATGAAAAGGTCCATGCTTTTAGTAACTGTACATTGAGGTCTTGAGTCTATGCTTTCTACTTTATTTACTTTTATCCTTTTTGTATTATATTAGGATGTGAGCTATGGCATGTCATAGTCACTATTCAAAAGGCAAATCTGCCTTTTGACTCTACATTTGATTTTGTAGTTGTCTAGTCATATGTATCCAGCTGGCCTTTAAAGTATGGCCAACTATAAGATGTAGTATATGTATCTCAAGTACTTTTAACTTTCTTTTATGCTTTGTAACATTTGTAATAGAACTTGAGAAGCAATATACAGCATTCTTGAAAACCAATTACTTGTGTTGTTTTGCCATCTTGTTCTGTCTCATCTTTACTTGTGTTCTTAGCATCTTTCACTAAAAGTTAACTAGTTCCCTATTTGTCTGTTAAGTGTTCTAAGTAACTCTCCTCATTGTGTTGTTGTGTTGTAAGTGCATACCATTCAACGTTCCTGCATTATCAACATGCCTGCACACATAAAATCATGCAAAAATCAAAATAAAGTAGAATAAAAGCTCTACTATATATATGCAATGAATCCTATGCCTGCAGTGAGATCATATCAGACAATAATCAGCACATTAAAATAAAAAAATTTATGAATGGTCATAGACAATGATTAAATCCTGATCAAGTGTGTTCCAGTCAGTGTTACTGCAGCAAAGGAGACACTAGATCTAAGGACAGACCATGAGTACTTTGGTAAAAGTATCAACACACCTACGTTTTTCAATTCTTGGATTGTTAAGGTTCTATTAGTTATGACATTATGTGACCCACACTTAGACTTAGAGAGTCCGACCCTCGTCAAGGTATGCAAACAAGCATTTTTTCTCAGCTTAAATACCTGACATATATGTATAACCAGATCTCATGTTTAGGTCAATAAAAGAATCATTATGGTAAAACCATTTGATAATCTCTGAGAAAACCACCATGGACAAACCATTAGGTAATCCCTAAATCCGTTTCATGTAGAATTGGATATAGATTATTCATAAGAATCAGAGGACATCCATTTTGGACTTTTGAAAGGATTGTGCACATTGGCATCTTTTGCATCAGGTGAGAATATCCAAGTCTGTAATGACTTAAAACAGAGGATACCTCGTCACTTCTGGTCTATGATGACTCATAACAAATAAGTGAACAAATGCGGTAAACAGATCTCATGGTTATTCATATCACCACCAGGTGTGAGTTTGTGACTTGACAAACAATCAATCAGATAAGTCAACGTCACCCATAAGAACTAAGCTAGATACCCAAAAATGCATAATGATTTAGTTAAATCACAAGAATATACTTTTTCAGTATAATTGCATGAGTTTATCCGTACATCATATCTGATCATGTCAGACTTTATTATCGAGTGAAGTATGCAACTGATTAAATCTGATGTACTATCATTTCTCACATGTTGCAATGGCAGATTCAATTCTAAATAAATGAACATCTAAACTATATTTTTTTTAAATTTTCCTTCTTTATGAATAAAGTTCAATCAATTTTGCCTCTTGTGTATCCATGTTGGATCCAATGCTAGGAATGACAATGTCTCATACCAGATTCTAGGACCTTGATGTAGAACATATAAAGCTTTGCTTAGCCTGTACACACGATGAGGGAATTCAGCATCTTCAAAACCTTGAGATTGTTTGACATACACATCATCTGTGATTGGTCCATACAAAAATGCACCTTTAATGTTCATTTGGTACACCTTGAATTTCATATAAGAAGCATATGCCAGGAAGACACGAATTGCTTCAAGTCTTCCTCCTGGGTGTAACCTTATGCTACTAGCCTTGCTTTTTTTTCAAACAACTATTCCTCGATCATCTTATTTGTTTCTGAATAACCATTTTGTGACAATGGCATTCTCTCCTTCAGGCAAATCCACAAGCTTCCAAACTTCCTATTTATGGAATTGTAGTAACTCTTCTTGCATAGCCTCAATCCAACTATTATCCTGTAATGCTTCAGTGATGTTTTTAGGGACAATTTGAGATAGAAAACACGAGTATAAGCAAATGTTTGCTTGCTTTGAATGACTTCTTGTAGTTCTCTCATTCAAAGGACCAATAATATGTGATATAGATGTTTCTTGTGAATATGAGATGTTGGGATCTCATCTTCTTGAACATTCACATCAAAATTGGTTTGGTTCAAGTCGGAGAGCTGATGCAATAGGTTTGAAGAATGTGGAGTGAAATTTGGAACTTGAGTTGGTTAGTTGATAAAATAATCAAGCTTGTCATTAACAACTATATCTTAGGATATAGATGAAGTTCCAGACTCAGGTTGTTGAATTTTTGGTCCATCATTAGGAATTGGTTGAGAAACATCAAAATTTTCAGGAACTTGATTTTGCTCTGGAATTTGTTGATCATGATTTTCTGAATTGAATATAGGATCTCTAACAAATGAGAAAAACGGATAGTCTAAGCTTGAATCATCCATATCATCAGAGTCTAAATCGTCACTAAAGGATCCAAGATCACCTACCTGTTTTCTGTGGACACAAGAAGATTCAATAGATTAGAATTGAATGAGTTTGACAATTAATCTAAATCAAATAACCACTCTGGACCATTTGCAACTGATGGAAATGAATTTTCAATGAATTTAACATTGAAAGTTTCAATGATAACATTCGTCTTAGAGTTATAAACTCTATATGCTTTAAAAGCTGATGAATATCTAAGAAAGAATCCATTACAAGATTTTGCATAAAATTTTCCTAGCTGATCATTTGAGTTTAGAATCAAAACCGGACAACCAAAAGATTTAAGAAAATCTATGTTTGGTTTTCAGCCAAACATTAACTCATAAGGAGTTTTCTATTTGTCTTTCACCAATAGAGTACGATTCTGAATAAAACATGTAGTTGATATGGCTTCATCCCAGAAAGTGATAGGAATCATAGCATCTGCTAACATTGCACGGGTTGTCTCAATCAATGTTCGGTTCTTTCTTTCTGCAACTCCATTTTGTTGAGGAGTTCTAGGAGCACTGAACTGATGAGCGATCCCTTTCCTGCACTAAACATGTCAATATTAGTATTCTTGAATTTTGTTCCATTATCACTTCTAATTATTTTTACTTTTGATCAAGTTGATTTTCTACTTTAGTGATAAACTCTTTTAATAATTCAGTCGTTTCAGATTTCGCACGCAAAAAGAAAACCCAAGAAAATCTTATATAGTCATCAATGATAACTAGACAATATGATTTCTTTCTAATACTATGCATGTTTACTAAACCGAATAAATCCATATCTAGCATTTGTAAAGGCTTGGAGTTTGAGTTTATCAGCTTGGACTTATAAGACGCCATGTGTTGCTGTTAGGTCTAGAATCTGTAGATCTAGTCATTATGTATAGGCTTAGTACTTGAATCAATATTTGTAATGAACTTTTGTAATTCATTATTATGTATGCATTAAATATATAGGTTAACCCATTTATATATGTGTTGATGTATGTATGGATGCAGGTACAAACATAATACTTGATCAATTGTGAAATTGACCAAGTGTAAGAAACATCTACGGATGAACATATTAGTCTTCCGTAGATGTATATCTTACAAGTAACAATACATCCGAAGATCATCTACGGATGAACAAAATCAACTGGAGTTCCAAGTGTTCAAGAAATGCTGCGGAAGATCATTACCTTCGGAAGAACATTATCTACGGAAGAACAAAATTACTACTGAAGATAATATTCCTGCGGAGACCAAACACTTGTGCTATACAAGTGGTACAAGTCAACAAGTCAACAAGTCAACAAGGCGGTTATACGAATCCCGAGAAATCCGTTGATTCCTTATCAGAAACAAATCAAATCCCAAGAGATCCGGTGTTTCCTATAACAGAAACATCTGTCTATAAATATGGATCCTAGGTTTCGATTCAAGGACGATTGAAAACTGACGATTGATTGATTGAGAACAGCAACAGCATTACAGCAATCATCAAAAGTCTTTCGATCATCATAACATATAGAACATCATAGCATTCATTGTTTCATTCTTTTGTAATCTTCAATACATTATAATAAAACATTAATTAATCTTTAATTGTGTTTTGTGTCATGTGTTCTTGATATTTCATTAACATTGAATGTTGTTTAAATACAATTAAACCAAATCAACGTTAATTCCGCTAACGTTGACTTGAAATCAATTCTCACTGATAATTCCTGTCGACGATCCTTGGATTCACAGGTGGTATCAGAGCCAAGTGCTCATTGATTTAGATCAATTGATCTATCAGTGTTAATTGTGTTTAATTGTGTTTGTTTTCGTTTACCAATCTATATTCAAATCAATTGAATAGTAGATCCTGTAAGCATCATGAGCAACTTCAGTGGTTCATCTTACCAACCCCCGAAGTTGGAAACAAAAGCAGATTTTAAGTCATGGAAAATCAAGTTCAGGAATCATGTAAACTATACTGATTCTGACTTGTGGATTTCCATTACTGAAGGTCCTTATATTCCACCCACTCTTGGGCCGGATTATAATGACAAAAATCAACCAATCAGCACAAAAGATCTATCACCTGATGATGTCAAAAAGGTTAAAGTCGATATAAAAGCATACAGTCTGCTTAGTATGGCCTTACCTGAAGAGATATTAATCAGGTGTGAGAACTATAAAACAGCTCACTCCTTATGGAAGATTCTTCACACTCTCTGCGAAGGGAGTGATGAGATAAGAAGCATAAGGAGAGACACCCTCAGATCACAATATGAAACCTTTCATCATATTGAGGGTGAATCAATTCCTCAGCAACTTCATAGATTCATGCAGTTAGTCACTGAGATGAATATTCTAGAGTTGAAGTATACTAGTGAGGAATTAAACAAGAAAATGCTCCACACTTTGCCAGAAAGTTGGAAGCATACTGTGTCCATGTTCAAAAATACTATAGATCTGAAAGCAACTGGTTTAGATACTCTGGTTGCAAAAGTGGAAGCTCTTGAAATGGATGAAAAATCAAGAAACAAGAGTGTGAGAACTCATGTCTCACCCTATCACTTCAAAGAACCAAATAATGTTGGAAGTGCATTTATTTCAAATAATGAAAGTGATAGCTCTTGTGTTAGGAGTGATGATGAGGAGGAAGTTAGCTTTTATGCTTCAAAACCCTCAAAGAAATCATCTCAAGACAAGCAGCAGAAGAATAAAGGGAGAACTACTGATAGACAAGATACATCTTCAGCAACAACTAAGTCTTCCTTTTCAGCAAATCAGTCAGAACCGATAACTGTGATATTGGATTCTGAAGAACAAAGAGCAGCCTTTGCAGCTTTTAGTTCAAGTTTTCAAGCATACCTGGGAAGCTCTCTAACATCAACCAATATCTGTCAACAAGATTTAGAAGAACTACCACCAGATGTAGTGGAAGAGATGGATCTACAATGGCAGATGGCCATGATTGCTTATAGAGCTAAGCAATATCTCAGGAGAAACAAGAACTTGGCTTCAGCAAGCAGAACATCAAAGATTGGTGTTGACAAATCAAAAGTAAGGTGCTACAAATGCAATCTCTATGGACATTTCTCAAGAGAATGCAATCAACAGTCTTATCCAGAGATGAGACAACATCAGCAGCATCAACAACATCAGATTCAAGGAAATCAACAATCTTCTCAAAGACCTCTGCACAAGCAATCTCAACTGATGAATACTTCCCCACCAGCCACCAAAGAATCAGCAGGACCAAGTAACTCAAAGGAGTCAGGGCTGATCATACTTCAAGATGGAACGTGTGACTGGAGTCTTTATGAGAAGGAAGTTTTGGAAGAAAATCAAGCATTGATGGCTCATATGGATCAAACAGTGCCACCAATGGCAAAAGAGGTAAAAGAAAGATTGTGTTCATCAACTTGTGTTGAGGAAGTTGAACGATATAGAGTCCATGCTCAACAGTTGGCTGATAAAGTAAAAGAAACAATGATTTTGAATGAATCTCATGTTAGAGAACATAAACTATATCAAATAAAAATTAATTCTTTACAAAAGGATTTAGAAAAATTTGTTTCTGAAAATTATAGCCTGAAAGCCCAAGTTGAGCATTTGACCACTTCCTTAACAAAATCCATGGCTGATCATGCATCAACTGAAGTGAAACTTCAGAAGTTTCAATTATCATCTCAGCAATATGAGAAATTATTATCTTCTCATATTGAATCAAAGAAAAGGTCTGGGTTGGGTTATAATGCGGTTGCACCACCTATAAATGATAATTACACATCCTTACCTACAACAATGACAAACACTCTATCAAATCATTTTGTGCCTAGCACCAAATTTGAAAAAGATTCATCTAAAACTAAAATTTATGATAAAGCTGAGGTGAGTGAAACTGAATCATCTGAATCAGAATCATTAGATCAAAATGATTCAGAATTTGATTATGATAAATGTGATGACTTGGATGATTCTGATGAACATGATGTTGATCAAACAAGCACTGGTAAAAATTGTCAATTGAAAGGCCATATTCCAAAAGTGCTTGAAGAAACAAAGTTGCCATATCCTCCTAAACAAAGAAACATGCTGAAGACCATCTGCAAGAGGATAGCTCAATTGAATGAAGGTCTTCAAGAACTAAGTATGCAAGAATCCTCCAAGAAATTAACTGATGAATCTGTTATCACTGAGGATAGAGGAAAAGTCAAAGGAAGGAACAAGGCATCAGCAGATCATCAACTGAACAAGAAAACTTCAGCAGCTGATCTACGGAAGAGAAATTCAACTCCAAAGAAACAAAATGTGAACAAAAATGAAAAAGCTGAAGCACATTCAAAGCTAAAGAAGAAAGAGCAACTACAAAAATCAGCAAACAAAAGGAATGATTCTGAGAAAGAATCAGAAGAAAAGTATTGCAAATGGTGTGACATGAAGAATCACAACACTGAAGATTGTTACTTCAGCAGTTATTGTTCTATTTGCAATATGAACAATCATATGACTGCTGATTGTTACTTCAACAAACATTGCTCTATTTGCAACAAAAATAATCATTCCACACAGGAATGTTATTTCAACAAAAAGAACAAGATAAAAGGATCTAAGAAGAAAGAATCAGACAAATCTGAATCAGATTCCCAATCCACAGATTCAGCAAAGGGTGCAAAACTGAAGAAGCATGAACAAAAATCAAAGGCAAAACCAAAGGACAAATCAGCATCAAGTGTTAAGATACTGAAGAAAAGATCAACTTTTCAGCAGTCAAAAACACCACACAAAAGAGTGGATTTATCTGACAAGGAATCAAAGGATGATGATTCATTCTTTGATAAATTTGAAAAAGGCATTCATATCCCTCTTTCAAAAACAAAAGACAGTGAAACATTTAAAGGTTCACTATTAAAACAAAAGAATCAAACAAATGAAGTTGATCTAAGTAAAACAGACAATATGAATCATGAATCTACTTCATCAACATCCCATTCAGCAGAATCATCCTCATCCAAATTAAATCAGAATGAATCAATCAAATCTGAAACAGAAACTTCAAAAAATATTCTTGAAAGAGTAACTGTTTTAGATCCTGTTGACAAACCCAAGATCACTAAGGCTTGGGTTGTCACTTCTAACTGATTTTCTTTTCTGATTGCAGGAACAATATTGGAGAGCTGACAACATGTGGTATGTTGACAGTGGTTGTTCCAGGCATATGACAGGAAACTGTTCTCTTCTCCATGACTTCAAACATAAAAATGCTTCTTATGTGGCATTTGGTGGGGATAAAAAGGGAGGTAAAATTGTTGGTGAAGGAATGATAACCAATGGTGTACTTAAGTTTGATAAAGTAAATTACTGTAAAAACTTACAGTATAATTTACTAAGTGTATCTCAAATCTGTGATCAAAATTACACTACAATGTTTGATGACACTAACTGTTACATTCTTAAGCCAGGATTTATTGTCCCAGAAGATTGGATTCTCCTCAAAGCAGCAAGAAAAGGAAACACTTATGTGTTGGATATGAACAACACTTCTCTCACAAAACATGAAACTTGTCTTATTTCTAAACTTTCAGAAGATTTGTCACAATTATGGCATAGAAGACTTGTTCATTCTAACATGAAAAATATGAATAAATTGGTAAAACATGACCTGGTCATTGGCTTACCAAATAAAGAGTTCCATTGCTCAACTCATTGCTCTTCTTGTTACAAAGGAAAACAACACAGAGTGTCACATAAACCAAAAACAATCAATACTAATACTACACCACTCAAATTGCTTCACATGGATCTATTTGGTCCAACCAATGTAATGAGCATTGGAAAAAGGCAATATTGTTTGGTGATAGTTGATGATTTCACTAGATTTACATGGGTCTTTTTCTTAAAACAAAAGAGTGAAACATCAGAAACATTAATGGACTTTGTCATCAAGATTGAGAATCAACTTGATACAAAAGTTAAAATTTTCAGGAGTGATAATGGTACTGAATTTGTTAACTTTGAACTAGATTCTTTTTGCAGGAGCAAAGGAATTGCAAGACAATTCAGTGCACCAAGGACTCCACAACAAAATGGAGTTGCTGAACGAAGAAACAAAACTCTCATTGAAGCAGCAAGAACAATGCTAGCTGATTCACAACTACCTATTACCTTTTGGGCTGAGGCTGTGAATACTGCATGCAATGTTCAAAATAGAACATTAATTGTCAAAGAACATAACAAAACTCCTTATGAGCTCCTATTTAAAAGAAAACCTTACATAGGATATCTAAGAGTATTTGGGTGTCAAGTAACTGTTTTGAACATCAAAGAGTCATTAGGAAAATTTTCAGAAAAAGCATATGATGGTTTCTTTGTTGGATATTCTTCAACATCAAAATCATATAGAGTGTATATTCCACAGCATAACATTGTGGAAGAGACACCTAATGTATCTTTTGATGAAAATGTATTCATTAAGTCAATTAAAGGATCATCATGGTTATTTGACATAGATGCCTT
The DNA here is from genome assembly GCA_025215565.1 of Flaveria ramosissima. NCBI lineage: Eukaryota > Viridiplantae > Streptophyta > Magnoliopsida > Asterales > Asteraceae > Flaveria > Flaveria ramosissima. The sequence continues at coordinate 43,754,581 of CM046037.1, read as the reverse complement.
GTCTAAATCTTTTAACTATGATTATTTGACAAATACAGGTTCTGATGAAGTATGCTATCCATTTGTTCCACCGATTATGACTGAAGTACCTTTATCTGCTGATCCCCCAAGGATACATACATCTACAAGTGCCAACAATTCAACCGAAGCAGATACTACATGTGGAACTGAACAAAATGCATCAGTAGAAGCTCCTACGGAAGCACAAAATGCATCAGTAGAAGCTACTACGGAAGAACAAAATGCTTCAGGAGAAGCTCCTTCAGAACAGCATGCATCAGGAGAAGCTCCTTCGGAAGAACAGCATGCATCAGAAGAAATTCCTTCGGAAGATCAACATGTATCCGGAGAACTTCCTTCGGAAGAACAAAATGTTTCCGGAGCAGCTCCTACGGAAGAACAAAATACTTCCGCAGAAGTTCCTGCGGAAGAGCAAATTCCAACTGCTGATACTTCTGAAGCTCAATCACCAGAGACTCAATTTGATTACTTCTTGAATTCTCAAATTGAGATGAATCAGTCAGAGGCAATGGAAATGACTAATCTGGAATCATCTATTCCAGTTGAGTCAACTCCCTCAATGAGAATTCATAAGTCTCATCCACTTAACAATATCATTGGCAATCCTGAAAAGAGAACTACAAGGAGCCAAAGTGGTACAGCCAACCTTTGTCTATTCAACTGTTTTCTTTCTCAAGTAGTGCCTCCAAACATTACAGCTGCTTTAAAAGACAATAGCTGGATTGAAGCTATGCAAGAAGAGCTTCAACAGTTCAGAAAGCAAAAAGTATGGTGTCTTGTTGACTTACCTGAAGGTCAACATCCTATTGGAACTAGATGGCTATACAAAAACAAACTGGATGATAGAGGTATTATTGTTCGAAACAAAGCAAGGTTAATAGCACAAGGTTACACTCAGGAAGAAGGCATAGATTATGATGAAGTTTTTGCACCAGTTGCAAGAATTGAGGCAATAAGAGTGTTCTTGGCATATGCATCATACAAGAAATTCACTGTGTATCAAATGGATGTCAAGTGTGCTTTCCTATATGGAAAAATAGATGAGGAAGTTTATGTGTCTCAACCCCCCGGATTTGAAGATCCTCATTATCCTCACAGGGTATACAAACTAGATAAAGCCTTGTATGGTCTTCATCAAGCACCAAGAAAATGGTATGAAACATTATCATCCTTCTTACTCAAGCATGGCTACAAAAGAGGAACAATTGACCAGACACTCTTTCTCAAACAAGAACATCAAGATCTCTTAGTAGTCCAAGTATATGTTGATGACATTATATTTGGATCCACTAATAAGAGATTGTGTGTGAATTTTGAAGAGCTGATGAAATCTGAATTTCAGATGAGCTCAATGGGTGAACTAACATTCTTCCTTGGCCTTCAAGTTCATCAAAAAGCAGATGGAATTTTCATCAATCAAGAAAAATATATACATCAAATTCTGAAGAAATACAATTTTGCTGAAGTCTCCTCTTGCAAAACACCAGCATCAACAATTGATAAGATTGCACCTGATCCCTCTGGAAAATCTATTGATCAAAAATTATTTAGATCTATGATAGGTTCACTTATGTACTTAACTGCCAGTAGACCTGATATTATGTTTGCTGTGTGTGTTTGTGCTAGGTACCAATCTGATCCAAAGGAGTCACATCTCAATGCTGTCAAAAGAATTTTCAGATATCTCAAGGGAAAACCAGGACTTGGTCTATGGTATCCCAAGGATGGAGACTTTACACTCTACTCATACTCAGACAGTGATTATGGTGGATGTAACAGCAATAGAAAATCAACAACCGGTGGATGTCAATTCATTGGACCCAGGCTAGTGTCATGGCAGTGCAAGAAACAAACAAATGTTTCTGTATCCACAGCTGAGGCTGAGTACATTGCTGCTTCAGCCGGGTGTTCTCAAGTGCTTTGGTTACAAAACCAATTGCTTGACTATGGTTACAACTTTCTTCAAACTTCAATCTATATAGACAATTCAGCTGCTATGTTTATAACTGCTAATCCTGTGCAACATAGTAAAACTAAACATATAGAGATTAGGTATCATTTTCTGAGAGATTGCTCAGAAAAAGGGTTGATCAAGTTAGTCAAAGTGGATACATCAAATCAGCTTGCTGATTTATTCACTAAAGCCTTTGATTCAGTCAGATTTAATTTTCTGATTGAGTCTCTAGGTATGATTAACTTAGATTAAATAAAGTTCAAACAAACAACATGCTGTGTGCAATAATGCATCAGTATGCCTTATGCATGGGAAATGATAGTAAACTATAGCTTTGCCTATTTCTGCATAAACAAATATCAATACAAGTTTCTTGATATGTGAGTAGGTTCAACTTGAGTGGAAACAAATCTTAGTGCTTGCATAACATAATATTATCATAATTGTCTGTGGGAAACTTCATTTTGAGAAAACAAAGTGAGTCTTATCCTAATGTGATCAAATCATTCATCTGCACACACTATGTAAAAGACTTTATACTATCTATCTTTGCAACTCATACTTCCTCTGTTTTGTGTGAACAAAGACCTGGGTGTATGATCACCATACTGAATCTCAGTATCAAAGGTGAAAAGATCATGTTCATCATCATCCCTCTGTTTTGTGTGAACAAAGACCTGGGTTAAAGGCACCTCTGTTTTACGTGAGTAAAGACCTGGTGACCTGATGATGATCATATCTAAAGCTCTCAAAAGAATCCTAAGTGATCAACTGTATATTATCCTGAGCTTTATCAACATTGCATCAATGAGATGTCAAACACATCTCAAGATAGCTATTATAATTTAAAGTACATAGTCACAAGAGTGCAAGAATGATGATTTGACTTACAAAGGGAGGACAACACCTTTGTGAATCAACTGTGAAGCCCATGACAGTTATTGCTAAATCAATAAAACATGATAAACAGCAAGCCTAGTTGATACATGAGCTCTTGTATGGATTTATAAGGACAATATACTTGCAATCAGAACTTGTTCCAGTATCAACTATACAACATAACTAATCAGGAAGAGGCTTAGCAATGTAGTATGATCCCATCTTAAGTGCATCTGATCATTATCATATATTCAGTATTTATGTTATTCCTCTTAAAGAAATTTATGATAAATGCTTAAGTTCATCATTAATCACAAATTTAGGGGGAGTAGTATTCATGAAATAACATCTATATCAGCAGCAGCAATGTCTATATCTTTATCAAGTTGAAGAGATTGAAACCTGAGCATCACATTAGCAGTTGGTTACATGAAATTTATTTTAAGTTTCCTTGTACTAAATTGTCATGTATACAAAGCCAACGAGGTCCTATAGCAATAATTGGTTCAACCAATGGAGTTGGGCCATACATACAACTGTGTGTAAATCAATATTAGTAGATTAATGTTTATCCGTAGATTGGTAAACTGCGGATAAACAAAAATCAATCAGTAGAAGTTGTTGATCCGTAGATATACTACGGAAGAGTAAGTTGTCGATTACACTTAAATGTGATATTACTTCTACGGAAGAGTACAATGTGGGACCCACTGAATAAATCCGAGAAAATTAATATGTCTGAGGGTATAAATAAAGAGATTTGACTTGTCAAATGCATTATGCACTTTTTCAGCTCACTTTTTCAGACCTAGAAAATCTCGCAATAAATTTTTCCCACTTTCTCAACATTCAAAATTTATCAAATCAAACCTTAAGCAAACGTATATCTGAGTTCTTAATCAGCGTCTATTAAGGTAAAACATGTTGTAATCATCAAGAATGAACAAGTTGATTCTTGTTTTATCTCATAACTGTTCGTATTCTTATATCAATAACATGATTCTAATGAAGTCTTTTCTTATGAACAGATGGATCATCGATTTGCAAAAGAGCATAATGTATGTGCTTTCTTGAACCCTGACGATCCTGTGTCGGAAGGATGTCAAGAAATTATGAGATATTTGAGAAGATCAAGGGTTTTCTATGCATTATCTGCAGAGCCAACAATTTATCGATCGCACATCAGTGATTTCTGGAATTCTGCGCGTATAGAAGAAGATAATGAAGGAATTATTGCTGAAGTAAGGAATCGAAGGCTGAGAATAGACGAACAAACTATAAGAAGGGTACTAGAACTGGGAGATGTTGAAGCAGGACACCCTGATGTATTCGATAATGAATACATAGAAAAGGTGTTCCTTCTAATGGGATATGATGGAGACTTTGAGAAGGGAGAAATCAAGAAGGGAAGACTCTGCAAACCATACAGATTTTTGTGTCACACTTATCTGAAGTGTATGTCAAACAGAAAATCTGGGCTTGACAGATTTTCTAGACACATATCATCTGGTATTATTGGGATCTTTGAAGGAAGGACGTACAACTACTCAAAGTACATCTTTAACTGCTTGTGTGACCACATCAGAGTACAGAAGGCTGATAAGATGTATATGTTTCCAAGATTCATTCAGCTGATCATTAATGCAGACCTGCCTGGAACAAATGTGGAGGGTGGTGTGTTCATTCAAGCACACCTTGGCAGATCTGTGCTGAACAAAATCTCAGGGAGATATGAAGGAGAAGATGTAGACATGTTTGCACATGTGATTGATGCTAGTGCAGACATACCTCCAGAGTTAGTTTGGGAAGATGAGGAAGAGAGCTCTGCTACCAGCTCTGCTCAAGACACACCATCACCAGTAGCATCACCACAGCAACAACAAACACCCCAAACACAATCACCAGCCAGCCAAACTACAGAACCCATCTCACCAATCCTCAATCTATCACCACAACAACAACCAACACCCCAAGCTCAATCACCTGCCAGTCAAAATACTGAACCAATCTCTCCCATCCAACCCCAATCACCAAATCAGCTTCAGATGCAACTCTACCAACAACCTCAAAACTCAGATACTGAGAGCATCTACACTGGAGAGACAGAATTAGTCTCAGATGCAAGTACAGTCAAACTGTCACTATCAAAGACTGAATCCCCTGTGCACTCAAATGAAACTGAACAAGTTTCTCCCATGATTGATCAGCAACAACAACAAACTCTTCAAGAGCCAGAAGATCAAGCCACTGAAGCAAAGTCTAGTTCAGCAAGTGTTGATCATGAGGAGGTAAAAGAAGAAGAGATTGAGTCTGAGCATCAGGAAAGAGATACAGAAGCAGATCAGGTTGATGTGATTGCCTACAATGAAGATGATCTGAGTGATGATGACATTCCTGTAAGCAAGAGTTATCTGGTGGCTGAGTACAACAAGCTGGTGCTCAAGTCAAATAAAAGAAAGGCAAGAATACAAGAGCTGAAGGGCATAATTAAAGAAAAGATGAAGAATTGATAAATCAGCAAGAAAGGATAAAGAGACTGAGAGAAGATGCTCAAAGTGATAAAGAAGTGATTGATGCTCTGCTAGACAAAGAAGCTGAACTTATAGAGTCAGCAGAGAATGAGAAGAAAGATAAAGAAAAGATCATGAAGAAACTTGAACAAGCATCTGACACTATGACTGCTCAGTCAAACATAATAAAGACAAAAGAAGAAGAAATTGAGCAACTTAAACTGAAGATCAGCTCATTGGAATCCTATGCCAAAACTTCAACACTCAAACAAAACAAAGTCCTAAGGCATCAAAAGAAGTGATCTGGTACTCAAGGAAAAGAAAGTACCTTGGTACTACTGAGAAGAAGCCAACTGATGAAAGTAGTCCAAAGAAACAAAAGCTTTCTCCTGAACACACACCAATAATAGACTTATCTGCTGAGGAGCCCATCACTGAACAGAAAGATGAAAGTGACAAAGAATGGGAAGAATTAATCAAAGAAGACACTCCTCCAAAGCAAGAAGTCTCAAAGGCTGATGATCTTCTGACTACAAGTGACATACTTGAAGAGAGGCCTGAATCAACCATGTTCATGACACTCATAAATCATGGTTTCCCTTATGACATGGTTGAAAGACTGAACATGACAGAGATGAAGAATTTGTTGAAAGAGTTTGAGCTTGCCAGCTTCATGATTCCAAACTGTGACTATGAAGCATTCAATACCTTTCAATCAATTCAAAAGATAAAGAAGGAGTTGGGACACTGTGACACAGCCAAGCTGAGCAAATACAACATGACTTGCTGGTTACAGGGACACAACTACAAGCCTCATGAGCTTAAAGGAAGAACAGTGGGAGAACTAAGAAGGATGATGGAGCATGTAATGAAAGTTGAACTAGATACTGGGGTAAAGTTCAGAACTGAAGCTCCACATCAATCTTATGAACAACAAAGCAAACTCCCTGCTGAACCCATAACTGTTGAACCTAAAGATCAGCATAAAGGGAAAGAGAAATTGATTAGAGAGCCAAGGGAAGTCATCCCCGGAAAGTATGGCCACTTGGGACTGCAGTTAGAGAAATAACTGAGCAAAAGTCCACTCTAATACAACTGATAGATCACCTCACAACTCCCAGCTCTGCGGAAGAAAACAAGATCATGGCATGGAAATATGATCCAGAGTGGGATTGTGCTGTCATTAAAAGAACATCTGGAAGAGTTGAATACTTCCAAGATGTACTCTCAGTGGTGAGTCTGCCAGAGAATGACATCAGAGACCTTCAAAGCTTAAACATCAGCAACTATCCAATTCACCCTAGAGGAAGAGACTTCTCAACTCTAGTGGGAAAGTTAAAGACTAAGTTTAAAGATGATGTGCTGATTGAAGCTAAAAGAGAAGACATAGAACATCAGAAGAGAATCAAAGGGCTCAAAAGATACAAGTCCAATGCCTCAGAACATGTAGATGATGAATTCATGAAGAGGATTGGATATAACAACAGAAACAAAGCAGCTCTTAAATGTATTGAAGGGACTCAATTCACATACCCAATCACTGAATGGGGATATGTAGAAAAGACAAAAGAATTGGTCCTACTGAGAAATGCTGAAAACAAGAAAGCAGAAAAGATCAGAATCTTTGATCCTGTGGAAATCAAACTGCTTCATCCCAGCTACACTTCATACTTAAATGACAAATTCTTTCCAAAGCTGTCTGATGAACAAGCACAAAATGATTTATTTCTACATGTTCATGTGATTCAAGTAGTGGACAAACTTCATGCAAAAGCATATAAAAGAAGAAGATTTAATGCTGGATTGCTGAAGGGAACAACATTTGAAGAAGTTACAGAACTAAGAATAACAGAACAAGATGAGCTAGAAGTGGTGAATAACAACAAGGTGTTAGACACACTCACTACAGAAGAAGATGTTCTGGGAATTAGTTATGAAACTTTGAAGATGATGAGCAAGATGAAGATCAAGTATAAGTATGATGATCAGAAGACTGCTGTCTCCTACTTCTACAACAAGATGATCGCTAGAATCAAAGATCTTGCAGTTTTGAAGGAATGAGTACAAGTAGCTAAGCCTAAGGGGGAGTATTGTTAGGTCTAGAATCTGTAGATCTAGTCATTATGTATAGGCTTAGTACTTGAATCAATATTTGTAATGAACTTTTGTAATTCATTATTATGTATGCATTAAATATATAGGTTAACCCATTTATATATGTGTTGATGTATGTATGGCTGCAGGTACAAACATAATACTTGATCAATTTTGAAATTGACCAAGTGTAAGAAACATCTACGGATGAACATATTAGTCTTCCGTAGATGTATATCTTACAAGTAACAATACATCCGAAGATCATCTACGGATGAACAAAATCAACTGGAGTTCCAAGTGTTCAAGAAATGCTGCGGAAGAACATTACCTTCGGAAGAACATTATCTACGGAAGAACAAATTACTACTGAAGACAATATTCCTGCGGAGACCAAACACTTGTGTATACAAGTGGTACAAGTCAACAAGTCAACAAGTCAACAAGGCGGTTATACGAATCCCGAGAAATCCGTTGATTCCTTATCAGAAACAAATCAAATCCCAAGAGATCCGGTGTTTCCTATAACTGAAACATCTGTCTATAAATATGGATCCTAGGTTTCGATTCAAGGACGATTGAAAACAGACGATTGATTGATTGAGAACAGCAACAGCATTACAGCAATCATCAAAAGTCTTTCGATCATCATAACATATACAACATCATAGCATTCATTGTTTCATTCTTTTGTAATCTTCAATACATTATAATAAAACATTAATTAATCTTTAATTGTGTTTTGTGTCGTGTGTTCTTGATATTTCATTAACATTGAATGTTGTTTAAATACAATTAAACCAAATCAACGTTAATTCCGCTAACGTTGACTTGAAATCAATTCTCACTGATAATTCCTGTCGACGATCCTTGGATTCACAGTTGCTTCCCATTCAAACATGCTTTACAAGAGTCGATGTATCAAACTTCTTTGATGGTATGCCTACTAAATGATTTCCTGCTGCAAGTTTGTTCATGTTTTTGAAGTTGAAATGCCCGAGACGTCTATGCCAAAGTTGGCTTTCATCATTTGAAGCGTGAGCAATGAGGACAAGTTGTTTCTGTTGAAGGATCAACATGAGACATATCTAGCTTGTAGACATCTCTATCTCAAACTGCTTTAACAACCACCCATTCCTGCTAATCTGGAAACCTGTCTTTAAAATATACAATAAGAGTCATCAAATAAAGCAGAATAAGATTTATCACATATTTGGAAAACGCTTAAAAGATTAAAGTTCAACTGAGCACAGAAGTTAACTTTATCAAAGCTTATAACCCCATTTGATACTGTTCCTTCTCCGGTAATCTTTCCACTTGCATCTCCACCAAAAGCTACATGCATAAAATCTTTTGTCTTAAAGTTTTGAAATAAGGCTCGATTGCCTGTCATATGTCGGCTACACCCACTGTCAACATACCAAGTATTCATTGGTCTTCTTGGGCGTACCTGCATTTCAAAGACATTTAAGATGAGTTATCAACCCAAGCCGAGATGGTCTTGGGCTTGCCAAACTTATCCATAATGGTAAATTGCTTAAAATGGAGGTTGTGAACATCAGATTTCTTTTGAAATTTTGGATTTTCAAATCCTCTTTGAAAAACTGTTTGATTATCTTTTCTTTGTTTAGAACTCAAAACATTAAACCGATTCTCAAGATCATCATCAAGAAACTTTGAACCATCAATTGAAATATTCTTAAAAAATTTTTTTGTTAAATGTTCCATTTTTCATTCTCACTGAAAATGGAATGAAATTTCCCTGATTATACTGTTGTGATCTCACAGTACACTGATTATCATAATCAGAATTGATTCTTTTGAGAGATCTCAAGCCTAAAGAAGATTGTTTTGATAATCCTTAAAAAACATAATTTTGATTTCTTTGAAATCTTTGATTACCAAAATCTTTTCTAGGCGAGTTCTTCCTGAAGAAGCAATCCTTAGTATTATGATTTCGTTCATCACACAAGGCATGATATTTATTGAAATAACAATCAGCCGTTGAGTGATTTGTCATATCAGAAATGTGACAGTACTTATTAAAATAACACTTAGATGTGTTATGATTGTACATATCACATATGTCACAGTACCTTTGTGGTTGTTTGAACAACATTTGCTTAACCCTAGATGTGGAAGCCACGACTAAGGTCCTTAACCAAGAATCGCGTCTTCATCGCATACAAGCTGCACAACACAGTGAGCAGATCCTTGTTTAGATTTAGGGTTAGTCAGGTTTTCTGTTGTTTTTGCTGTGTGAGTTTGGTCTTTTGATTTTTAGGATTTGGCATTTGAACATATTCACAATTCTTTAACTCCTTAGACACAAATCTTTTATGAACAACGGAAGACTTAGTACCTCAACCTATTTTCAGATCAGAGTTTGATTTGATCTTAGGTTTTGATGTTGTTTCATAGATTATGTTCATGTCAAAAGTTTCTGCTCACACAAACTTCACTGGTTTAATTTGACTTGATTGATTGATTGGTTCAGACTGTTTAATTTTAGAAGATGCTTTTCTTCTTCTTTGATTTTTTGTTCTTGATGAAGTTTTATTTTTGGGTTTTAATTGAATCTTAAGAAGATTATTTTTTAGATTTTTTCAATTTTTGATCAATTTGGTTTGTTTCAGAAGAGCTTGAATCATCATAAGGAAGTCTCTGATTTTTCTTCTTTAGATTTCCCTTTCATCTTGTTATTGATTTCATTAACTTTGTCAACACCTTGTTCAAGTTCACACATTTCAATAACACATTCACCTTTTGGTATAAACAACTTTTTGTTCTTTTGTCGAGAGATTTGACTTTAATGGGATGACCATTATTTATCTTTTTTGAGTCTTTCTCTTCGAATATTTCAATATTTATCTTTTGGATTTCACTCTCGACATTAGATTGAACATTCTTATTCTTTTCTTGAAATTCTTTAAGCTTAGCTTTATTCTCTAGTGAATGATCATGAGTATTAAAGTTTACATGTAAGGTATTGGAGATTGATTCAGGTATAGGTTCATGTGTAAATCCTAACCTTGTTTTATCTTTTTCTTTTCTACCATTTACCAATTGCTCAACAATAGTTTTTGAGATTTTCACTTTGGCTAAATCAATTTGAGTTGTTGCATGTGCCAACTTCTCTTGTTCAAGGGTTTTTATCATCTTTTCAAGTTGCTTCTTTACAAGTTCAAGTTCTTTTAAAGTTTTATTCCAAGAAGTTTGAAGAGATATGATTTTATCATCAGAAATTTTATGATCAGCTTTCAGCTTATTGTGCATTAACTCTTCTTGTTTCATTTTATCATATATTTTGAATGAGTAGATTCTGTAGTGTTCTACTTGTTCAAAACATGCTTTAATGCATATTTTCTCTCTTACTTTCACTGGGATTTTTGGATAAGAATTTGAAGACTCAGTATCAGATGATGAGTTTACAACCTTGGATTGTTCTGCCTGTGCCATAAGAGCAACCTCTTCAGAATCTTTTTTTGGGTCAGATTTGTCGCTCCAGTCATAGTCTTCCTTATTATCTGATTCTCCTTCTGCCTTTGGATCTTTGTCTTCAGACCAGTCTTTATTGTTAATCTCAACAATAAGTGCTAGACCAGAAGTAAGATCTATAGTAAACTGTTCTGCATAAGCACTCTCTAGAAAAGTGGCCATAGCTGTTACAGTTAAAACACCTTGACTTTGACTTATCAAAGCCAACTGTTTTCTTTGCACTTGGCTTATAGTTTCTGTTTACATATGAATGCTTTTGTGTTCTATACGCTATCATCACCATTTGCCAGTTTGGATCCATTTCTTCAACATCATCTAGATCCATCTCAAACAGATCCTGCAAAATCAAATCAACTTATGTTAAATGGCTACCCTGATATGCTTGAAAACTTGCCATAAAGGCTCTAAAGGCAGATTTGGACTCTTCATCCTGTAAAAGGATGTTTATAACATCCTTAACTTTGCTAGGTTTAGCAGAGTTAGAAGATGGAGTCTTATTTTGAGGTTTAGGCATTTGAGGTTTTAGAGGAGACTGTGGTTGTGGTTGAGTTGAGTAGACAGGTGTACTAGTACAAAATCCTGCTCCCACAAACAGATCACCCTCGTCTTCAGGTGTAGTGTCATCCTTGGAAAGAAAAGCATTCTCTACAATATTTGCTGGAGAAGCAACATACTTCTATTGAGAATTAGATGCAGCTCTATCATTATTCCTTGAGTTTTCATCAATTTCCACTGACTTAATCTTTGTAATTAACAGATCAAGGTCCATGAAAAACTTTTTAGTATGCTTTAACAAGGTTACTGTTTGTTTTCAAGATAATGGAAGTGCATTTAGAAGTCTATCATTTAGGTCTTTAAGATCATTCTTAATCCCTAAAGTTGATATTTTTGTTGTAAGTTGCACAAATATGTTCATCACCTGGTATATAGTTTCTCTAGAAATATGCTCAAACAGCTCAATTTGCCTTTTCAGTTTGTCTTTTGAGATCTTGAATCTCTTTGCCTCCTTCACAGATAATTTACAAGGCTTTGTACATAGTATACCCAGTTTGGTAACCCTCAAGCCTGGATAGAACCTCCAAAGGTAACACTTTACACATAAGAGAATAGGCTTTAATATCATTCTTCACTTTCTTCAGATCATCCCCATGTAAACCTTCTTCTGGATAAGGCTCCACAAAACATCTATCAGGACCATCAGAAGTAACAAGAATATGAGGTCCTTTCTCTATTGATTTCCAGAGATCAGTATCAATAGAGTTCAGATGGTGTTTCAGTCTGAGTGACCAGTTCTTGAAGTCAGCTCTGTTCTTCAACTTTGGGACCCTGTTCTCATAATCTTCAGACTTAACCATGTTTAAGTTTTGAGTTTAGGAAAATATACTGTTTTTGTTGTATTAAAGTTTTAAATGAAGAAAAGAAATGACAATATTTTTGGATTAAATTTTTTTTTTTGAAAAATTTTCTAAGTGATGAAAGAAAAGACTGAATCTGATGCGCTTGAATAGTTGTGAAACGCCCACTTTGACATAGAAACGCCTAAGGGAGTGCCTTAGTGAATTTCTGAAACGCCCAGAAGAAGAAACGCCTAAACAATTACAAAACGACCAAACAATTTCAAAATGCCCAAACAGTGGTGAAGCGCCCAAACAGTTTCAAAACGCCTGAACAGTATCAAAGCGCCTGGGAACTTAGTTTCTGAAAAACGTCCAAATAGTGTTAAAACGCCTACAAACAGTGTCAAAACGTCCACTATGAAACGCCTAAACAGTGTTAAAGCGCCTAAACAGTGTTCATGCGCCTAAACACTTAGGTGAATTTCAGATGATTTTAACACACCAAACGCTTAATTCATCATCTTCGTAACAACCTAATCTTAACAAATTTTTTAAAACTTGATTAATTGATCTAAAAATCTTCAATCAAGTGTAATATGCACCGATTATCAATCCCTTAACATCATTTATCTTCAATTAACAACAATTAATCATAATTTTGCTGAAAGTTGCCTTCGAAGATGAAGAATTGTTCGTACTCAAATCTGATGAAAATTCAGATCTAAAGGTGTAAAATCACTCAGTTGTGATTCAATTAACGTTTCTCATGATGAAACACAACTAAAAACAACAATTAATTGAACAATTGCTATCAAACACAGATTCAAGTGATTCACAGGGGCTCAAAAGTGATTTTAAGCTCCAAATCACTAAACCGAAGGCTCTAATACTATTTGATAGGTTCAAATGGATCGATCTGTGTTAATGATGTAATGCAATTGGAAATTATATGAACAAAGTAATCAAACTAAGCGAATATAATAAAAATTCACAGAAGTTTCATTGATATTAGCAAAGGATTACAATGTACAATATGAGAGAGTTCTGTTTCAAAGTCTACCTGCAAAAATACATAGAATCCTATTTATACTAATCAAAGAAACTAAGGAACATATATTTACAAATAAGTCCTTACACTATGACAAAAAAAAACTAAACACTAAATGCTAATCTTCAAGGCTCCAACAAATCTATAGTTGTTTTTAAAATTATATGTACATACATATATATTTTACTTTTTTTTTAAATTTTGGACCCTTGATGAGATTGGGCCGTGAGTGGTAGCCTAAGTGAATAAAATTATTACTCGTGTTGGTATTATCAGGGTGAGCTTCATTATTCAAGCCAAGGTGATAACGACCAAACTCACGTAACGTAGTGTGGGGGAATAACGACCAACTTCGAAGCATGTGGCGTGGGGGAATAACTTTCTTTCACTAAGTTTGATTAAAAATAGAGTTGTATTTAAAATTGAGTACTTTTTGATATTGTAAGCTGTAGCAAGTGTAGTTATCATTGTGGCACCATGACAAACTGAATCGATTATAAGCGAGTGCCATCGTTGTTAGTATTGGTATTATCGTAATCCATGTCGGTATTCTATTTTATCAAAAATTGAAGAAATATTATTTGTATTCCATGATGGGAAGGTTATTACAACATACAATGTATAGAAGTATAAGTTACACATAACGACCTAAGTACCAAGATAAGACAATAATAACTCAAACTTATTACTATCTAACATTCCCCCGTAAGCTGAATGGTGGTGGACCAATATGAAGCATTTGACGAAATATGTTGAATTGAGAACTTGGAAGACTTTTTGTAAAGATATCGGCCACCTGAAGCTGGATAGGAACAAACTTAGTTGCAAGTTTTCTTGTAGATGCTAACACACGTAAGAAGTGATAATCAAGATCTGCATGTTTTGTCCGCTTGTGTGAAACATGGTTTTCTGTGAGAAAAATGACACTTTGATTGTCACAAAGGATGGTCGGACGATCTTAGAGGAAACTCAACCACATGGTGGCTTTGATATCATGAGTGAAGAAATATTATTTGTATTCCATGATATGAAGGATATTACAACATACAATATATAGAAAGATAAGTTACACATAAGGACCTAAGTTTACCAAGATAAAACATTAATAATAACCCAAACTTATTATTATTTGACAATCATTCGTAATAAGCTAGAGCGATAAACAACTAAAGTCATGCCGCGTAGCCAATACCAAAAGACAAACTCCAGCGGCATACCGAAGAAAAAAATAACTAGTTAAACATAATTGAGGTTGCTACTTCTGCTTATTTCGTTTATTAACAATCATTAGTTTCCTAATCACATGGCAACAGTTTTGATGGAAGCAATTAATAACCATTCTTCAAAGATCAAATTTGTTCACTTGCAGATATAAAACTTCATAGTATGATGAAATCGCACACAAAAAAGCCTTGATTATTCTCCAGCCACTCTACCTTGGTAAAATTGAAATTCCTATGAATGACCCGATATCTTATGCGAAAATCTCCATGGTGAACCACCAGCTCGGTCAATCTGTGGACCACCAAGGGAAACCATTGGCTCCGCTACAACCATTGTAGTTATACATCCACATTTGTTGTGTTGTATTTTTCTTGATTTTGCATCTAATCGGTTGTCTCTCGAGCCATTGTGTTTCGCCTCTAATTAAATTACTGGTACAACTCTCAAGCCACCGCGTATAGTTTTAAAAATTCGGCATATTCTATGAAACCATTTAATTTTGATGACCAATCTATGAAATCATAAAAAGAGAACTACACAAACAGATCTTCAAATCTAATACTATTAGTAATAGTGACGGAATATATATATTTTCCGTAATCTAATCTGTAATTGACATCCATTGATGATGTAGAAAGCGCAAAGTACAACATGTTTTCAATTCCTCGCTGCAAGAATCTGTAGGATTAACATCACCTTTAAAACGTAAAATATGTTGATTAAACAAAAATAAAATCACCTACAAGGCTACAAAATCATCCGAACAAAACTAAAAGCGCCTTTAAAACCCAAAATATTCGGCGACCCACCTTAATCGTACTAGGGAGATAATTTATATCTTGGTTAATTCATATATCTTTTCCCTTTTAATTCTCAACTTTATATTTAGCATGTAGTTTAGTTTTTATTTTATAGTTTTGTATAATTTTAATCTTTATTTTTAGTTTTTATTTATTATGTTAAGTTTCAATTACAATGTATAGGCTGTGCTTATTCTCAACACAAGTAAAACAACAATCTCGCATGAACTTATATTATTATATTATTGGCCGGAGGAAAGTATGAGATTAACTTTTAACTGACTGGGTTTTTCCTTTAACTTTCTGTAGGTTTAGCCTAGGGGTGTTTTTTAAATCGAATCGATTCGAATTCGAATTAATCGAGTCGAATAAGTCAAATTTGAAAATTTCAAACTAGATTTGAATTTGATTCGAATTAAAAATGATAAATCAAATTCAAAACTATCAAACAAGATTCGAATTTGATTCGTATTCAAAGAAAAGTTTGAATTCGAATCGAATTTGAATTTATTTGATTCGTACTTAATAAAAAATATTTAATCGAATAGCATTTTCAAAATTCATTCAACAAATCCAAATTCAAATGCTCAAAATATATAAACAAGCGTAGCTCTAAGGATTCCTATAAGTCTGATGCAGCCAAAACATCCAAAGTCTCTCTGCATGCATGCATTGAAAAACATAAGTAGAAATGCTTCGGAAGTTTTACACCACGCACTAGATATATTCTAAGTGTAAAATCTTCCGAAGCCAAAAGTGAAGTCTTCTGAAGCTTCAAAGACAAAGTCTTCCGAAGCCAAAGAGTGAAGACAGATTTCTTCCGAAGACTTTTAGAGACATGTCTTTATCTGATGTACTTTACCATAAAGCTAGACCACCTTTCCGCTACAACTCTGTAAAGTCACCAACTTACATGTGTTGGTGAAAAGGTCCATGCTTTTGGTAACTATACATTGAGTTCTTGAGTCTGTGCTTTCTACTTTATGTACTTTTATTCTTTTTGTAATATATTAGGATGTGAGTTATGTCATGTCATAGTCACTAGTCAAAAGGCAAATCTGCCTTTTGACTCTACATTTGATTTTGTAGTTGTCTAGTCTTATGTATCATGTTGGCCTTCAAAGTATGGTCGGCTGTAGGATGTAGTATATTTATCTCAAGTAGTTGTAACTTTCATTTATGCTTTGTAACATTTGTAATAGAACTTGAGAAGCAATATACAGCATTCTTGAAAACCAATTACTTGTGTTGTTTGCTATCTTGTTCTGTCTCATCTTTACTTGTGTTCTTAGCATCTTTCACTAAAAGTTAACCAGTTCCCTATTTGATCTGTTAAGTGTTCTAAGTAACTCTCCTCATTTGTAAGTGCACACCCTTCAATGGTCTTGTATTTGGTATCAGAGCATTTCAGGCTCTTGATATAAGATCTCACCATCTTAAGATCCCTCACACACACAAAATACTTAACAACTCAAATGGAAACTATCACCAAAGTTTATATGGAAACTGGAACTATGACAAAGTCTCCACTGATCATTCTTGTAGACTTTGATACTTGGTGTCAAAAAATGGAAGGCTTCATCAAGTCTCAAGTTCCAGGATGTGGGACTCTGTTGTTGAAGGACCTTACATACCAAGCACCACTTCTGCTACTGGTGGTGGTATGATTCCAAAGGCTGTGGCTGATTACTCTGAAGAAGACAAGAAGAGAATAAAGATTGATCAGAAAGCCATGACAACCCTTCAAACTGCTCTTTCAAACTCCATTGATAGAGGCTTCAAGAAGTACAGAATTGCCAAACAATTATGGGAAGCATTGAAGCTGATGTATGAGGGGTCTACTGAAGCAAAGGAGAACAAGAAGGATCTCTTGAAGCAGTAGTTTGTAAACTTCACCTTTAAGGTAGGTGAAACCATGACTCAATAATACTTCAGGTATGTTGAGATTGTGGATACTCTAATGGATGTTGGAGTAACTCTTGAGAACAGGGACATTGTAAGGAAGTTTATGTCCTCTCTTCCTAGACAATGGACACATTACTGTGTTGTTACCAAGAGGACTGAGAACCTTAAGACTCTTACTCTTATAGAGTAGTATGGTATTCTTAGTGGCTACCAGATGTAGATGAACATGCAAAACTCATCTGGTAACTCCAGCAATCAACGGAGTTCAGCCCTCGATGTGGTTGAAAGGGAAAGAATTGAGCCACAACATCATCTTATATGCTATCCTGACAACTCAAAAAAGGGCCCCTTCATCACCTTCCCAGAGACTCCAAGGGAAAGCTACACTCAAGAAGTCTTTTCTAAGAGACAAGTTCTTCTCATGCTTTTGTCTCTGCTGATGAAACCACAGGCAACTTTCTCTTCACCCTTGAAGATTTGGACTGTATCCATCGAGATGATCTGGAGTACATGGAGATAGTCCAACAGATGGCTCTTCTCACTCATAGAGCCAAGAAGTTCTACAAGAGGGCATGGAGAAAGTTTCCAAGCAATGCAGTCAGTGGAAAGTTTGGGCTGGATAAAACCAAAGTAAAGAGTTACAACTGTAACCAGATAGGACACTTTGCAAGGGAGTGTAAGGCACCAAGGACAAATGGTGGCCAAGCACAAACCAGACCAAACTACACTGAGAAAGCCCCCAGAATGAGAAGCCAAAGCAGCAAGCTACAGTTGCTGTTGAAGAAGGAGGCTTTGACTGGAGCTTTCAGGTAGAAGATGCATCTCCAAATCAAGCACTTATGGCAGACCACGATAAAGCTAAAGTATTGGAACATCTTTGTACTCCTGAATGCATTGCTAAAGTCAATAGATACAGGTCCTATAACTTAGAAATGAGATCTGATCTTGAGTCCTTAAATATATTAAAAGTTTATTTTAAAAGAGCTGAAAATGATTAATTAAAGATATAGGACTTAGAGAAAACTATTAACTCTTAAACTTGAGCATACAAACTACTTGACTCAGATCAAAGACCTCATTACTAAGTTAACTGAATGCCAGGCTGAGCTTGTGATTAGCAAAGCCAAGGAAGAAAATGTGTTCTTGAAGAAGAGACCTTGAAGAACATAATATCCTCATCCTTGCATGCAAAAGTTTGTTATCAAAATAATCACGGACTGGGATCTTGTGAGATAGCTTCTCCACACAAATTTTGTCTGTAAGATCTCCTAAGTGTGGAACTTGTGAAGATGAGCTTCCCCTCATAGATCTTGTGACTGAAGAGGATGAAGAGGAGATGGTGGAGAATGGCTCTAAGAAGAGTGAAGAGGAGCATTCTAAGAAGGGTCACCATCCCTCTGAGTAGAGCAAACCTGTTGGGATGACCAAGTCAAGGAGAAAGAACTTGATCAGCAAGGCCAAAAGAAAGTCCAAAAAGGCTCAGGAGATCAAGGCCAACTTCAATTCTGCACAGAAACAAGTCTTCATCTCTACAGGATTTGAAGTGGTTAAGGCTGAAGATACCAACTTGAACTCCATAAATAAGAGTTCTGGTTCATGTCCAACTCATCCCATAATCAAGAAGAAGGTTGATCAGTTGTGCACCACTGCTGTACAACCTGAACCATCCAGCTCCAAAGATAGTTCTATCCTCACAAGAATTGCCACAGTATCTGTAAAGATGAAGATGGAGAAGGAAAGTGATCAAGTTCAGCCTTGTTCGCAAAAGAAAACTAATAGAAGGAAGAAAATGGACTATGTTATGTGTGGGAGTACCTCTCATCTTGCTAAGTATTGCGTTTACAATCCAAAGAGTACTCTCCACTTGACCAAGAAAGAAACTTCTAAGAGTTTGGAGAAGAAGAAGCAAGCTTCATAAAGAAAATTTGTTTCCTTCGAAAGCTCCAAATTAAAGAAGAAGACAAGTGGAAACTTGCCTTCGGAAGAAAATTTGGTCTTGAAAGAAAGGAATACTTCCGAAACACTGAAGCCTGCTGCAGTGAAAGCAAGATCTTCCGAAGGTCCAGTCATCATAATTTCTGAAGTCATCAAAACTTCCGAAGTTATGAAGGTCAAGTCTAAGCTTCCAAAGGTGGTGTGGAAGTCAAAGAAAGACCAAGTGGCTGAAAGTGTTTTCATCGACATCAACAAATGATCCTTCTAGCATCACTATAGGATCAATTACTGTTGTATTGTCCTCAAATTCTTTTGATAAGCCCAAGACCAATGAGGCTTGGGTTTCCAAATGTAACTAACCATCTCTTTTGTGCAGGAACAGCTCAAGACAAACATAAATGTATGGATCATTGACAGTGGTTGTTCCAGGCACATGACAGGCAAATAGGTCACTACTCTAAAAGTTTGAAAGAACTGATGGAGGACCAGTTGCTTTTGAAGGAGATGCAAGAGGTTACATTACAGGAAGGGGCACAGTCACAAATGGTAAGCTTAGCATTAAGAAGATAAACTTTGTCAAGGAGCTTGGGTACAATCTTCTGAGTGTATCCTAATTTTGTGATCAGAGTCATAACATGCTCTTCACTGAGCATGAGTGCATTGTTCTCAGGCCTGGGTTGGTCATTCCTCATGAGCACATCTTGCTCAGAGCCCCCAGGAAAAGGAACATGTACAAGATGGATTTGCAAGAAGAATCTCCCCCTGGAGAAGTTTCATGCTTTCTGTCTAAAGCAAATAATGATGAATCTTTCCTCTTGCATAAAATAATATGCCATGTAAACTTTAAAAACATGAATAAACTAATTAAGAATAATTTGGTAATTGGAATACCAAAGAAAGAGTTTACAAGTGATGACCACTGTGTTGCATGCCTGAAAGGGAAGCAACACAAGGTATCTCACAAGCCAAAAGAAAGAAATTCCATTATTAATCTCCTACACTTATTACATATGAATCTATTTGGCCCCACCAGTGTAATGATTTTAGGAAGGACCTCTTATTGTTTGGTGATCACAGATGACTTTACAAGATTCACTTGGGTCTTCTTTCTTAGAACTAAGGATGAGAGCTTTGAGATTTTAAAGAATTTCATCTTAAAGATTGAGAATCAATGTGATCACAAGGTCAAAACCATAAGATGTGATCAAGGAACTGAATTCAAGAATCAAAACCTTGATACATTTTGTGATGAAAAAGGTATTACAAGATAATATAGTGCTCCTAAGACTCCTCAGCAAAATGGTGTTGCTAAGAGGAGAAATAGGACACTATTTGAAGCTGCAAAAACTATGTTGTCTAACTCTAAACTGCCCATCACCTTCTGGGTAGAGGCAGTGAAAACTTCTTGCTATGTGCAAAACATAGTTTTAGTGGTTAAGACACATGGTAAGACTCCTTATGAACTTTGGCACAAGAGAAAGCCTTTCATTGGTTTTCTCAGGTCATTTGGATATCCTTGCACCATCTTGAATACCAAAGATCAAATTGCCAAGTTTGCTGAGAAATCAGATGATGGACACTTCATTGGATACTCTTCCCAAGCTAAAGCTTATAGAGTATACAATCTCAGAACTAGAGTAGTTGAGAAGTCAGCCAATGTGACTTTCAATGAGCACACTCCCAGTGTGAAAGGTTTTGGTCCGGATTGGCTATTTGATCTTGATTTAGTTACCAACTGTTTTAACAAATCTTGTGAGAATGTTTCAGGTTCCATAGATATACTACCTACAGGTGATCCTGACCCAAGATTTGAGCTAAGAAGACCTTCAAGCTACACATCTTCAGCTCCAGTGGTAACCAATCCTTCAAATGAAGCTTCTACCAGCACATCAATTACAAACCCTGCTGATACTTCTGAGTGCCTTCAAATTCCAGCTTAGAGGCACAAAACTCAGATGAAGGAGCTTCAAATGTTGGAGAAAATGGTGGTGGTGAAAGTGATCAAGAATTTCTTGATGCTAATAACCACTCCATTGAAGACAACATCAATGATGTCACACACTCATTGGATCAAGTCAATCTTGATAAGTGTGCTGATGTGGAGGGTGAATCTTCCTTTACAGATCAGAATTTCTCAAAATTTGATCTATCTAAGCAACTTTCTATGATCCCTCAACTAAGGATCCACAAGTCTCATCCTACCACAAACATCATTGGAGATGTTGATTCAGGGGTGAGAACAAGAGGACAAACCCATGAAGCAAATGTTTGTTTTCACTCTTGTTTCTAGTCCTAGATAGAGCCAAAAAATTGATGAGGCTCTAAAGGATGGAAGTTGGGTTGAAGCTATGCAAGAGGAGCTTCTTCAATTCAAAAGGCAAAAGGTTTGATACCTATGTCCTCCTCCTCAAGGGAAGACTACCATAGGAACCAAATGGGTTTTTAGGAATAAGAAGGATGATAGAGGACTTGTCATCAAGAACAAGGCAAGACTAGTTGTTCAAGGGTATACTCAAGAAGAAGAAATTGACTACACAAATGTTTTTGCTCCTGTAGAAAGACTTGAAGCTGTCAGGATATTCCTAGCTTTTGCTGCATCCAAGAACTTCAAGGTCTACCAACTTGATGTCAAGTGTGCTTTTCTTTAGGGGTGATTGATGAAAAGGTGTATGTCAGACAACCGCCTGGGTTTGCAGATCCTGATCATCCCGATTATGTCTATAGGCTTGATAAAGCTCTTTATGGGCTACACCAAGCACCAAGGAAGTGGTATGAGACTCTACCTCATTATATCTGTCAACATGGCTATAAAAGGGGTACAATAGATGGAACTCTCTTCATCAAAGGAACAGGAAATGACATAATGCTAGCTCAAATATATGTAGATGACATTATCTTTGGGTCAACTAATCCAAAGCTCTGCAAAGACTTTGAGAAGCTGATGAAGGACAGGTTTGAAATGAGTGCCATGGGGGAAATCAATTTCTTTCTAGGAATTCAAGTGAAGCAAGTTGACAATGGCATCTATATAAGTTAGTCAAAGTATGTACTACACATACTTAAGAGATCCAACATGACTGATTGTAAGGTTGCTAAGACACCAAGGGGATGTCAATTTCTTGGTGGAAAAGTAGTCTCTTGGCAATGTAAGAAACAATCCTGAGTGTCTGCATCAACTGCTGAGGCTGAATACATTGCTGCTGCAAGCTACTATGCTCAAGTACTTTGTATTCAAAATCAGATGCTGGACTATGAATTCAACTTCAAAGAGACTTCCAGCCACATACATAACTACAGTGCTATCTCAATCACAGAAAATCTTGTGTAGCACTCAAGGACAAAGCATATCATGTATCATTTGATTAGAGATAACTTTGAAAAGGGATTAATCAAACTAGTCAAAGTTAACACAAATGAACTATATGCTGATCTGTTCATCAAAGCTTTTGATGAATAGGGATTTAAATATCATGTATCAGTTATTGGGTTGATTAACTTTGAATAGCTTTTCTTAAAACTTAATCATATTATTCTAAAACTTGTGTGTCCTAAGTTGTCTATTTTATCACCTTCATAAGCCCTTGTTTTCTTTGGAAGAAAATCTTTTCAAAAGACTTTTCTTAGATTTTTTGAAAATTTTGATCTCTTTTCTTTTTGGAAGATTTAAAATTACCTTCGGAAGAAATTTATGTCTTAGTAAACAAATAACTACTTAAGTAATTTTACCTTCGGAAGAAAATTCTGAAATATCTTCCAAAGCTTAAAGTCAACTTAAGTACTTTTATGTTTTAAAAGAACAAGTTTCTTTCGAAAGCAATGTACTTTCGGAAGTTTTCATTCTCTTTAAAATAAAAACTCTGAGTGTTAATTCTCTTCCAAAGCAAAATTCTCAAAAAATCTTTGAAATATCTTCCGAAGCCAATTTGCTTTCAGAAGCTTTTCTCTTCAGAACTTTCGAAGCAAATAACCTTCGGAAGATTCCTCAACTTCCAAGAAAACTACTTTTTGGGCAAAAGTAAACTACTTTTCAGAGGTGGAACCGATATCCGGATTTCAAAGTTTATCCTCTTTCATTAACTTTGTCTCAAATCCTTTTCACATAAATACCCAACGGTTTCCCCCTCTTTCACTATCTTCTTCAATTACACTATTCCTTAAACCTAAATTCTCCTAAACCGCCTTTGTTCTTCATCTTCCTTCACCTTTAAGCTTCTCAAATTGCCAACATGAACCGCAGAAACTACCCAGATTTCTCCATGCAACTTCACAAGCAACACAACCAAGTTGCTCTGTTAAGCTCTGAGAAAGATGAAAGTTTCTCAGAGGTTTGCCGTTTCCTGACTCTATCCAATTACTTCACCTCCCTAACCATTGATCCTACTCTCTATGAGGATCATCGGCTTGAATTCTGGAAGACCTGCCAAGAGGTCATCATGGATGGGGAGAAGGCACTGTCTGCCACAGTGCAGGGAGGACTATCTTCATCACTCCGGCCATCATCAACACTCACTTGCAGGTACATGATGAAGAAGGTGAGTTGTCCTTTCTAAAGGAAGCTGTAAATCATTCCTTTGAGCAGATGGGCTATGAGGGAGATTTCTATATAAAGACCTTCAGGAAAGGGAAGGTCTCATCCTAGTGGAAATACCTACTTCATGTGGTTATCCACAGCTTGTCAAACAAGCATGGACGGTGGGACCAGATTCCTAAGGATCTCTCCTTCATAGTGCATAGAATGGTTCAAGGGGTCAAGTTTAGGTACTCTCACTTTGTTTATACAAATTTGCTTGCTAACTTGGACTCCTTAGAGTGTTATATGTTTCCTAGATATGTTCAACACATTCTCAACTGTGAACTGGGCTCACAATTGAGGGAAACAGATAATATTTTTAAACTGGGACAAATGAAGCCCGACATCTTTAAAATTATAAAGAAGCCAACTGTAGGCTTCTCAGGGGTAGAAACAGCCCTTTTCCCAAAAATGTTAGAGCTTATTGCTCAAGGTGACAACCTAGCAACACAAGCTAGTGTTGAACCCACACCTTCTACCTCCTAACCACCAAAAAGACCACAAATCACCCTCACCTACCAAAGAAAATCCAAACAAACCCCTACTAAAGCTATTGAGTTTGTGTAGGCCCCCATACACTAACCCATACAGGTGGAAGTGGACATTGGAGCTCCCACTTCCCCTGAGGAGCAAACCACTCCCATATCTTCAAGAATCAGTGGTGAGGTTCCTCTTGCCCACCCTGATGAGCTCACAAGCCCAACTGCCTTAAGCCTTCACTCTAAGTCTCAACACTCAAGTGAATAACCTTTAGGGGACAGTTACCATCCCCAGCCTTTAGACTTAAATCAACCCATTCCCAACCTCTCATTCTATACTGATGAAGACTTAGGTTTCAGTGAGTACCATGAGTTTCTTTTCTCTTCCCCTACTCAAAGAGAGATGAGTACTCCTGAGTCTCCTTTATCTAGCCCACATTAGTCTCCTATCACTGAGGTGGATATCTCTGAACCTGTTAAGGATGTCCATATAGAAGAGGCTCTCACTTCTGCAAGTGATTACATCATTAAGACCTCAACCATGGCAACTCAACCCATTGACACTTCAACTGAAGTTGTCAATGTGCAGAGGAAATCCAGCAGCCAAGAACCTGAAGCTGGTGGTGAGAGAGAGGACTTTGGTCCAATCATCTTATTCCCAATGATTCTTCTGATGAAGATGAGGGGAATTTGAGACTAAAGGTGCAAAAACTGTCAAAAACATGCTCCTATTTAGTCTCTAAGGTTAGTCACCTTGAATCTCACGTGACTACCCTGCACAACCGGGTCAATGATCAACAACTTGAGATATCTTATCTCAAGGAAAAACTAGCTGGGAGACCTTTAATGGGAGCTCAACCAGGAATACAAGAACCTGTGAATGTGATTGACCTAACTCCTAGCTCACCTATGCAAGAGGGTGATGCTACCAAAAAGGGGGAGAAAGTCATTACAGTCATAGAACCTGGGAGTTCTTCAAGGAGTATGGACATTGAGGACTCACCATCCTCACTTGCAATTGTGCATACTCAGCAACTTCCTCAAGTTCACATTGATGTGGACACTATAGACTCTTTCATCAGGAGTCTCTTTGAGGAAGGCATTCCAAGGGCTATATGATCCCCACCTCAAGAAATTTCAAACTACATTATTGGGTGGAGGTATGATGCTGATAAAAGAGCCCTCATTCTTCAAAGAGTTCAAGGGCAACAAGTGGTGTTCAATTTTCAGACCTTGAACTACTATGAAGGTCTTGACCTGATCAACATGCAACTTGTCAACCCAAGTCAATCTAGACAAGCTGACAGGTTAGCACTCAGGATACAAGACAGAATTACTGAAGAGTTCAGTCTTAGAAGGGTACAAAGGCAATCAGGTAATTTCATTGGTCAACTGGATGTTGAGGCAGACCTTGAGATTAGCTTCAAAGGGAAAACCTTGGCTGAAGGCCCAGTGATAGAGCCTGAGAGCCTTGTCACACCACCAACTACTTTAGAAATTCATCCCCTCTGTGAAACACCTGCTGGTGAAGGTGTCTCACAACCTCTCTCTGGCCAGAGCTTGGATGCTACACCAAGCAATAAAGGCCAAAGCTCTCTCCATCTTGTGTCATAAAGGTCTGTGGGTGACAAAAGGAAAAGGATTCTAACTCCTGAGGAGATTGAGGAGGAGGAGAGAGAGAAGAAGATAAAACTAAGGGGAGAAAGTTCCTTTGGGTCTTCAGGCTTTATGCAAGCTGCAATCAGGGCTGCCCCCAGACCAAACACTCAAGATGATGAGTTGAGGGCAGTCGGGATTACTTACCTGTAGACCAGGAACTATGACATAGATGAGATTATATCTCTCCCCTTAGAGGAACTAAATGAACTGGCTGACATGGAAGTGTCAAGAGAGATGAATGAAGCAGAGGATGCAAAGCTACTTCTCCAATTCAACGAGGAGAAGAGATAGAAAAGGTTATACAAGCATGTTCTTACTCTCTCCCCAGTTCAAGAAAGCCATGTGCAAGAGGCTGTGGCAGCTACACAAGAACCTCAGGTTGACAAGGAAACAGATAGGCAAAACATGATCATCTACCTGAGTGCCACAGGTCTCTACCAGATATCTGCACTTCTTCCCTTGTCCTTTAAATACATTGAGTTTGAGTATCTCAAACAGCTTGAACTTCAAGTGCTCAAAGAACAAAAGGAAACAAAGAGAAAGATGAAGGAAGAGGCTACAAAGTCAAGAGCCATCATCCAAAAGAGTATGAAGAAGTCTGCTGACAGACAAAGGATGATGAGCTTCTTGAAGCTGTATGGATTCTCCGGAAGGAGACTTGGCCCTATGTCTCTATCCAAAATGGATGAGTATATCAGGGTAATCAAGCAGAAGATCAAGAGTAGAGAGCTGATTGACTTACACTCCCCTCCAAGTCAAGCCACACCTGAAGTGGAGGTTAAGGTTGACCAACCTTAGACAACACAACCTGGATTTCTTACTGAGCCTCAGCAAGCTTCATCTTCTGATCCACAGCAGGGTCAAAATCCCTCTCCTTACACCCAACTAAGCAAGACAAGACTGATCAACAAGGTGCTGCAGACCAATCTTCTTAGTTAAAGTCATCTAAGAGGAAGAAGAGGATGGCTTCCAAACCAAAGTCAGAAAAGAAGAAGAAGCCTGAATCATCCACCTTTACACCTCAGGCTGAGTCAGATCAACCTGAGGAAGTGCATGAAGAGGCAGCCCAATCAACTCCAATTCAAGTGGCTCCTCTTGCAGTTGAGAGACACATCTTATCCTAGACCTTCACAACTAATCCAGAAAGATGGCATGTGATCAGAGATCAAGGTGTTAAAAATGTCTACACATGGCAAGACTTATTCAACCTATCTCTACATGATCTTTTTGAGATGAGAAGATATTATGAGAGTCTGAGTGATCCTGGCCATCTAATGAAGAAGGGCATGGTCATCATCATTATGAGGACTGTCAATAGCTTAAGATCTTTAAATTTTTTGGTAGCATCAGCCTAGGAGGAGTTTGTAAGGATTCCTATAAGTCTGATGCAGCCAAAACATCCAAAGTCTCTCTGCATACATGCACTGAAGAACATAAGTAGAAATGCTTCAGAAGTTTTACACCATGCACTAGAAATATTCTAAGTGTAAAATCTTCCGAAGCCAAGACCAACATCTTCTGAAGCCAAAAGTGAAGTCTTCTGAAGCTTCAAAGACAAAGTCTTCCGAAGCCAAAGAGTGAAGACAGATTTCTTCCGAAGACTTTTAGAGACATGTCTTTATCTGATGTATTTTACCATAAAGTTGGACCACCTTTCCGCTGAAACTCTGTAAAGTCACCACCTTACACGAGTTGGTGAAAAGGTCCATTCTTTTGGTAACTGTATATTGAGGTCTTGAGTCTGTGCTTTCTACTTTATGTACTTTTATCCTTTTTGTAATATATTAGGATGTGAGCTACGACATGTCATAGTCACTAGTCAAAAGGCAAATTTGCCTTTTGACTCTATATTTGATTTTGTAGTTGTCTAGTCTCGTGTATCCAGCTGACCTTTAAAGTGTGGCCGGCTGTAGGATGTAGTATATGTATCTCAAGTACTTGTAACTTTTCTTTATGCTTTGTAACATTTGTAATAGAACTTGAGAAGCAATATACAACATTCGTGAAAACCAATTACTTGTGTTGTTTGGTATCTTGTTCTGTCTCATCTTTACTTGTGTTCTTAGCATCTTTCACTAAAAGTTAACCAGTTCCCTATTTGATCTGTTAAGTGTTCTAAGTAACTCTCCTCATTGTGTTGTTGTGTTGTAAGTGCATACCCTTCAACGGTCCTATAATAACATATAAAATATTACAAATTTCAAATAAGTCAAAAGTTATCAATTAGGCTTTAACAATTTAGATTATATATTTTCAATTTCTAATTTCACATATGCATATTCCTAAGGTAATATACAAAATAATAAATGTATGTGTGCGTATTTATAATTCGAATTTCGAATTGAATAGAATCGAAAATCACAAATTCACAATTGGATTCAAATTCGATAATTGAACCATGAATTGAATCGAATTCGAATTTGAAAATTCAAATCAAATTTTGAATCAGTGATTTTGACTCGAATCGAATAAAATTTTGAGTTTTTCGAATCCGATTCGAATATTGAACACCCCTAGTTTATGCTAAACTTCTCTCCCTCAAACTGTGTATTTTAATAATTATATGATATTATACATTATACAATTAATTTAAAAAGTAAGCAAATGAACAGTAAGGTACAACAAATAAAAGTTGTACATATGCCACTGCAATATTAAGTAACTAATGGTAACTTGTCAAAAAACTATTCTTAAATAGCCTAGTTGTGTCATGATTATACAACACATCAAGTTACTTTTATAATACATTGTTGCATGCTTCAACCACGTGTCCCTTCAAATCCACGCGTCTCTACACGTCACCCACAAACACATATGCAAGGATTCCTTCACATTTCTATGTAACACCCCGAAAAGTCAAATCACAAGTCATTTAATAATAATGGTCTTGATTAAGGGATATTTAATAAAAATAAAGGAAGGAAATAGGTCATGGGCGAAATTAGCCTTGTGGGCAAAGAGATTTAAGTGATTAAAGGTCCATAATCAGCCACTTAAACCACCTGACCAGCCATCATCTTCTCCATTTTCAACCTTAGCCACCAACTTCTAGAGAGAGAGAGAGTAGAGAGAGAAAGTAATGAAAACTCAAGATTTGGAGCTTCATTGTTTAAGGGATTGAAGATCTAAGTGTAAGAGCATCAAACCACCAGAAATGAGCAAGAAATCCAGGTAAGAATCAGCCTCTAAACGCCTCTGTAGGTCAAACCCGAATTCTACGGTTTTGGGTTTTGAAAAGTTGTAAAGAATTACATAAAGGTCACATTTCTACGTATGAAATCATGTAAAAAGTTTAATTATAGCTTCATGGATGAAAGCAAAGGATTTGGACGTAAAAAGTTACGATTTTGGGTTAAAAACATGTTGTTTCATCATTATTTTACGTTCTAAAGAAACTGTTTGCACGTCCTACGAAACTGTGTGTTCATATTGCGAAACCGTATGTTCATTCGGCAAAACTATAGTTCCGCAGGTAATTTCGCAGCCATGGAATTCCAACGAAAGTTGGGCGAAACTCATGTGAAACTGGCAGCGAAACTGTCAGCGAAACTAGCAGTGAATCTGCGTGCGGAACTACTGCCGAATCTAGGTAGAAAATAACCCATTTGAGTGTTTAATTATATGCAGGCCGTGTACCGCAATCCTAGCTTAGAAAGCTTAGACTAGAACACTGTAACTAGGTGAGTTCTAGATCCCTTATTTACAAGTTTTTCTATGTTTTGAGGTTGTTATACATAGTAAATATATGTTTTTAATGGCAAAGATCTCAAGAGGTTTTAATAGGAAAATAGAATTTTTAATAACAAATTGTGCTATATAACAGGACCACACTAGGGGCTACTGCCCCTAGAACCCTGCTTTCAGGGCTGCCGCCCCCAAACCCCCGCTATCCCCCGGAGGGTCAGATATGTTTTATGGTGAATTTTACTTGGTATTTTGTGTACTTAATAAGTAAAGTATTGTATATTAAAGCGGAAGATAATATTAATAAAAATGCTGTCAGGGGCTGCCGCCCCCAAATCCCTGCTGTCCCCCGGAGGGTCAGATATATTTTATGGTGAATTGTACTTGGTATTTTGTGTACTTAATAAGTAAAGTATTGTATATTAAAGCGGAAGATAGTATTAATAAAAAGTGTAACTTAACGAATGTTATTTGGGCCTGTATGAGAATGAAAAGTCTTGCAAGCACTATGATGGACTTCACTTATATGGGTCTGATGTATGATAATGGATCTGCATTCATGAGCAAGCTATGTGCCTTGCAGTGTAGATCAACTGTTGGGGGTTAGCTACCGGGTTTATGTGTACCGAGAGGGATCAACATTCGTTGTCGATCAACTGGGGGCTCTTGCTGTGTGCAATCTCGTTTATGATGAAGTGTAAAATAATAAAAGAATGAAAGATAACAATCATGCTTATTAAGATGCAAGAAATGTTATGTATTATGATGTACGCGTGGTCATTATAAGATGGATAGAGTTTATATTTTCTTATATTACTTAAAACTAGAACTCACTCAGCAAACTAAATTTTATGCATAATAGTTGGCAGGTGAAGGATGATGCTGGGGATGGTACAAAGTTGGAAGTTACTTGGCGTGCATTGAATGGCATACATGTTCATGAAATCATTTATTTTAATTTAAAACAAAGTACAATGTTTTTATTCCATTTGGGAGACAAATGTATGAGTACTATATGATCTACAAATTTAAAAGAATGTTTATTTAATTTCGCTGCAATGTTTTGTTTATAAAGTGATTTTATGCTATGATTAACCAGCTGTGAGGATTTTCGGGAACGGGGCCTTACATCTAAGTTTTTCATGAGAGTGTAAATCACTCTTTCTACAAACCTACTCTTCAACGGAAAGGATGACGACAATCGCCGAATACTCAAGGTATTGCTTGCTGCATGTCATATCTATATAAATTTGCATGTTGTAGTTTATGGAATTTGCGTGTAGAGGATTGTTTGTTGATTTTAGCAAGATTATTTTAGGGTTTATTCAACTTGATGAAACCAATCATCTTAGCTTCTATAGTGTTTTGTACTACATTTTTTCCACAAAGTGTTTATCCATTTTTTTAGTCTTTAATCTTATACATAGTGGAGTCCATGGACAAATTGTGCTAAGAAATAGACAAGTGTATTCCTCTTTCGTTTGAATTGAGTTGCAGACTTGCAGGGAAGAGGGATTAGGGTAGACAAACTATGCAAATGAATACGTGCAAAGAAGATTGGGTTGGGGGGGGGGGGGGGGGGGGGGGTGGAGAAGTACTTTTCCCGTTAAATCTCCCGCAAAGCTTGAGGTTGTTTTTTTCTCTTTGAACTGATGTGATTTGTAGAATTTAGCAACTACTTTTAAAAACCATTCAACATAACTTTTTGGATCTGATTTGAATAGTTATTGAACAAAGTAGTTACTATGCAATATTTCAATCGCAGGTGGATTTGGTCATTAGATTGTAGTTTCTAATTTATTTAGTACTTATAGTTACTATATTTTTTAAGTTTCTCTTTCATTTCATGAAATCAAAGCAGCTTTATGACTCTAAAAAATATTTGAAGCCAATTGGTTTTTGTTTGGACCTTCGGAAGAAAAGAGTTTCAAGGAATATCTATTGTCTATTTTTCAAATTTAAATCTTATCAACAAAGCCAAGTAGGTAGCATTATGAATCTTTAATAAATACTAATAGTCTACAAATACTATTATTCTCTTGATTTTGCAGGTCGGAAAAGATCTATCATGGATTAGTAATGCCCAAAAGCTTGCGTTCGAACACCGACCTGAGATGATAAGTTAATCTATCTTTAAGTCAATTTTTTCTTCCTATGATTTGAGTTGTAAAATTATTAGTTACTTATTAATAACTTAAATTCTTTTTAAAAAACAGATTGGCTCAAGAAGGGGAAAGAAATTCATTCAAAAGTTCTAATTTCAAGCGACAACTGAAACCGGTTTGGATAATGTGTTTTTGTTTTTAAATGTTTGGAAACAACTGGTGTAAAGTCGTTAATACCATACGTATCCCGCAACGAAGCGCGGTGGAAGAAATCTCTGGTGATTATTTTATAAATTTGTTTTCCTTATTACTATCACTATTATGACCATGTTATATTTATATTTCTATTATTGGTAATGGTGAAAAAGATAATATTATTATTATTATTTTAAATATATTTTAATTTTTTATTATCAATTTCAATATTATAATTATTATCATCAATATTTTTATATCATCGGTTTATTAACTATTATTTTTGTTTAACCGTTTAAAGTTAACTAGCATTTATGCCTGCCCAATTTAACACATTTGCTAATTTCATGTTTGTCTAATATCAAGGACACAATAAATCTAAGCCACGCTTTTAACTTTAAACTCTTTACCAAAGCATTCATAACAGCAAATATAACATCTATATGGTTGTTAGGTAGCTGCATCTAATCATATTGTTTACATCATAAATTATTTACCAAACATATGGCCAAATCCAGTGATAACTGTTTAGTAAAGTTTGACTATGGACTATAATGCCTCTGGACGTCTTTAAGCTAAACTTGGTTCAAAAGTTGTCTGTTTGCCAAAGTCTGCTAATAACCAAAAACCTTCTAGTATCAAAAAATATAAAAGGGCTTATGACATCCATAAGTACCAAAACCACACAAAAGGGCTCTTGACATCGATAAGGTCTATGTGCAATCATTCTCAGAAGGTGGTAGAGAGGTGGTGTGAGGTGGCATAGGATCTACTATTCAGACCAACGGATGTAATGTTCCACTACTTGGACATGCCTAACGGTCAAACTAAAATCCTCTCACGTAGCTAGCAGCGACTGACTCCATTATTTTAGGTTGTCAACAGTGTCGCTAAATTTGACATCTCAACTTTTTTTTTGTTTGTACAACGTGACAATATTTTATTTTATATTTTTCATTGCCTTATGCCTAATAAACTTTCCGGTAACATCAAGAGTAACCATAAAGTCCTTTAGCATGATTTGTACTTTCACTTTTATTTTCTCCTACAAAGAAGTTCAAATTGGTTAACATTAAAAGAATTATATTGTACCAGTTTAATAGTGTTGTATAAGGATTACACGTAGTGGTTGTTGCAACCAAAGAACAACTCAAAGAGCTCTCGGCATGCATATGTGAAGTACAAGGAAGTTACTTTGGAAGAGTTGATACAATTCACTGAATTATCTAAGTATCAAATATTTCAAAGCCGAAAGGCTAAATCTTCCGAAGCTTCAAAGACAAAGTCTTCTGAAGCTTCAAAGACAAAGTCTTCCGAAGCCAAAGAGTGATTTCTTCTGAACACAGAGAAGACATGCTTTCTCTGAATCACCTTTCGACAAAGCTGACCACTTTTCACTACCACCTCTAAAGACTCACCAACTTAGATGAGTTGGTTAAAAGTCCATACTTTTGTCAAACTGTAGATTAAGGTACTATGTCTGTAACTTTCTATTTTTGTACTTTTATCCTTTTTATATTAGATAAGGATGTGAGCTATGACTTGTCATAATCACTAGTCAAAAGCCAATCTGCCTTTTGACTTTACATTGATTTTGTTGTCTAGATTAGTGTTTCCAGCTGACTTTCAAAGTATGGCTGGTTGTAGAATCTAGTATAAAGTATCTCAAGTACTTGTATTTCTATGTAAGCTTAGTAACATTTGTAAGAACTTGAGAGCAATATAAATTATTCTTGAAAACTACAGGAACGGGTTTGTCACTTAAACACTTGGATTTCTCTCAAACTCACTTATAGAACACTCAAATCAGATGAAGTAGAGTCTATTATAAGAGTTGATAATAATATAATAAGTAGCAAAGAACAAACAGAAATAATATTTCAAGGCACTTGTATATATTACTTCTCAACTCAAAGTATTACAAGACTCTTACAAGCATGAAACATGAGTTACAATGAGAAACTATATATACTAGATCCTACAGCCGAATATACTTTGATACAAGCTGGAAACCTAAGACTAAAGCATATACTACACTGCTAAAGTTAGGGTACTTAGATAAAGTATTATCTAAGATATGGTAGTCATGACATGTCCATGACTTACCTTTTGTCACCAACTAAAGATGGTAACTGTACTAACTTATAAAGGTAAACAGTGGAATAAAGTATGGTCAACTACATAGCTTTTGAGAAAACGCCATGCAGTATCTCAGAGGTCTGCAGCGGAGTGTCAGGGAGACCATACTTATGTCCACTGGATAATAGTAGTGTCTTCCGAAGGTAAGTTGGCTTCGGAAGAACAAGTTCTTCCAAAGCCACTTATACTTCGGAAGAGGCATCTATGCTTCCGAGGCTTGAGGACTTCTCTACTTCGGAAGTTGACTTCTGATCTATCATTCTAAGTCTTGATCTTCAGAAGTATGTTCTTTGTCTTTGGAAGTTGGAGTTTTCCTTAGGAAGTTAGTTTTACACTATGTCTTCGGAAGAGCTCCTTTTTCCTTCGGAAGTTCCACACTTAACTTCGGAAGTCCTTTATTAGTTGTACCAAAATAGTCCACGTGATTTGGTTTTGGTTGCACCAGCCTTTTTAGATCCAACAAACTCCCCCTAGGCTGATGCTACCAAAACCTCACTTGTTTCTGCTTCTCAAAGCTTTCAACACTAGGGACAGAAGATATTTGTCTATTTCTTTGTTCTTCCCTAAAGTGGTACTGAGAAGCTTGTACAAGTCATTAGTAGATAGGAGATCCAGTCTATCACTCTGAATGACATGTACCCTTTGTTGCGTCCCCCTGAAAAGAGTTAGTTGACGGGAGTTATAGTCATACTCCCATCTAACTATGGATTCAAGTTCAGGACCTTCAACCATATGTAAAAAGGCTTTGCCTTTGGTTGTTGATCCCTTCCTTTTCTCCTCCTCTCTCAGTTTCAACTCTTCTTCAACCTTGGTCCTAGCGGTTAGCTCGGCCATATGAAGACTGCCTAGATGATTTCTGATATTAGCAGCTACATCAGAGTTTGAAGGGTTGGAGAATGGCTTCTCTGCTAACTCAGCAATATCAAATCTGCTTAAGTGTAGCAGAGATAAGGCACTTAGCCTGTTGAGCTCTCCATTCTCTCTTTCAACAACAAAGTTGTGAGAAGAGTCTTCGAACCTCCACTGGATGATCTTCTTCCTAGGTGCAAGAGGTTGTCTTGGCACCCGGTCACCTTTCTTGAAATCCAGCAGAGTCACCAGCCTTATCCTTAACTTCTTTTCTTCCTCATTCAAAGTGTCTGAATTGAGGCCAAGGAGATTTACAGCTTGGTCCAATGTTCCTCTAGGCAGATCAAGAAATTGATCTCTAGTGAGGGAACATGAGGATCCATCAACATAAGTCAAATTGACTGAATCCTCCTCACAGGAGATATCGCTCAGGGTTGTGCAATTGATGAGCTTTGTCTTGATTGCCTTGAACTCCTTTAAGGAGAGATGTTTAGAAGGCTGAGGGGATGGTTTGATGGGTTGTTGGGTAGGTTGAGGTGTTTCGGTTCTGGCTAGTGTTTTGGGTTGGAGGATGGGTAGTTTAGGTGGTTGAGGTGAAGAGGTTGATAGGGGTGATGGTGTAGGTTCAGGGGTGTATGGTTCAGTGGTTGGTTCGGTTTTGAAAGGGAATGGAAAGGGAATTGGTTCAGGTTGTGGTTGGGTTTGAAGTTGGGGTTGAGTAGTTGATTTGAAGATCATCCCCTGTCCCCTTCTGTACATCTCCTTCCTCTTCCCCGAGTGAATGTCAGCCTTGATGTCACTGACATGTCGCTGGAGAGTCTTTTCAGACATAGGACCCACCTGCCTGCCAGAGAAGCCATGAGCCCTGAGATAGCTCTTCATCTAGGCCTTCTCACCTATCTTCTTGGCAGCAGCTAGTCCTGCTTCCTCTTCCTTCTTCTTCTTCAGCATCAGCTTTTCCCTGACAGCTTTCTTTCTCTCTTTCTCCATTTGATATTGCTCTTTGTTGAAGAGCCATAAGATCGTATCATTGTTGTGTGGAGATAATTCTTCTAGCGAGAAACGTATGGAGGTTAGGAAAGTTATCCTTTCCCTTCTGAGCTGCTGATCAGCTTCTATTTCTTTGCTCTCCCTTTCTTCTTCTACGGCCAACCTTGCTGCCTCTTCTCTTTGCTGTTTTTGCAGCAAAGTTGCCTTTTCCAGCTCAATTAACTCCTCTAGTGGTAGCAGGAGTACATCTTCATTCGCAGCTCCTAGACTGACAAGTCTATCAATAATCTCTACTCTTCTTCTATTGTTGACTGCCTCCTGGTTGGCTGCAGCTGCTTTGCTACTGGCAGCTAGCAGTTTTCCAGTAGGAAGCCTACCTTTTCTTTTGAGTTTTTCTAACCTTTCTTCTTCCTGAAGCTCTTCCTTAGTAATCTTCCTCTTTCCTTTGATGTCTTCGGAAGTGCTAGACTTTGGGGGTTCTTGGATGGAAGGTTCAGGTTGAGTAGTAGAGATGGAAGCTAGAGTTAATGCTGATGTTTGAGCTAGGGGTTGGGTGAGAAAATCCTCCCTATTAACCTCAGATGCAAGTTCTAGGATTGCATCTGTGACTATTAGATCATCGAATAAGGAGAATAGTCCTTCCGCAGCTGCAATCTCAGCTTCGGAAGATTGAAATTGTTCTTCCGAGGCTTTGAATTGTGCTTCGGAAGTATGTGAGAATGCACTATCTGTCCCAACTGTCTCAGTTGCTGGGCCATCAGTCCTTGTTTCCCCTTCGAAGTTAATCTCAGGTTCCACTTGGACCTTAGGTTGACCAACTTCCTCAATAGTGGTAGAAGGTGCATTTAACCTCTGAAGCTCTTGAGCTCCGAAGTAGATCACAGACAGGTCAGGACTTGGCTGTTCAATAAGAGATTCCAACAGGAACTTGTTGAAGAACCTATTGAGATCTTGGAGCATCTTTTGATCCATTTGAATTACAACTGGAGGAGGCTCTGGAAAAACTGAAGCTTGTTGCATAGGGTATTTTGAGCTTAGGGAAGTGAGAGCTTGACTTTAGGGCTCCTCTTGTCTTTGGCTTTGTCCCTGAACACTCTCCTCCTTTTTGGTAGCATCATCCTGAGAGCTTGATGAGCTTGAGGAAGAGGTCAAAGAGACCTGAATTGGTACGTGCCTAACAGACCTCTCAATCTGTTTCTCAGCTAGTTTGGCCTTGAGATTTTCAATCTCAAGTTGCTGAGTGGCAGACCTATCCTTTAAAGTCCTAACCTTAGATTCAAGATTTGAGACTTTAGATAGTAGGTCTTCAATGGTGAGTTGCAGTCTTCCCTCATCTTCTTTTGAAGAATCACGGGGAGATGAGGTAACATACCTTGTATGTTCATCCTCACCACCAGATGTGGTTTCTTGGCGCTCTGGTTTCCCTAGCTCAATGATATCTCTTTTAGAGTCATCAAAGGGCATGGTTGCCGTAGATTCAGTCTTAGTAATTTTACCACTGTCCTGAGGATCCCTTGAGGCTCCTTCAATAGTGGCAGCTGAATCTACATGAGTCCCCTCCACATCAGTGGGACTCACCTCAGTAAAGGTTTACTGATGGGGGCTAGAGATAAGAGATCTCTCTGGGCTCTGTTGATCCTTGAGAGGGTGTTGTGGATCAACTTCATTGCCCTGAAGAGACATAATCTCTTCATCAGCTCGGATTAATAGGTCAGTAAAGGATATGGAAGTAAAACCTAGTGACCCCGGACTTTGATCAATGTCTAAAGGCATTAAGCCTGTGATGGTGTGTAACACCCAGTTCTTTATTATTTTGAAGCCGACGAAGGAAGAAAAAGAAATAAAGTCCAAAGTCGAGGGACCAAACCGCCAACGAAAGAAAGTCGGGTGAGTGGGAGTATAAAAGGGAGAGGGCAGCCCTTACCCTCTCCCCCACACTCACAAATCAACCAAGAAGAGAGAAAGAAGAGAGAAAGAAGAAGAAAAAAGGAAAAGTGCCGGTTCAGGTTGGTTCGAGTGGCCAAAATCGTTGAGGAGCGAGTCAAATCGAAGCCCTTGTCGTTGTGCTCGTTTTGTGAGTTCTAGGACCCCACTTTTACTTGTTTTCAACCGATTTTGGGGCTAGAAAGCATCAAAAACCCGTTTTTGTATGTGTGTGTTTATGACCCATTTGGGTGTGTTGCGTGTGTTGCGTTTAGAGTTTGTTTCCGGGCTTGTGTATGCTTGTATGGTGTTGTAGTATGCATTCCTAAGGTCTAAGATGGTTAATTTAGGCTTAGAATGGGTTTGGATGAGCTTGGAGGCCGAAAATGGCAGATTGGGTTTGGGATGAACTCCATTCTGCATCAGCTAGGGCTAGGCGACCGAATGGAGGCCATACGACCGATTGAGAGGCAACTAAGGTTTCATTCGCACGATTGGGATTCATTCGCACGATTGAGGGTTCAATCGCACGACTAAGGTTTCATTCGCACGATTGGGAGTCCAGTCGCATGGGGAGTCATACGACTGAGGGTCCAGTCGCATAGGTGCTTAGTCGTATGAGTCCATTCGCAAGAGGTCAGTCGCATAGGTGCTCCATTAGATCCATCCGCATGAGGTCCATACGCACAACTGGATGTCCATTTGCATAGATGTTCATCCGCATGAGTCCAATCGCATGATGTTCAGTCGCATGGAGGCCATGCGACTGAAGGGTGTCCATACGCACGAATAGGGCTGTTGCACCCGAAGGAAAGTGTAGTTCGACTTTTGACTTTCGGGGGAAAGTGCAGATGTAAGTTTTGACGTAAAGGTTCCCGTAAGAGCATGTAAGATAGCTCTTATGGCCTTAGAGAGCAGGTTGGGCATAATGATGATGATTTTGCATGTTTATGCATGATGCTTGTTATGTATGTATGATGTTGCTCTGTATGACATGATGACGGTGCATGTTAATGTTCCTTATTATGATGTATGTTTATCTTTCCTGTGGCTTTACGTGTTATGATAATAAATGAAATGAAGTATTATGTAACGTAAAGTGGAAAGAAATGAAAAGTCTTGCAAGTATTGGATATCGGGGTCCTTCTTTGTGATCGACCATTTATATAGAACCTCTACCGCTTACTTCTAATACTGCGGCATACACTCAGGTGTTCAATTATTGGCTTTGGCCCAGTAGCTAAATAGTTTGGGGTGTAGCATATGGTATTGGTACGGAGGATATCCGATGCGCAAGTAAAGATATAATGAATGTATGAATGGATGAATGAAGAAGATAATAAAGATATTATCTATTTGTACGTATGATGTGTGATCATGCAAAAGTAACGAACGGTTTTAAATGAAAGTAAAGTAAGTTTTATTATAAAACTATAACTCACTCA
Source organism: Flaveria ramosissima (assembly GCA_025215565.1). Lineage (NCBI taxonomy): Eukaryota > Viridiplantae > Streptophyta > Magnoliopsida > Asterales > Asteraceae > Flaveria > Flaveria ramosissima. Next base: position 43,715,338 of record CM046037.1, on the reverse strand, counting down.
GCAACGTTGAATTTTTATGTGTTTCCAGTTGGCAGGTAATGTTGCTGAGGATGGCGCTGCGAGGCTACTCAACCCTTTTTGATGGCATCCATTTATATAGGGCTTTTGTGTTGTAATGCAACAATATATTTTGTAACTGATTAACGATGTATTATTTGGCAAAAGCTTTTATAGTATAATGAGATGTCTATTTTGATAATTCCGCTGCAATAATTTATGAAAGTTAAATGTATTTATTTGTTTTATGTGCGATGAGGATCTAACTGTAAGCGTCCCGGGAACGGGGCCTTACAAGTTGGTATCAGAGCCAAAGTTTTAGTGAAACGGGTAAATTTTTAAAGTAAACCTTAACTTAAACTGAGAATGGGACGAAAGGGGAACGGAATGCCAATCTGAGTAGCCGTGTGCCATCAGGTATTTTCTTAATGATAACCAGTATTATGTGCGCATGCTATATGGTTTATGTGTTGCTAGTAGATTTAGATACTGATGTAGTCAGGACAGGTAATGCTTGGGGTATGAAGAGTAAAGTAAGTGGCTAATCGCAACTGGCCACTGTAATTAGGGACTTACTATACTTGACATAAACTGAGCTGTTCCTTGAATGACCGTGTTAGTGTTTGAATCTTTCAGTGTGATTTAGAGAATGGCTGGAGGTAGATCTTCTAAAGCTTCTAGGGTTGGAGGCAGAAACCATGACACACCAGCAGTACACCACCAAATTCAATGAAATGGCACGGTTGGTGCCGGATCAGGTGACGCCTCTGTCTCAGAAGATCAAGAGGTACATTCAGGGCTTACCGGTGGATGTTCGCAGGCATATGATCGCCGCCCGGCCAAGCACGTTTAGGTCGGCGGTCGATTTGGCCAGGAGGCTATATGATGAGCGGGAGGTGGTGGTGACTGAAGCGAATAAGAAGGGTGGTGGTGATCGGAACTGGAATGGGAGAAGGTTTGGTCGGGGTGATGCCTCGACGGGTAACAAAAAGGCACGGGTGGATGACCACCGCGTGGCCACACCGGGAGCGGGATCGAGGAGGTGTGGCAAGTGTGGAAAGGAGCATGCGGGAGAATGTAGGCTGGGTTTGAATGTGTGCTTCAAGTGTGGGAAGGCAGGGCATATGGCAAAGGATTGCTTGGCGGGCAAATGTTTTAACTGTGGGGAAAGTGGTCATATGATCAAGGATTGTAAGAAGCCGAGGGCTGAGGGTTCCGGGGCGAAGAGGACGGGAAGTGAAGGACCGAGGGCGAGTGCCAGGGCATTCACTATGACACAGGAGGAAGCTAGGACGGTGTGACACCCCGGTGTTCTCAGGTTAACACAGTCAACTCAATCATCGTCAGTTAACTTCTTTATGCCACCTGATTATCCTTTTTGTCGTTACGTTTATTTAATGTGCGGGTAATAAATGAATGTCGTAATAAATTTATTGTTAAAAAAATTAATTAAATTAAAATTTAGTTACCACTAAACTTAATGTTTTGTATGACTCAACTTTAACAAAAATAAATAAATAGATAAGTAAATTACTAACAAAAAAAAACTATTTATATATAATTAAACAATTGTGTAATCAATTGATATTATCTCAATCTAACAACCACCTCCTTCATAATCGGCTGCCCACCCTCCCACGACTCCATAACCCAGGTAACCCTCTCCCCCATTCCATTGGCAACCTTCTCAAACTCTAGTCTCAACTTTTGGTTCTCTATTATTCGGCATAAATCTCTAACGGCAACTCCTCTCGACGGCTTTCATCTCCCACAACGACAACCGAATTGCGACTTCTCTCCTCCGGGAGCCTCCCCATCACCAACCGCTGAATGATTCTATGTGCCCAAGACACTTAGAATATTGATGTGGTTAGTACGTTATGATCCAAGTCGGGTTATACCCAATAACAAGCTTAGCAAACACCAATTAATATTTAATTGATGATATGATCATGCAATTAAATATTTACACCAATTTAGAAAATGAGTTTTCTAAATAAGTTGCATATGAGATGGAACAACTTATTAGGATATTTTGTTCAATGATATTATTTGTAATGTTATTTAAGTAAGTTGGATAACATCACATATTAATAAAAGGGAGTGTATGGACAATACAAATAAAAGGTTAATTGTATTTTCTAAGGATAAGACTAGTTAACATTTTAATGTGTGAGATTTTAGGAGGGAAGCCAATTTTAAACTCCTTTGGCCGTCCCCCCTTATGCATCCCATTGGACCATTTTTTGCCTTGGAAAGATACATATTAACTAGTCTTGTCTTTCTTCTCCCATACACACAATCTCAATTTTGCATGCAAGAACCAAAATCTTTCTTCTCTCTCTCTCTTGTTACGGAACAAGGTAGCAGCATTGAAGCTCTTGGAGAACGATTTTGTGTTCATTTTTGGTGGTGTTCTTCATAACAAGAAGGTGTCTTGCAAGGAGCTTGGGGGTAAACACACTTGAGGGCTTCTTGCTTGGAGTCTTGGCCAAGATTTGAGCATCCAAACCTTTCTTCCTTGGTCGTTTTTGCTGCTGGAAGAAGGTAGTTATCACAGCTCATTGAAGCTGTGATTTTATGTAGTTTTACATTTGCTAATAGCTTGTTCATTCACATATTAAAGATCCTATTGATTTGGGTTTTTGTTTTCATCTTAAAGAAGCTTTTAGAACACGAAATTTTCAGATTATAAACATGTTATAATCCTAAACCTCCGCTGCGTTTTCTGAAAGTTTAAAAGGTTAAACTATGTTTTAGTGTTCTAACAAACCCTTCAATGGCATCAAGAGCCGGTTATGTGGATGACTTGCTTGTTTTGTCTTTAAAATTGGCTTTAAAGAATGGTAATAAGCTTAGTATAGGCTGATTTTGGGCTGCTAAGTTCATATGATATGAAACCCCAATCTTTCAAAGTCATATCACACATGCTTGTGATTAAACTTTGAAAGATATACATGTTTGTTATTTGTTTTGTTTGGACAAAATAAAACCCGAAATTTCAGTTTATGTTGGCTGAAATTTCGTGGTTTTAAGTGGGGTTTTCATTATATTTTGGATGATTTGATAGATGCTTGTTTTAGTGCATAACCTAGCCATTGACCTTGTGATTGTTTGGATGTTTGAGATGGTTGTATTCATTCATTCAATTGGGTTGTATTATTTGTTGTTTGTGCTTTGTTTCAAATGTAATTTATTTATTATTGGGTTGTAATAAATAGATTAGGTGTATTTTCATTTTACTAGATATCTTGTATTAGGACTTTATATCTTGTAATATGAAGACATACACATTGGAAGCACAAAGGAAGGTCATGAAAGAAACATGGAGCATTTTGGATGCGGTTTCAAGTGGGAGGCTTTTGGAAGCTTTCTATATGCTTTGTTTGTGACCCTTAGAAATGTCCTATGGACTACACTTGTGATGGCAAACAAGTGTGGACCACTTTAGATGCTATGGTTATGCACATATGCACATATGCACATATGGTTGTTTATGTTTATGCTTGGTTGATTGTTTGTTGTTTGATTGTTTGGTTGATATTTGGATATTCATAACAAACTCATTAACAAACTTAACAAGCTGAAAATTGATGGTTCTTAAAAGTTAATAAAAGGTTATTAAAGTGATTTAATGATTTTAAAGATTAAAATAGGTTTTAATCAAAGAACCATAGGGTACCTTGTATTTGAAAGCATGCAAATACAAGTACATAGAGTTTTCTAAACTAGAATTTTGAAACCTCTAAACTTTTTTTTACAAACAAGATCAACACTGTCCTTTTACACAACACTTGAGTCATTTGGGAACTCTTAGTGGGATAAAGGTCACCTAACCATTTTGAGGGAACTTGTGACTTGAGGTGAGAATGCCTTATTTGTGGGATAAAGGTCACCTAACCACTTGTTTTGGCAAACTCACACGTGGGTGTAAGTAGGGTATCTTGATTTGCAAATCATGTCAAATGGATCACCTACGATGTGGTTTCCAAATGGTGTTGATGGGATTAACATGCCGACTTTACATATGATGTTTCAAGTCGATCCCATATTTCTAGAAGTTGCAAATGGTTGCAATCGTCAAACGTTGACCACCTTATTAATTTAAAACGTGGGATAAAGGTCACCTAACCACAATTTAAATGTAATGTTGGGTTCTAGATTTTAATATGAAAAGACCTTAAAAGGCATTTATTATTAAAATTACAATATCGAAAATACTAAAATAAAACTTTGTTAAATTTTGTAGATGGCCTCAAATAATGATAATTCCGATAACTCATCTGCGTCCAACCAATCTCTACGAGCGATCCTCCAAAAGGAACGTCTAAATCATAACAACTTCATCGATTGGTACCGAAACTTGAGAATCGTTCTCAAGCAAGAGAGAAGATCGTATGTTTTAGACGACCCTATCCCCGATCAACCTAGCGAGGATGATGAGGAGGCCTACAACGATTGGCTGAAATACACTGAGGACTCCGTCCAAGTGTCTTGTCTCATGCTAGCGAGCATGACTCCGGATCTCCAAAAGGAGTATGAACATCACGGAGCTTACGACATGATAACCCAACTGAAGGAAACGTTTCAACAGCAAGCAAGGGTTGAGCGCTTCGAAACGGTTCGAGCACTCCATGCATGTCGTATGGACGACAACCAATCTGTTTCATCTTATGTACTTAAGATGAAAAGTCATATTGACCGCCTCGAGAGGCTAAATTGTCCCGTCTCGAAGGAATTGGCCACGGATTTGATCCTAAATGGCCTAACCAAGAAGTTCGAGACATTCGTGTTGAACTACAACATGAATGCTTGGGACAAAAGCATTGGTGAGCTTCACTCAATGCTCAAAACGGCCGAGGCGGCCATGGGTAAAAGGGTTTTACCCGTTCTCACCATCAATGAAGGTGGGAACAATAAAAGGCCTCGTCCCGCACCCAAGGCAAAGGTTGCTAAGGGTAAGGGACCCGCTTGGGGAAAAGGAAAAGGGGTGGCAAGGCTGCCACCCAAACCACAAGAGAAAAAGCAAAAGGTTGCTACTAACGACCCATGCTTCAAGTGTGGGGAGATTGGACATTGGGCAAGGAATTGTCCTGTCCATCTCCAAGAGTTGAAAGCAAAGAGGGATGCCGGGCAGACATCAGGTACAATATACATGATCCATATTAATTTAAACATGATATCCTCTAACACATGGGTATTAGATACCGGATGTGGAACTCACATTTGCAATTTGTTGCAGGGGTTCAAAAGAAGTAGTGACTTCAAGAAAGGGGATGTAAGCCTCTACATGGGCAATGGGGCTAATGTTCAAGTTGAAGCCCGTGGTGACTACATCTTGAAACTTCCAAATGGTTTGGAAGTAATTTTGAACAATGTTTTGTATGCTCCTAGTTTGACTAGGAATATTATCTCTGTAGCCTTGTTAAAACAATTTGGATATGTATTATCATTTGTTGAAAAAGATATTCATGTTTCTTTTAATGGTATGTTCTATTTTAAAGCTATTCCCATTAATGGTATTTATGAATTGGTTCATGAAAATACTTTAAATAGCTCATTGTACCAAACTAACACCAAGAAACTCAAGTTGGACTTGAGTGATACCTATCTTTGGCATTGTCGTCTTGGCCATATAAACAAGAAACGTTTACAAACACTTCAAAAGAATGGTCTTTTAAAAACAAATGAATGTGATTCATTTGATGTTTGTGAATCTTGTTTACAAGGAAAGATGACTAAGGCACCCTTTAGTGGAACTAACGAAAGGGCAAAAGATTTATTAGGAATCATACATTCGGATGTATGTGGTCCTTTTAAGCCAATGACTAGGAATGGTGAAAGATACTTCATTACCTTTACCGACGATTATAGTCGCTATGGGTATGTGTACTTAAAGACACAAAGATGAAGCTTTTGAAATGTTCAAAATCTTCAAGAATGAAGTAGAAAATCAACTCAACAAGTCAATTAAAGTTCTCCGTACCGATAGAGGAGGTGAATACCTAAGTGATTGTTGGACCAAAAGAACCAATGAGCCGGATCAGAAAAACCTTTAAGTCCCACAGACGTCACAACAACCGCTGAAGTCCACAACAGCTGAAGACAACAACTGATTACAAAGTCTGAAGACAAGTGCTGAAGACAAAGTCTGAAGACACAAGTGCTGAATACAAAGTCTGAAGACAAAGTCTGAAGACAAAGTCTGAAGACAAGTGCTGAAGACAAAGTCTGAAGACAAGTGCTGAAGACAAAGTCTGAAGACACAAGTGCTGAAGACCAAGTATCAGACGTTGTCATAACAGCTGAAGAGGACTTCTTCAGTAGTTGTGACGGTTTACTTTCAGTAGTTTTATGTTTTCAGTAGTTTTGTAAAACGACTGAAGAGCTTGTTCTTCAGTCGTTGTAGTTTCAGTAGTTTCTTATCAGTAGTTTTATATTTTGTACTTAGCACTCTGATATGTTCTCAGTAGTTGTGAACATTTCAGTAGTTTGTTAAGTGTTAGTTATTTTTGTAATAGATCTGCCAGTTGTCACTATCCCGTGATAACAGCAGTGATTGCACTCTATATAAGGAGTGTCAACTTTATTGTAAGAGGTGAATGATTGAGCATCCATATTTGGTATAATTGAAACATTCCTTGTCACAGAAATATATTCTCTCGTATTTGTTTACAAATATCAAATTCTTGCTACAATTTGTCTAATTCTTGATCTTATTCCGCTGCATTACACTCTAATCCATCAAACTTGTGATCACTGATCCTGACAAATGGTATCAGAGCAGGTTAATCATTGATCGATCTAATAATTGATCATTGAAACTGCTATTCAAGATCCAAGTTTGATTGAATTAGCATTTTTGCAAGAAACGGTTATAGAGATTGAATTTTCTGTGTTGTTGGTCATTCATCCTGAGATTTATTCTTGGTTTTTCATTGAGTCTGTTGTGGTCTGTGTAAAATCTTTTAAAAGCTTGAATTAAATTGTATATGGACCTAAAATGACTACTCCTTCCAATGATCCTCACAATACTGGTTCCTTAACCAAGCCTCCAATGCTGGTTAGGAATGAGTATAACATATGGCAATGACGTATGCTCCATCACCTGTCTGTTAACAGCTCAGGTTGTTGGACATCAGTGGTACATGGTCCACACAAGACTATGGTGAATAACCCGGAAACCAATCAAATGGTTCCGAAGAGGAAGGATCAATACTCAGATGAGGATAAGAAATTGTTTGAGATTGATGCAAAAGCCCATGGAATTCTGGCCATGGCACTACCCAATGAAATCTATTCTGGGCTAATGCATTATGAATCTGCCCATGACCTCTGGAATGCCTTGAAAGAACAATTTGGAGGAACAGATGAGGTCTTGGTAAATAATAGAGAGATCCTTGCCCAACAATATGAGACATTCTCTTATAGGAAGGGTGAGACACTGACTCAACAGTTTGAGCGGTTCTCTTGTTTGATCTCTGAATTAAAAATGGTCAAACATGAGTACACCAATGTCCAGATGAATAACAGATTTCTCAGATCACTGCCTGAGAGATGGGACACATATACTATTGTCCTACGCTCCAGTGCAAATTTGGACAAACTATCTCTCACCCAACTCCATGGGAAATTGCTCACATTTGAGAGAGAGATAGAACAAAAACGAAAACTGTCTTCATCTGGTAAGCTCACTGAAGACTTTGTACCAGGCAACACTGCCTTGGTTAGTCATGAGTCAGAATATGCTTCATCTGAATGCCAGTATGATGAGCATATTGATTTCTCTTCAAACATTTCTGATTCTGCATTTGTGAGTGTTGATAGTCAGTTTACTGGGTGTAATAATGACAATCTATGCTTCATCATGGATGATCTCAAGGGGATTGCTGATGATGACTTAGAAGAGATGGATATTTCGAGCCAAATGGCCTTGATAAATATCAGATCTCAGAAGTTCTACAAAAGAACTGGAAGAAAGTTCCCAGGACTCTCTGGCAAAACCAAAGTTGGTTTTGACAAGAGTAAGTTGAGGTGTCACAAATGCCAAAGGCTTGGACACTTTGCTAGAGAATGTAGATTATCTGGATCTAATTCCTCTGCACCTTTTGTGACTTTCCCTGGCAATAGTCAACAAAACAAAGAGCAACATCCTGTCAATTCTAGTCATCATTCTCAACCACAATCTCCTGCATATTTTGTTCCTCAGGGTCAAATGCCATACCCTTACCCTTGTTATTACATGCCACAAACCAGTCAAGTTCAAGCTCCTATGGTATCACAACCTCATGCACTACCAGAACCTCAACCATCTCATCAACCTCCTCAACCTCAACAACATAGCTTCTTCACCCCTGAAGTTGTTGACTGGAGCAGTTTGCCAGATGACATGTCTGGTCATGAACAACTGTTCACAGGTGCTGATCAACATGGTGGTGACAGTCCTTTTGGGAATCTAGCACTTATGGCTCTGGAGTCTACTGAGGGTTCCTGCTCAAATGCATCATCTTCACAGGTAACTCAGGTATCTTCAGAGGCTAAAGCCAAGTTATGTTCTGAATCATGCATAGCTGCCTTTGTCTCTATTAGAGAGGCAAATGTAGCATTAATAAATCAAAAACTTGAGTTTGAGAAAACCATTTCTAAAAGAAAAGCTGAGTATGAGTCTGCTCTTAATAGTAAAAGTGATGAGATTTATAAGCTTAAATGCCAATTAAATGATGAAAAGGCTAAGCTAGAGGTTATTCTGGAAGACCAGAGAAGTCTCAAAGAAACCTTTGCAGTCACCCAAGTAGAGTGTGATCGATGGGTACAATCATGCAAAGGTTTTGAAATGCTTCTTAGTAAGCAATCTGCTTCCAATGTGAAGTTTGGCATTGGTTATAATCACACTGCTCCTCCTATAGATTTTGCTTCAAGAGCAGAAGTGAAAACTGATGGAGAAAGCAATAACCAATCCACCTCATCATGTGATTCACTTTTTGATAGAGCATCATCAAAAGTAGAAGTCAGCACTAAGCCCTCTCAGAACCAATCAGCTGATGTTGATGGTTCCATTGCTGACACTCACATGATCAAAGAGTTGATCAACTCAGGAGTTATTTCTGGAAGTCCTGAAAGGACTGGAGAGCAAGATTTAACAACTGAAGTTCAAACTCCAACTACTGTCAGCACTGAAGAGAAGAAAACTGTCAGTAGAAAGAGTTTGAAGACTACTAAAGAGGAAGTCAAGAAAGCAAATAATGCTTTCAAAGTACTGAAGAGCAAGTCTTCAGTAGTTTCATCCTCTTTAGTTGATGATCAACATAAGATGAAGAAGAAACCATGTGAAGTATGTGGTTTGTTCAATCATCTTACAGATGACTGTTGGTACAAAAGAGGATCCAAACTCAAACATAAAGAGGAAATTAAAGAGAAAATGGTTAAAATGAAAACTGAGTTTGAAGCTACATTTGTACCAGCAACATCAAATCCTGTAACCCTTAAGTCCAAAAAGAAATCCAAAAAGGAAGGGGTTAAATAGGTAACAGCTGAGATAGCTCAAAAGAAGAAGGTGCAACATAGGAACTTATCAAACTCCAATGCCAATGTGTCTGAAGAGCTGAAAGTTTTATCACAAAATCAGACACAGCTGGTTATGATGGTTCAACATCTATTGGGAAGAGTTAACCAATTAGATGTTCCTATGTTGAAACCACAGAAAAGGAGGTCCAAGCCAAAGGATTCCTCTTCTTCACCATCTTCTTCCTCTCAGGCTGTTGTTTCCAACAAACCTGTTAGTTTACCATCTGTTGATGTGAACAGGCCCAAAACCAAAAAGGTTTGGGTCTCAAAATCTAACTAATTTGTTTTGCTTTGCAAGGTTCTTCAACATGCCACAGAGGCATCTGGTATGTAGACAGTGGAGGATCCATGCATATGACAGGAAACAGATCACTTCTTAATGACTACTCTCAAGGAAGGAAGGGGTTTGTGTCATTTGGCAATGATGCAAAGGGTTACATCATCGGCAAAGGCTTTGTTTCCAATGGGGAAATAAAGTTTGATGATGTTAACCATGTGGAAAATCTCAAGTACAACCTCTTGAGTGTCAGTCAAATGTGTGACAAAGGCCATGTTGCTCTTTTCACCAGTCAGAACTGTCGGATTCTGTCATCCAAGTTCTAAGTTTGATTGATAAGGTGTTGGATGAATACACTCTCCTAAAGGCCAACAGGACAGGAAGAGTGTATGCCTTAGATCTTTCCAAGAAAATAGATCTCAAAGGCCATCCTTGCCTATTTTCCAAGGCTTCCCCTCAAGAATCTACTCTATGGCATAGAAGGCTGGGTCATGTTAATCTCAAAAATATAAATCAGCTGATAAACCATGGTTTAGTAAGGGGACTGCCTATGAAGGAGTTCAAATGTGAAGATAACTGCACCGCTTGTTTAAAAGGAAAACAACACAAAGCTTCATTTCCCTCCATAGAAGAACCCAAGTCCACTGCCTGCTTACAGCTTCTTCACATGGATCTCTTTGGTCCTGTGAGAGTGATGAGTATGGCTAAGAAGAAATACTGTCTGGTAATTGTGGATGATTACTCCAGATTTGTATGGACTTTCTTCTTGCATTCAAAGGATGAGGCAGCTCAGAAGATTATCAATTTGTGTTGTATGTTGAGAAGCAGTATTCCCTCTCAGTCAAGTGTATTAGAAGTGATAATGGAACAGAATTTAGAAACAATACACTTGATGAGTTCTACCTCTCAAAGGGAATCAAGAGGCATTTTAGCATTCCAAGAACTCCTGAACAAAATGGAGTAGTGGAGAGAAAGAACAGGACCCTTATTGAAGCTGCAAGGTCCATGTTGGCTGATTCTGGACTGCCAATGACTTTTTGGGCTGAAGCTGTCAATACAGCTTGCTATGTACAGAATAAAGCTCTAGTAAATCAGAGGTTGATGAAGACTCCATATGAAGTTCTTCATCATTTGGCCCCTCTAATTTCATTCTTCAGAGCTTTTGGATGTCCTTGTTTCATTCTCAACACACGGGATCAACTCCAAAAATTTGATCCTAAGGTGGATGCAGGGTACTTTGTTGGTTATTCATCAACTTGCAAAGCATACAGAGTCTTCAACTGTAGAACAAAGATGGTTGAAGAGACTCTACACGTTAACTTTAATGAATCTCCAAAGGACAAGATTCCACAAAGCCCTGTGGAGATATTTGATTTGGACATACTACAATATGTTCCTTATCAAACTCCTGCTGTTGCTCCTGTCAACAGTTCACCACCTGGTGGTACTGCTAGTGCTGATGATGATGATGATAGTAGTACTCACCTCTTCAAGTTTAGTGATCAACTGCCTGATTCAGCTAGACCTAATGTTCCTGTAGCTCCAGCAGCACAATCCACAACAAATGCTGATGAGATTTCTACAACTTCAACTTCTTTTGAATTACCATCTACTGATTGGTTTCAAGGAAATGCTTCACCATCACCATCTGTTGCTGCTGAGCATGCTACAAACACTTGCACTGATCTCATTGTGTACCAAGATCTGAAGAATCACCCTATGTCTCAAATCATTGGTGATATCATTGCTGGCGTATCAACAAGAAGTCAATTGTCAAATTTCTGCTTCTATGCTCTCTTCATCAGCCAGCAAGAGCCAAAGAATTATCACATTGCTTTAAAGGACAATGGATGGGTTGATGCCATGCAGCTTGAGCTTCTTCAGTTCAAGAAACAACAAGTGTGGGAACTGGTTCCTCTACCTCCAGGTAAGTGTGCAATAGGCACTAAATGGGTGTTTAGGAACAAAACTGATGAAAATGGGCTTATTGTTAAGAACAAGGCCAGACTGGTTGTTCAGGGGTTTGCACAAGAAGAAGGTATTGATTATGATGAAACCTTTGCCCCTGTAGCCAGACTGGAAGCAATTTGATTGTTTTTAGCTTATGCTGCTTATCAAAATCTTAAAGTTTTTCAAATGGATGTCAAAAGTGCATTTTTGTATGGGAAAATTAAAGAAGAGGTTTATGTATGTCAACCACTAGGTTTTGAGGACAATAAACATCCTAATTGGGTGTATAAGCTTGATAAGGCTCTTTATGGGTTGAAACAAGCTCCTAGAGCCTGGTATGAGACATTATTAAACTTTCTTCTGGAAAATAATTTCACTAGAGGCTCCATAGATAAGACTTTATTCATTAAGAAAGCTGGGCAACATAATCTACTTGTTCAAATTTATGTAGATGATATTATTTTTGCATCCTCTGATCCACAGTTGTGTGATGCCTTTACAAAGTTGATGCAACAAAAGTTTGAAATGAGTGCCATGGGAGAATTACAGTTCTTTCTGGGTTTGCAAATCAAACAAAAGGCTGATGGAATTTTCATTCATCAGTCCAAATACACAAAAGATCTTTTGGAAAAGTTTGATTTACAAAACTGTAAGCCCTGTTCTACTCCCATGTGCAACACCACACAACTGGATACAGATCAGAAAGGTAAAGTGGTTGATGAAACACTTTACAGATGTATGATTGGGTCCTTGATGTATTAACAGCTTCTAGACCAGATATTATGTTTGCTACATGTGTTTGTGCTAGATTTCAGGCTGCACCTAAGGAGTCTCATTTGATTGCAGTCAAGAGGATCTTTAGATATCTGCAAGGCACTCCATCTCTAGGATTATGGTATTCTACTAGACATTCTGGTAAATTAGTTGCCTTTTCTGACAGTGACTATGCAGGGTGTAAGTTGACCAGGAAATCAACTTCTGGTGGATGTCAATTCCTAGGCAACTGTTTGATTTCTTGGCAGAGTAAGAAACAAACCTCAGTTGCTACATCAACTGCTGAAGCCGAGTACATTGCTGCTGCAAGCTGTACATCTCAGGTACTCTGGCTTCAAAACCAATTATTGGATTATGGCATAACAGAGACTAAGACTCCATTGTTAATGGACAGCTCTTCAGCTCTTTGTATTGTCAAGAATCCTGTCCAGCACTCTAGGACTAAACATATTGAAATCAGACACCATTTTATTAGAGATTGTTTTGAAAAAGGTCTGATTGATCCAAAGTTTGTTTCTAGTGCTGATGAGCTTGCAGACATTTTTACTAAGCTTTGGATAGTTCAACTTTCCACAACCTGGTGTTAAGGCTTGGTATGCTGCAGCTAGAATAAGTGACAACTACTGATGATCTCAGTAATAAGTACTGATGATCATTGGTAACCTTGTCACATATAAGTACTGATGAGTTCCTTTACCCTCAGTAGTTTTTATAACTACCGAAGGCAACATGCCTCACAAGTACTGAAGTACTTTATTTGTTAAAACAGCTGATGTAGTTACAACAGCTGATGAAATCACAACAGCTGATGTAGCTACAACTACTGATGTCAGAAATGCAGATAAGTACTGATGACCAATGAAACCTTGAAATCAGATTTAAGTCTGATGAGTAAGTGTGGAGGTCAGACTGAAACAGCTGAAAAGCTATGAATTGACGAAAACAGCTGATGAGTAATTTCTCTTCAGTTGTTTCTACAACTGCTGTTTCTAAACAACTGAAGCCCAAACTATGTCTTCAGTAGTTTACAACTACTGAAGATAACACCAAGTCTTCAGCTGTTTACAACTGATGACAAAACCACTGTCTTCAGTAGTTTCACAACTACTGATGACAAACATCAAGTCCTCAGTTGTTTCACCACCTGAAGTCAAAACTGTCTTAAGTAGTTTTATAACTACTGATGACTAAATTAGAGACTTCAGCTGTTTCAATGTCTGCCGGTTAAAACCAAGTCTTCAGTTGTTTTATAATAACTGCTGATCACACCAATACGGTCAGTCATTTCAAACCTCTGAAAGTTAATCTGACGTCATCAGTAGAACAAATGATGACTAACACCAAAACCTTCAGTCGTTTTCTAACCCTACCCTTTAAATACCTTATCCCACCGTCAGAGTTTTTCTCACCTCTCTTCTCAAACCTAACGTTCAAAAAAAAAAACTCTGTAACCTCTCTTCATCAATGGAGACCATGCAACTAAAACCCCAACACAACTGTGTCGCTCATCTCACAAAATCGCCATACTGGACCAAGTTTCACAACGCCATTGATTTAATGGTTCAGTCACCTTACCAAACGGCTTTTCTGTTAAAACCCACCATATATGCCGAATCTCTTAACCAATTCTGGACAAACGTCACTCTTGTCTCTGAGGAGAATGACACAGAGTCTCTTCAATCATTTGTCAATCGTCAAAAAGTGGTCATTACTCCAGACACTCTTCGCCAAACCCTCAATCTGGAAGATGCCACTTTCCCAACTGGTTATCCAAAGGGCACAACAGATCTATCATTTGCCCACCATGGATACCAAGGTAACCTGAGTGCATCTACCATATTGAAGAAACATTTCCAGGATGCCGAACGTCTCATCTTTCATATGGTAAATTTCTGCCTTGCCCCCAAGACTTCATCATGGGATCAAATGTCCACAAGGTGGCAACAGGTATTGTACTCCATCCTTGAGCAACAACCTTTAAATTTTTCTGAAATACTATTTTTAGAGCTCAAGGATATGGCCCAAAAACAACTTGCTAACCGTTGGATATTATATCCTCGGTTCATAATGGCCATAATTGAAAACCAGCTTCAAGCTGAGGGACTTGTTGGCCTGGGAGTCCCTGCTATGGCTGTATTGCCTGAAGTATACTCCCGGCACAACTCTGACCAATCACTAAAAATGGCTGCCAAGCTGCGCAAACCCACGCAGCTGGAACCCACAGCCACCACCACAAGATCCAGAGTCCCCACCAAACCAAAAACCAAACGCCCCAAAACAGCTATTCAGGGAGATGAGTCCCCTTAAGATGCTCCTGTACCACCAAGACAGGATATACTTGCTGGTGTAAACCCCCCAGCAGTATCAGAGACTCTACCAGCCACAGCCGCTCAGGATTCCTCTCAAAAGGATCCTGCAGCAACCAAAGAAGGGGTACCCACTAATCTGGAATCTTACTCATTTGAGGAGATTACCATTGAAGAGCACCATTCTCCCCAGGTGCATAATGCTTTTACCCCATCTCCCCATGAAAATGCCCCCCAAAGTCCAACCATTATAATTGCAAACGTGCTGACTCAGCTGCATGCCTCTCCTCCTCCCCAACAACCACCAACAAAGGGGAAAACCATAGCCATTGAGGAAGAGGATCAACATGCTTCTGACAACCCACAGCACCGGGGTTTAAATGTTCTGTCTCCTGGTGTGGATATGGAGATCAGAATATCTGGTGAGGCTGCCACCTCTTCTGAATCAGCACATGATCAGACTGAGGCTGGTAACATTGCTAAGACCTCACCAGAGGCAACAGCTGATGAAGGACAAAGTCCTGAGGCTGGAAGTCCCCAGTTCCAAGAAAAAGGGGCACATGCTAAAACTGGTCTACACCCAGTGCATGTACATCCTGCTACAAGCAGGAGGTCAGGTGATTCAGCACCTGCTGATGATGACCTGGGCTTCTTTTATGATGTTCTGGCCCAGAACACAATTCTTGAGGAAGAAGTCTGTAGACTACAAAGACTACTTGACCAATTCTCTCAAGAAGCAAGTCCATCTGCCACCAACATAAACCCACAGATGGCACCTTCACCTGAAGGTCTCCCAAACACTCAGCCACTCAAAACTTCCAAGCCACCAGCCTCTATTTCTGGCACTGCTTCTCAGGGACAGAACCCCTCTGAGCAAACAGCTGCTATCTTTCAGCAATCCCTACCTCTCATCACCCCAATGATCACAGACATTGTGATCAAAACCATGGATGAGAGGCTTCCCTCAATCATACAACCCCTGGTGGAGAAGACTGTGAGCACAAGGCTTTCTGCTACTCAAACCCTTGCAACCAATGCAACCAAAAAGGGGGAGAGTCACTCAGTGAAAGCAAAGAGGAAGAGCATACTGAAAGAAAAGGAGACTGAGAAGGAAGAGGAGTTTGTGAAGGAGACTGAGAAGGAAGAGGAGTGTGTGAAGGGAGCTGACATTGATCAAGTGGGTGAAAGTCACAAAGACTTTCATATCACATATAAGAAGAGGAAGGTTGAAGGAAAAGAAAAAGAACTCCAACTTGATGAGATGATCAAAATGGCGGATGCTACACATAGTAAATCAATGGACTCCATTATTGATCAACTGTATAGACAAGGGTTCGATACTGCACAGCTTGACTCAGAGATTAGGAGACGTGAAGTTGAAGAAATTAACTCAAGATGGGCAAGTTATGATGCATTAGAAAGAGAAAGACTAGAGATCATGATCAGATTCATTGCAAAGTACCTTGGGAGATCATTGATCGAGATTAAGTCATGGACCAGGGACAGTATCTTGGCAATAACCACCTTGATCTGTACGTCTGAAGCATACACTAAGGGATTGGTGATTGAAGCACTAAATGAGGCAGGTGCTGGGAACAGAAATGAACTAGCAAAACACTCAAAAGCCTCACTCACTACAAGAATGCTAGAACAACCTGCAAAACTTCCCACTTCAAAATCACCACTACCACAACCCATTAAACCAACTCCTTTACCCTCAAAACCAACAGCCGATGATGCACCCAAGAAGAAGAAGAGAAGGATGTTGAGGCTAGAAGAAGAAGAAGAAGAGGATGATGAGGAAGAAGATAGGCTGCCTCTTTCCGCAGTCCTAACTTTGCCTAAAGCCAAACCTATGCCCATCACTCCCACCTCACAGATGGAAACGGTGAGAGTAAAGATAGAAGAAGAACAGCAGCAAAGGCTTCATGACGATGAGATGCTGAAAAGCATAGACAAAACTTATGTTGCTTCTTCATCAATAATCAGTATGAAGAAAGAAGCTCTGAGATTGTACACCCTTGCTAACACATTTCAATATCAAAAGGAAAAAGTGAGAATATGGCCTGATCCTAGGGTGGCTCACAGAATTGTGAAGAAAGACATTCCTGCGAGATACAAGGGCCAAGTAAAAAGGATCGTAGATGAAGAGATCACAGTGGTCCTAGTAGTATCACCCTGGGAAATTGTAGAAGATTTCAAGAAGGCTTATGAGACTAAACAGCCACCCCAAAAGATGTTAGAGAACAGAGTAATTAAAAAGGGGTTAGTCTACAAGAAGCTTGAGAACTTCAAACAAAATGAGCTCAGTCTGTTACTTGAAGGTACTCACCCAGATGAGTTTGCATACAGACAGATTACAACAGTTGAGCTCAAAAATAGCAAACAGGCTAAGTACATTTCAGAGCTGTATGGGCGTGAAGGATTGTTTGATGGTGAACCAGAAAATCTTACCATGGAAGAACAAATTATGTTTCTCAGAGCATACACCAGAGAATCCTACAGACTTATACATGGGAAGTGAGTCTCATGGATGGGGGAACAGCTCAGTGTCCAATTCCCCAATACAGAGCTCCCATCCATACATTGCCAACCAAATCATCAGAGACTCATTCCCAGGCCAGTGCTTATAATGGGTCATCTTCTCAACTGATCAAGGAGGAAAAAGACCAACCATTTTGCCAACAATAAGTGGGACCTCAATAAAGTTAAAGGTTTTGGCTGCATTGGTTCAGGGGGAGTTTGTTGGACCAAAAGAACCAATGAGCCGGATCAGAAAAACCTTTAAGTCCCACAGACGTCACAACAACCGCTGAAGTCCACAAAAGCTGAAGACAACAACTGATTACAAAGTCTGAAGACAAGTGCTAAAGACAAAGTCTGAAGACAAAGTCTGAAGACACAAGTGCTGAAGACAAAGTCTAAAGACAAGTGCTGAAGACAAAGTCTGAAGACATAAGTGCTGAAGACTAAGTCTGAAGACACAAGTGCTGAAGACCAAGTATCAAACGTTGTCATAACAGCTGAAGAGGACTTCTTTAGTAGTTGTGACGGTTTACTTTCAGTAGTTTTATGTTTTCAGTAGTTTTGTAAAATGACTGAAGAGCTTGTTCTTCAGTCGTTGTAGTTTCAGTAGTTTCTTATCAGTAGTTTTATATTTTGTACTTAGCACTCTGATATGTTCTCAGTAGTTGTGAACATTTCAGTAGTTTGTTAAGTGTTAGTTATTTTTGTAATAGATCTGCCAGTTGTCACTATCCCGTGATAACATCAGTGATTGCACTCTATATAAGGAGTGTCAACTTTATTGTAAGAGGTGAATGATTGAGCAGCCATATTTGGTATAATTGAAACATTCCTTGTCACAGAAATATATTCTCTCGTATTTGTTTACAAATATCAAATTCTTGCTACAATTTGTCTAATTCTTGATCTTATTCCGCTGCATTACACTCTAATCCATCGAACTTGTGATCACTGATCCTGACAGTGATGCCTTTCAAGATCATCTTAGGAGTTGTGGGATTGTCTCACAACTCACTCCACCTGGAACACCACAACATAATGGTGTGTCTGAGAGGAGGAATCGAACCTTATTGGATATGGTCCGATCTATGATGGCTAGAAGCTCATTACCTCTATCATTTTGGGGTTTCGCTCTGCTTTCCGCGGCCCGTATTCTAAATATGGCCCCAACCAAAAAGGTGGAAAGGACACCTTTTGAGATATGGCATGGAAGGGTTCCATCCCTATCATACTTAAGGGTCTGGGGTTGTGAGGCTTATGTTAAGACTCCCACCCCAAACAAGTTAGAAGTCCGATCCACCAAGTGTATCTTTGTTGGATATCCTAGAGATTCTATGGGATATTATTTCTATGATCCGCTGGAACAAAAGGTGTTTGTTGCCAGAAAGGGTGAGTTCTTAGAAGCAAAGTTCCTTATGGAAGGAGCTGGCAGTAGAACAGTGGACCTTGAAGAGGATCAAGAACCACAACCCAATGCACGTTTGGTTGAAACTAGCACTCAACATGAGGATGTTGAGGATGATCAAGGGGTTGATCAATACACACAAGACGTTCGCAGAAGTGGTAGAATTAGTAATCCACCTGAAAGATATGGATTTTTCGTAGATGGATGCTATGTGGTAGATTCAGATGAACCAACCACATACCATGATGCAGTGTCCAATTCGGATTGTGACAAATGGCTTGAAGCCATGAACGTTGAGATGCAATCCATGTATGACAATCAAGTTTGGGAACTTGTTGTACCACCCCTTAATTCCAAGGTAGTTGGAAGTAAGTGGGTTTTCAAGAAGAAAACCGATATGCATGGAAACTTGGATACTTATAAAGCTAGACTTGTAGCGAAGGGTTTCACTCAAACTCAAGGGGTTGATTATGATGAAACCTTCTCACCTGTTGCGATGCTAAAGTCTATAAGGATATTGTTTGCCATAGCTGCTCATTATGATTATGAGATTTGGCAAATGGATGTCAAAACCGCCTTCCTAATTGGATATCTTGAGGAAGATGTTTATATGGTTCAGCCTGAAGGTTTTGTCGATCCAAAACATCCTAATAAAGTATGCAAGTTAAAGAAATCAATCTATGGATTGAAACAAGCATCGAGAAGCTGGAATCATCGTTTTGATGAGGAGATAAAGAAATTTGGCTTCATAAAAAATGCTGATGAGGCTTGTGTGTATAAGAAGGCTAGTGGGAGCATAATAACTTTCCTAGTATTGTATGTTGATGACATACTACTATTTGGAAATGACATTCCAACCCTGGAAGGTGTAAAAACCTGGCTTGGAAGTTGTTTTTCCATTAAGGATCTTGGTGAAGCCGCCTACATTCTGGGAATAAAGATCTATAGGGATAGATCAAGGCGGTTGATTGGTTTGAATCAAAGTGCATACATTGATAAGATCTTGAAAAGGTTCAAGATGGAAAACTCTAAGAAAGGTACCGTACCTATTCAAAGAGGAACGATATTAAGTACGACTCAATGTCCTAGCTCAAAGGATGAGCAAGATAAAATGAAGGCTATCCCATACGCATTTGCTATTGGATCCATCATGTATGCGATGATATGCACTCGACCAGACGTGTCATGCGCCTTGAGCATGACAAGCCGTTACCAGCAAAATCCTGGAAACAGTCATTGGATGGCTGTTAAGAACATACTTAAGTACCTAAGGAGGACAAGAGATATGTTCCTGATCTATGGATCTGGTGACGAGGAGCTTGTTGTAAATGGTTACACGGATGCGAGTTTCCAAACCGATCATGATGATTCACGGTCACAATCGGGATACATTTTCATTCTGAATGGAGGAGCTGTCTCTTGGAAGAGCTCCAAGCAGGATGTGGTGGCTCTATCAACTACAGAATCAGAATACGTCGCCGCCTCATTGGCAGCTCAAGAAGCTGCATGGTTAAAGAAATTCATTGCCGATCTGGGGGGTTGTCCCTTCCATTCAGGACCCCCTAGAGATCTTTTGTGATAACGAGGGTGCGATTGCTCAAATCAAGGAACCTCGTGCTCATCAAAAGACTAGGCACATTGAGCGGAGATTCAACTATATACGAGATGAAGTTGAAAAGGGAAAGATATGTATTCGCAAAGTTCACACGGATCAGAACATTGCGGATCCTCTCACGAAGCTCCTTGAAAAGGCAAAGCATGAAGGTCATACTTGTGCCATGGGACTTCGATATTCTAGTGATTGGATTTGATCTGTACATTTTGTATTTGGATATGTGGAACTCTTTATTATTTGAATAAAATTATTTGGTTATAATGTTTCAATTAATGTTCCAAATTAGCATGTTTTATCCATGAGTAAAATGTTTACTCTAAAATGTCCGTAGTCGCTCATACTTGTGGGAACAAGTGTGAAAGTAAGATTATTATGAACTTGGATTGGTTGATATTCATAAGGATGAATATAGAGCAATGGGTTGCTACCAAGGTTCATAGATATTTGTGGGATACAAATATTGGACTAACCCGCACCTCAAATTTTACTACATAGAATCTTATCGATTGATCATAAGTAAGTTTGAGTAAAAGGCGAATATCATTTGGTATCCTCAGACCTGAGATATATTGGGTTTTGATATTCACCAAGTTTTATACCTTGAGCTAATTCTTCACTATCCTGAAATAGTGGACAGTACATTAGGGTATGTTCAGGTATAACACGAGGTGTTTGTGAGAAACGTATGTAGTCAAGATGGAATTTGTTCCTCTTATTCGTTGAGAGTTAGATGTCTAAGGCCTGATTAAGTTAAATCAACAAGGAATGATCATTCTGTGTCCTTAGATTTAACTTGATATCTGTAACAAAAGGATTGATGATTGATTCACCTAAATCATTTCAAGTAGGGTACTTGAAAGGGATGATGTTATTGAATGGCTATAAGTCATGCGTATTAAGGGTAGTAAACCGTTGTTAGGCGGTATTTACTGCTTGCATCAATCTTCTATGAATCTTGGGCAAGTGGGAGATTGAAGGATTCTATGTGCCCAAGACACTTAGAATATTGATGTGGTTAGTACGTTATGATCCAAGTCGGGTTATACCCAATAACAAGCTTAGCAAACACCAATTAATATTTAATTGATGATATGATCATGCAATTAAATATTTACACCAATTTAGAAAATGGGTTTTCTAAATAAGTTGCATATGAGAGGGAACAACTTATTAGGATATTTTGTTCAATGATATTATTTGTAATGTTATTTAAGTAAGTTGGATAACATCACATATTAATAAAAGGGAGTGTATGGACAATACAAATAAAAGGTTAATTGTATTTTCTAAGGATAAGACTAGTTAACATTTTAACGTGTGAGATTTTAGGAGGGAAGCCAATTTTAAACTCCTTTGGCCGTCCCCCCTTATGCATCCCGTTGGATCATTTTTTGCCTTGGAAAGATACATATTAACTAGTTTTGTCTTTCTTCTCCCATACACACAATCTCAATTTTGCATGCAAGAACCAAAATATTTCTTCTCTCTCTCTCTCTTGTTACGGAACAAGGCAGCAGCATTGAAGCTCTTGGAGAACGATTTTGTGTTCATTTTTGGTGGTGTTCTTCCTAACAAAAAGGTGTCTTGCAAGGAGCTTGGGGGTAAACACACTTGAGGGCTTCTTCCTTGGAGTCTTGGCCAAGATTTGAGCATCCAAACCTTTCTTCCTTGGTCGTTTTTGCTGCTGGAAGAAGGTAGTTATCACAGCTCATTGAAGCTGTGATTTTATTTAGTTTTACATTTGCTAATAGCTTGTTCATTCACATATTAAAGATCCTATTGATTTGGGTTTTTGTTTTCATCATAAAGAAGCTTTTAGAACACGAAATTTTCAGATTATAAACATGTTATAATCCTAAACCTCCGCTGCGTTTTCTGAATGTTTAAAAGGTTAAACTATGTTTTAGTGTTCTAACAAACCCTTCAACCGCAGCCCCTCGGCATCGCCCCGCACGGTATGTCTTTTCTTTCGTCGTTCGTATGAGTTCTTACGTTATGGATTCGGGATTGAGGGGGTATGATTCATGCATGTTATTGTTGCGGGTGTTAGGGTCGTGATAATCGAGTTGGTTGTGTGATGCGATCGGATATGTATACGTGTGTTAAATACTGTTGTGTGCGGGTTTTGGTTGCGGTGTGCTTGTGTGTGTTCTGCGTATGTGTGTGTTCTGTGTTATTATGTGTGCTCGTTTGTGTGTTTTAGTGTGTATATAGGTGTGTATGGTGATGGCAGGGGTTGAGTCGAGCATTTGTGGGTTGCATCATGCCATCATATATATATATAATGGGTGCTTGAATGGATGTGATTGTGCACTGCATAGTTATATATATATATATATATATACATATATATATATATATATATATATATATATATATATATATATATATATATATATATATATATATATATATATATATATATGTGTGTGGGGGGGGGGGGGGTCTTGTGTTCTTATGCATAAATGGTTGGTGTGAATGTAAATAACAGTGCGTACACATGGGTTGAAGTGCATAGGATCTTATGTATAAAATATGCATATTAGTTGAATGCATGGAATTTGATATACGAGTGATGAATAAATTAATATAGGCACATATTATCATAAGTATACAATGTATGATTTATATTTACATTTGATGCTTGTGGTCGCCTGGGTGAATGAGTCGGGAACGCGTAACCATAAGAAATTAATGCGAATAATTAATATTAATTAAACATTAAACATGTATTCAGGTTAATTGGAACCCGATCCTTTGTGCTTACACTTAATTGTCGCAACGCACTCGAGGTGAGTCTTCACGACCCCTATTTTACATTACTTTCCTTTTGGGGGAGAAAACATGCAAACTTTATTTATAAATGGTTTCTAGTATTATTGTTTATCTCCGGTTACGTTAGTGCAAACATACTTAAAAGTCCTTACATTCTCGAACCGTTAGTAATGTGTAGTGAGGTAATTGTGAGTAGTACTACTAGGTTTGACAAACCCCGCTCGGGCTAGTCGCGCTAGCTTGATTGGAGGTCAAACGGGTGCGTTATTGACCTAACATTTGTCACTGTCTGGGTTAGACGTGACGGGAAGGCAACAAACATACAAACAGTCAGCTTCGGTTTGAAACGCTAACTAACTTGATTATAGGCTAGCTACCTATCGATATGCTTTAATTACTTTACCATTCGAACAGTTACAAACATTTTTATCTGTTATTAAACTTGTGAACTCACCAACTTTATGTTCACACACTTTAGCATGTTTTCTCAGGTCACAGGAACGCTTAAGCTCATGTTGCACAATTAGAGAACGCACTCAAGACATGCATCATCAAACTCATTTATTTTGCTTTGAACATTTTATTTCGCATAGTACTTTGGGAACTTTTAGTATTGGTTTACATATGTCTTTACGCTTCCGCACTGATGTTTATTTCATTTATGACTACTCTGATTTAAAGTTCAAACGTTTATTTAAGTTCATATAGTGTTGTTTGATATGACCGTGTCTGAGATCCTGGTTTGTCACACGCGACGCGGTAAAACCCCGCACGTGGAATTTGAGGGTGTGACAGATGGACCCTGATGTTGTGTCCGGTACGTTTCTAGTGAACTAAACTTTAGCTTCTGTGTTATTTGATTCTGGTGCTAGTAAAAGTTTTATTTCTGCTGCTTTCTGTGTTAAGCTGCCTATTAGTAATAGATGTGTTGATGCGCCCTTTGATGTAGAAACTACAATAGGTAAGTCTACCAAGATTTCTGAGATGATAGAGAACTGTGATGTGGAACTTGAGGGTCATAAGTTTCCTATTAGACCGTTCGTAATGACCTTAGGTGGTTTCGATTTGGTTCTTGGGATGGATTGGTTGGCGGACTTCGAGGCAAACATTGTGTGTCGTAAGAAGATGATTCGTTTGACAGCGCCTGACGGTAGTTCAGTGACAGTTTATGGTGATCGGGTTACTACGATTCCGAAAGTGATCTCGATGGCAGTGGCGGGAAAGTGTATGAGGCGTGGATGTAGCGCTTACTTGGCCTATGTAAAGGATGTGGATACGCCAACACCACAACTAAACGATGTACCGATTGTGTGTGACTTTCCAAACATGTTCCCAGAAGACTTATCAGGAGTGCCACCTGGCCGAGAGATCGAGTTTTAGATTGATCTGATACCGGGTGCCCAGCCTGTTGCCAAGGCACCGTATCGGTTGGCTCCTACAGAGATGAAAGAGTTGATGGAGTAGTTGCAAGAGCTACTTGATAAGGGGTTCATTAGACCGAGTATCTCTCCTTGGGATGCCCGGTCCTGTTTGTAAAGAAGAAGGACGGTAGTATGAGGATGTGCATTGACTACCGCGAGCTGAACAAGTTGACGGTGAAGAACCGATACCCCTTACCGAGAATAGATGATCTGTTTGATCAGCTCCAAGGTGCCAGTTGGTTTTCAAGGATAGATCTTTGATCTGGTTACCATCAGCTAAAAGTGAAAGAACAGGATATCCCTAAAACAGCTTTCCGTACGCGCTATGGACACTACGAGTTTCTTGTCATGTCCTTTGGTCTGACCAACGTGCCAGCTACTTTTATGGATTTGATGAACCGTGTGTGTCAGCCGATGCTAGATAAATCAGTGATTGTGTTTATTGATGATATCTTGATTTATTTAATGAGCGAGATAGAGCATGCCGGTCACATTTGGGAGGTTCTAGAGACGTTGAGAAGGGAGAAGTTGTATGCTAAATTCTCCAAGTGGGCGTTCTGGTTGTGCGAGGTTCAATTCTTGGGTCATGTGGTGAATCCTGACGGGATTATGGTGGACCCGGCAAAGGTGGAGGCGGTGATGCAATGGAAGTCACCAAAGACGCCATCCGAGATTCGTAGCTTCTTGGGTTTGGCGGGCTACTACAGAAGATTCATCCAAGACTTTTCCAAAATCGCTTCTCCACTAACTAAGTTGACCCAAAAAGATGTGAAGTTCGTATGGGGTCAAGCTCAAGAGAAGGCCTTCGAGGAACTGAAGGCGAGGTTGACTCAAGCTCCAGTTCTGTCATTACCTGATGGAAGTGAAGATCTGGTGGTTTATTCTGATGCTTCTTACTCGGGGTTGTGGTGCATGTTAATGCAAAGAGAAAAGGTTATAGCCTATTCATCCCGACAGTTGAAGGTTCATGAGGTCAATTTTCCTACTCATGACTTGGAGCTGGCAGCCGTGGTCTTTGCATTAAAGATTTGGAGGCACTACCTCTACGGGACGAAGTGCACCATATTCACTGACCACAAGAGCCTGAAGTACTTCTTCGAGCAGAAGGATCTGAACATGAGGCAGAGACGGTGGTTGGAACTTATAAAGGATTATGATTGTGAGATCCACTACCATCCGGGCAAGGCCAATGTGGTGGCTGATGCCCTTAGCCGGAAAGAGAGGCCCGAGCCGATTCGGGTGAAAGCATATCAACTAATCATGACCTCTGATGTAATGAAGCAAGTCAAAGAGTTTCAAGATGAGGCACCGAAAGAAGATCATCTTAACTCTGAAAGAATGAGAGGTCTGGTTGGGGAATTGGGTGAAAACACACTCGGTGTTAGAACCCGATTTGGACGTGTATGGATTCCTCGTTTTGGGGATTTACGCGTGAGGATCATGGATGAAACTCACAAGACTCGATAATCCATTCATCCTGGTGCCACGAAAATGTACCATGATATGAAGATAGATTATTGGTGGCCGGGTATGAAGCGCGACGTGGTGGAGTGTGTGAGTAAGTGCCTTACTTGCTTACAGGTGAAGGCCGAGCATCAGAAGCCGTATGGGAAGATCCAACATTTGGATATACCGGAATGGAAGTGGAAGCACATCACCATGGATTTCATTACAAAGCTACCGCGTACCCCGAAGGGGTATGATGCCATATGGGTGATAGTTGATCGTCTGACGAAGAGTGCTCACTTTCTACCGATCCGCGAGACATATTCATCTGAGAGGTTGGCTGATCTGTTCATCAAGGAAATTGTAACTCGTCATGGTGTGCCGATGTCTATTGTGTCTGATCGCGACACCCGGTTTACATCTAAATTTTGGAAGAAATTCCACGATGCTATGGGGACGAGGTTACATATTAGCACGGCTTATCATCCCCAGACTGATGGTCAGTCAGAAAGGACCATTCAGACATTGGAAGACATGCTTCGGGCATGTGTGATTGATTTTGGGGGAAGTTGGGATGACCACCTACCGTTAGCCGAGTTCTCATACAACAACAGCTACCATGCCAACATTGGTATGCCACCATATGAGATGCTATACGATAGGAGATGTAGAACACCCGTTTGTTGGGGTGATATTGGTCAGAAGGAATTGCGGAGCGTCGAGGTAATCGAGGCTACGACTGAGAAGCTTGAGAAGATTAAAGCCTTCATGAAGGCAGCCAAAGATAGACAGAAGTCGTATGCTGATAAACGACGCAGGCCGATTGAGTTCCAGGTGGGTGACCGGGTTATGTTGAAGGTCTCACCTTGGAAGGGTATCATCCGCTTTCGAAAGCGGGGTAAGTTGAGCCCAAGGTATATAGGCCCTTTTCGAATCATCGCTCGAGTAGGAGAGGTGGCCTATAGACTAGAGTTACCGGATGAGTTAAGTGGAATTCACCCGACATTTCATGTATCTCATCTAAGGAAGTGCTTGGCGGATGAAGATATGATTGTTCCATTGGAAAATATCGAAGTAGACGAAAGGCTCAATTACGTGAAGCAACCAGTGGCAATCATCGATAGAAAAGAGAAAAGACTGAGAAATAAAGTGGTTCCTCTTGTGCGTGTACAGTGGAAGCACAAGAAGGGATCCGAGTCAACGTGGGAGACTGAGGAAGAGATGAGACAACATTATCCATGTTTGTTCGAAGAATAACAGGTTTCGGGGACGAAACCTATTTAAGGGGGGTGGACTTGTAACACCCAGTTATTTATTATTTTAAAGCCGACGAAGGAAGAAAAAGAAATAAAGTCCAAAGTCGAGGGACCAAACTCGCCAACAAAGAAATTCGGGTGAGTGGGAGTATATAAGGAGAGGGCAGCCCTTACCCTCTCCCCCACACTCACAAATCAGCCAAGAAGAGAGAAAGAAGAGAGAAAGAAGAAGAAAAGAGGAAAGTGCCGGTTCGGTTGGTTCGAATGGCAAAAATCGTTGAGGAGCTGTTGGTCCATGTGATCGATGAACAGTACAATTGATATGATAATTTGATCAATATCAAACACTCAAGCCAAACAACAACAATTGAGAATGTATAAGATGAATCAAGACATATTTGATACTCAAATGAACAATATCATTCAATAACAACAAGCACAATTGTATTTCAATGAAGAAACTTCTTAGAAATGGTAGCTTGCAACAGAAATTCACGATTAGGGTTTTGCAAGCTTACCATACAAAGTGAAATGACAATTGTATATATAGCAGTCATAGTTTCGCTGATAGTTTCGCTACTAGCGAAACTGTCATGCCGAAACTATAGTTTCACCCGGCAGAACACAAGTTTGCCGGGTAAACCAAAACAGCAAACTGTGAGCGAATGTATAGATTCGCTCACAGTTTTGCTGGACTGCCAAAACTGCTAAATACTAAGAAAATACAAAATGAAACTAACAAAAGTCCTATTACAATGTAAAGTAAACAACTATACTAAAGTGAGTCCAACCTAACATGATCTTTAATACTCCCCCTAGGTTGGACCTCACTATCTTCACTTCTCTTGATTTGACTCGTCGGCTCCGGTTTCCTCTGCTGCTGTTGATCTATCTTCATCACCTCCCGCAGCAACATCTTCAGAAGCTTCAGCCACTGATCCTCCAAGGTTCGTTCCTGCATCACTAGCTTCCTCAGAATGACCACTAGCCCTAGCAAACTGCCTGGTCATATCTTGAACATCCATGGCAAGATCATCTTGTGCTCTCACCTTTTCAGCTAAACTCTTTACCTCCGCCCGTACTCCTCTTATTTTGTTTGCCACATTCATAAACAGACTAGCCTCTTTTCGTGTCTCCTCTCCAGCCCCAGCCTTAATATGATTTTCACAAAGAGTCAAAAGATCTTCATCACTGAAGCTAAATAACTCCATCGTGTCAAACACCCTAAACTCTTTTCCGTGTTTAGCTCTAATCACCGCCTCTCCAGTATTATTATCATAAAACCACTTTTCAAAGTCCTGTAAACGTTGGGGAAGAGGATCAGCCAATCTTACCCTATTTACAGTCTTTGGTGGTTTGACTCTCAATACAATCCTTCCTTTGCCTGTCTCCCAGTCTTTATCTTTCTTTGATCTTTTTCTTTCAGCCTTCATGTATCCAAATGACTCAAAATTATCATTAAGTCCATTTTTGATTTCCTTCTCAAGAAATAATGCCCTTTCACTTAAATGAGCATTAATCAAAGGCAAAGTGGCCAACCGTCTCAGATCCCATTTGGGCAAGGTCTTAAAAGCCTTCCTCTTAAGCATGTAGCTGATATTTCCTCCTCTTCTTTTAATCATAAACATCTTTAAGCTAGGATTGTAGCACCAACTTATTATCTTCTTATCTGCTTCTTTCCTGCTTAAACCTTCTATATTTTGAAATAAAGGAGTAAGTTCTTCAGCCTCCTTTTCCTTCACCAACCAATCATTCTTGTCCATCTCAAACACATCAGCTTCATCTTCTCCCTTCTTAGCAACATACACCAGTGGTCGTTCATCTACTTCATAAAATTATGGTTCAGAATCATAATCTACCAATTGTTCATCCTCCTCATCTTCATCAACCAAACTTTTTCCTTTATCAGACACCCCCTCAGTGGTAGCTGTAATAACCACTTCTTCACCCATAATATCCTTATCAAAATCAAACTGTAAGTTAACAAACCCAGCCTCAATAATATCATCATCCTCATTTCTTCCAGCATCCTCTCTTGGTATCTCCTGTTCCTCTACTTCAGTATTAGCTGCTCCAGAAGTGCCCTCTCCTACCTTGGATGAAGTACCCACATTCAAGAATGAGTACTTAGATATATCAGTCAAATCATCTAACTCAGATTGAGTTAGTTGACTAGGTAGGCCAGCTGTAGCTTTCATCTGTGAAATTTCCTCAAACAATCTCTTAATCAGTTTATTCTGGTCAACCAACATCTTTTGCATTCCTTCAATTACCTCATCCTTCTATCTTTCCCTAATCTCCTGATTCGTCAATTTGGTCTTTATCATACTCAACTCATTTGCTAATGAAGTATTTAGATTACGAATCACATCCTCATCAAGACCCGCACTAGCCTCTCTCCTGGCTGTAAATCCCTCGTGTCGATGTTTTGTTCTCCGTTCAGGCTCAACAAAGTCAGTTTTCTTTTTAGATCTCCGTTCTTTCTCCACCCTGATCTCTTCTGCTTGTGCATCAATATCTTCTTCAAAATCATAATCTTTTTCTTTTGCATATCTCTTCCTCTTCTTAGCTGCATCAGCTTGCTGCACCCTTGTTTCTTCAGCCCTTTTGTTTTCAGATTCATCGACCCGTCTGATATAATTCCACCGTTCTGGAGGATACATATTTTCCCAAAGATGGGTGATTTTTCCACTGAAATCATGTCGGATAGCACAGCAATCAGCAAATATCCGAGGGTTCATCTGCACTAGTCTCTTGACTTCACCATGTTTAGGAACATCAGGAATAAGATCATCAATAATCATCTGAATAAAGCGAGGTTATAACAACCATTTATCTTTCTTCACAGCCATCACATTCTCTGCCATACACGCAAAGATCAGTCTAGCAATGTTTGCTTTCTCCCCTTTACAACATATCACCATAGCTTTGGCCCAGTCAAGATTAAGTCCATCGGATCCACCCTTACGGTGATCTAAGCACATAATAAAAACATGAGCTATATATCTCCATTCCTTAGATAAAAAAGACTTTTTAATCTCCTTCCTTGAACCAAAAGCTGGTCCCTCATACCCCATTCGTCTGAAAGCTTGGAACACTTCAGACTCCGTCATATCCACTTCATCACCAGAATCATCTTCTAGTCTAAGAATCCTAGACACGCTCTCAGCAGTAATAGTTATGTCATGATCAATCACTTTAGCTGTGATTCTCTGTACATCTCCTCCAGTGTTGTATTCTGCTGATCTCCAAAAATCTCGAATATGAAGATCATAAATAGTAGGTGAGTGAGTGATAGCATATGCAATAGGTGATCTCTGAAGCCATCTAATACAGTCACGAAATCCGGCCGCCTTCGGATGAGTATCGTCTATAATGGCACTGATGTTATTCCTCTCATCAAATTTGAGATTCGCCATGATAACCTGAAAAGAAAAACAATTAAATTTGAATGAGAAATACTGAAAATAAGAAAATAAGACAAAAATATAAGAAACAATCAGTTTCGGCAAGCGAAACAATAGTTTCGCTCACTAAGACATGATAGTTTCGCTGAATCAAAGACAATTTCGACAAGGAAAACAAACAGTTTCGACAAGCGAAACTATAATTTCGCTCATTGAAACTTGTTATTTTCGCAGAACAAAAGGCAGTTTCGACAAGATTAGAATAAATTAAAGAAGTTTCGCAATTAGTTTCACCAAATATTAATTTAGTTTCGCTATTACAAATTAGTTTCGCTGTATGAAAATTAGTTTCGCTGACATAAGAAAACACAAGCGAAACTGTGCAAGTTAAAGATCAGTCATTGCGAAATTGGAGAAAATATGGCGAAACTGTTAAGTTCGCTCGGACAGCATAACTTTACAGTTTCGCTGAAAAGATGTGAACTTTCGTTCAATTTCGCAGAGGAATCAGTAGTTTCGCTGAACGAACAGCGAAACCACCGAAGAGACACAATCCAGATTACTTAAGAATAGATGATTTTAACCAGATTAAAGAGTGAATCAAGGTTCGAAACTCACATACGAATCGAATATCACTAAAAATCAGTCCAAAACACTAACACAAATCAAAATCGCCTATAAAGTTACGGAGATACCCTAAAAATGAAACTGAGCGATTTCGCGAAATTATGAGAGAAATTTCGCAACAATGACTTATATAGCAAACAGTTTCGCAGAGAGCGAAACTATAAATTCGTCTGGCGAATTTACAATTTCGTCCAGTGAAACTGTAATTTCGTTAGGAGATAACTGGTTAACAACTTATTAGCAAACCTAGCGAAATTGCAGTTTCGCTTTGCGAAACTGTAAGCGAAAGAATAATTTCGTACCTTTTTTTTATTATTTATTATTTTTTTTATATGTTTTATTTTTATTTTTTTTTATTTATTTTTTTTATTTATTTTACTCAAAGGAAGCACATCACATAATGAGATCTAAAATAATCAGAGATCACATTCTCTAAATATTTTAGAACATAAAGATGATCAAAAATCATCTACCAGTCATGAGATCATACTGAATACAAGATCTGATCACAATCTGCACAGAAACAACTGAAATTAGAATAAATTAATAACGATTGCTGATATAATTGTCCACTTAAACTCATGCCTTATCCTTTTTCAACCAACAGCTTATGATTCATTTAAGGTTCGATTAGATGCTTTAGAATGCTAAGACCCCACAATCATTTGGTAAAAACCCTCACCCAACCTCAGGATTTCTTGAATTATGAATCAATCTTCATAGAACAAGGTTTGTGCATTAGTGTGCAAATGATTATAAACAGAATATTTCATTCTGAGAGAAATTCATCGATAAGATGATTTGACATAATTATATCAAAATGGTGAGAGCTCCAGATCTATACTCACGTATAACAGAGGAGATAACCATTTGAACATGTGCTGATGAGAGCTCCAGGTCAGTACTATCGTACAGCAGAGGAGATCATCACTCCAGGTCAGTACTCACGTACAGCAGAGGAGATAAGCACAGACACAAGACATCTTAACACTAAATATACCAGCAGAGGGTGATGACATAACAAAGCAAAATGAACGAAAGATTCATTCTCAATCCAATTTTTGTCAGGACTCAGTTTTTGTGCAATCCAAAATGATTTAGTAAATCCAGACATTCTTAAGCATGAAGTTTAATTTAATCATAAAGCTGCTGTCTACTTCATTCATCAGGCTGAGTCTATCAATCATATCGTTAAAGAATCTGATCCATTTTTTTTAATAATGTGAAACAGAATCCAGTAACAGTTACTATCATTTCTCATGGAAGTACCGGTCATGTAAATAAAAATACTTAGAGAATATACAATCATTTCTCATCATGTTAAATTCCGATCTCAGAATAATGATATTACTCCCCCAAATTTTTATTTTCATATTTCTATTATTATAAATTAATTTTTTTTATTATTTTTTTAATTTTTTAATATCAAAGAAATAGAAAATGAAAATTTAAAAAGATATTAACCCAAGCATAGAAATCAATTCATAAAAACGAGGTTTATCAAATGTTTTTGTGAAAAGATCAGCTTTTTGATTTTTTGTATCGATGTGTATAATATTAATGAAACCCTTCTCTTGAGCATCACGAATCGCATGAATTCGTGTTTCAATATGCTTTGTGCGGGAATGATGAATGGGATTTTTAGCAATTCCAATGGCAGCCTCATTGTCACAGAATAAAGGTGTATGAAGAAAATTAATTATCATAATCAATCATTTGGTGTTGGATCCAGAGAACTTGAGAGCAACAGCTGGAAGCAACAATATATTCAGCTTCCCCTGTAGAAAGAGAAACAGTATTTTGTGTCTTGCTCTGCCAGGATACCAAACAATTACCCAAATATTGACAACCACCAGACACAGATTTTCTGTTCAATATGCTTTGTGCGGGAATGATGAATGGGATTTTTAGCAATTCCAATGGCAGCCTCATTGTCACAGAATAAAGGTGTATGAAGAAAATTAATTTCATAATCAATCATTTGGTGTTGGATCCAAAGAACTTGAGAGCAACAGCTGGAAGCAACAATATATTCAGCTTCCCCTGTAGAAAGAGAAACAGTATTTTGTGTCTTGCTCTGCCAGGATACCAGACAATTACCCAAATATTGACAACCACCAGACACAGATTTTCTGTTTAACCTGCAACCATTGGAATCACTATCAGAGTAAGCATGTAAATCAAAATTTCCACCATATGGATACCACAATCCTAGACGAGACGACCCTTTAAGATAACGAAATATTCGTTTGACAGCTTTCTCATGAGATTCCTTTGGAGCCGACTGATATCTAGCACAGTAACCAACAGCGAAAGTGATATCAGGACGACTTGCAGTAAGATACATGAGAGAGCCAATCATAGATCGAAAAAGATGAGGATCAACTGGTTTTCCATTTTCATCCGGAGTTAGACAGGTCTGAGCCGTAAAAGGAGTCATCTCAGTAGAAGCATCATCCATCTTAAATTTCTTCAGAATATCTTTAATATACTTCTCTTGATGAATAAGAATTCTTTCTTTTGGTTGTTCAACTTGCAATCCAAGAAAGAAACACATTTCACCCATCATACTTATTTCAAACCTTTGGCTCATCACTTCTTCGAACTCTCTACACAATTGAGAGTTTGTAGATCCAAAAATAATATCATCTACATACACTTGAACAAAGATCATTTCACTATTCACCTCTCTTTTAAATAAGGTCATATCAATGGTACCACGAGAGTAACCATTGCTTAGAAGATATTGCGTAAGAGTGTCATACCAGATTCTGGGTGCTTGATGAAGACCATACAAAGATTTATCAAGCTTATATACTTTATCAAGAAAATCAGGATCTTCAAAGCCTGGTGGTTGACACACATATATCTCCTCATCAATGTCTCCGTAGAGAAAAGCACACTTCACATCCATCTGGTAAACTTTGAATTGTTTATGAGCAGCATGAGCAAGAAATATTCTGATTGCTTCAAGACGAGCAACTGGAGCAAAGACTTCTTTATAATCAATTCCTTCTTCTTGAGCAAAGCCTTGCACTACAAGTCTAGATTTGTTTCGCACCACCACTCCCCGATCATCTGGTTTATTCTTAAATACCCATTTTGTACCAATTGGATATTTGTTGGGAGGTAAATCAACTAAGGTCCAAACCTTAAGCTTTCTGAACTGTTGAAGTTCCAATTGCATAGACTCTACCCAACAAGGATCTTGTAGAGCAGCATGAACATTTTTTGGAACAATTTGAGAAATGAAGCATGAGAAAAGACAAACATTAATCAGACCAGATTGACTTCGCGTGCGAACACCATCAGAAACAGATCCAATCACATTATCAAGCGGATGATCTTTCAAAGTTTTGTAATCACTTGAAGAAGGAAAGATAGTTGAAGAAGTATCAGCCATAGCCGGAGAAAGAGTAGATGAAGGTGAATCAATGATAGGAGTTGGATCAGGTAAATTAGGAGATGTAGGAGATAAAGAATCAGATAATGGAGCTTGATCAGGCATTGGAGACGAAGAGCTGACATCAGTTGAAACAACATCATTTACTAGCAAAGTGGATGGAACAGACGATGGAGATGATGGAATAATATTCGTTTGAGTATTTGGAATTGATGTATCATCATCGAAAACTAGCAAATTAAATGAATTGAACACCGTATTGGAGTCAAAGAACCATGCAGGTTCAGATTTCACTTCAGAAGGATTGGATTTCTGCCAATCAACATAGAATGACTCTTGAACAATACGTGTTCTCTTGTTATAAACTCGGTACGCCTTTTGTGAAGAAGAGTATCCAACAAAATAACACTCGTCAGAAACAGCACCAAATTTTGTCTTTTGAGATTGAGTATTCAAAAGAGTACAAGAATAGCCAAATGGTCGAAAGAAATCAATTAGTGGCTTCCTCTTATGAAAAAGTTCATAAGGAGTCTTCACTTTATCTTTCACAATTATCACCCTGTTTAGAACATAAGATGCACAATTAACAGCTTCAGCCCAGAAAATAATTGGTAATGAGGATTCTATCAACATTGTACGAGCAGCTTCCACAAGAGTGCGATTCTTTCTTTCTGCAATACCGTTCTGCTGGGGTGTTCTTGCAGCACTAAATTGTCTCACAATCCCTTTTTGAGCACAAAATGAATCAAGAATTTGATTTTTAAATTCAGTGCCGTTGTCACTTCTTAATCCCATAACTCTTTTCTTACTGATTGATTCGATAGAAAGAATTAATTTCTGCAATTCCTCTGCAACTTCACTTTTGTGTGCGAGAAACCTCACCCATGAATATCGTGAGAAATCATCTGTAACAACAAGACAAAAGGATTTTTTAGCAAATGATTTAACACTAATTGGCCCAAATAAATCAGTATGTAACAACTCAAGAGGACTTGATATGCTATTTAAAAGTTTGGGCTTATGAGGTTTATTATATTGTTTCCCTTTGGCACATGCCATGCATTTTTCAGTAACAAAAAAATCTTTTAAAGGAAGTCCTCTAACAAGATTGTTCTTTACTAATTTATTAATTATTTTAAAATTAACATGGCCTAAGCGACGATGCCACAAGAGTGACTCAGAGGTTGATGTTTTTGAGAGAAGACAGGTTGCAGTAGCCTTTGATTCATTTGAATTCATATCAAGAAGATATGTATCATGTTTCCTTGGAGCACGCATGAGAATTAAATCCTCCGGAATGGCAATCTCTGATTTTAAAAATAAACATTCGTCAGATTTAAATAGAACAGGAATGTCTTTATCGCAAATTTGAGAAACACTCAGAAGATTAAAAGCCAATTCAGGAACATGGTTGACTTTTTCTAAAGTAAGAGAACCATTAGTAACTTCTCCTTGTCCAATCATTCTTCCACCCTTCTTATTTCCAGCAAATGCCACATATCCTCCATCTATAATCCGATAATTAGTCAACAAATCCTTTAATCCCGTCATATGCTTGGAACATCTGCTCTCAACATGCCACAAATTGTGTACAATCTTTGAAGAGGATTCCTGAAATGAATTAACAAATCATTTAGCCAGGAGCAATAGGGACCCAAGATTGAACAACTTTAGTTTTTAAAGAAGCTGATTTTTTACAAAAGAAATTATTAACCAATTTTGTCAATTTATTCCCAAAATAATTCCTATCAGAGGATCTTTGAATCAAAGGACAATTTTTGACAAGATGATCCTCTTGACCACACCTGAAACAATGATGTTTGAATCTAGGTCTATGATGTGATGAGGTAAAAATAGGATCAATAATAATCTCCTCATCACATTCAGACAAACTAGAATCAACATCACTGAATGTCTCATACAACTTATGATGTTTTTGTTTATTTGAATCAGAATTCTTCTTTACAAAATCAGAACATGATTCTTCTGACAAATCAGTAAAACTTGTACCATTGGTACTAGTGTCAGATGAAGACGAACTGCATTTTTCTGATGATGTCATATATAATGGTATGAAAGATGGAATAGGTTGAGAAAAGAACTTTTCGAAAGAATTAATTTTAAGTTGCTCAGTTGTTTTTGGAGGAACATCAGATTCATTACATTCATTACGAGAACAAAAATCATCACTATCATGATTTGAAGTACAAGATGAAATAAAACTATCAAGAGAACATGAGACATTCAAGTCTGTTACATTTGAACTAGAAACAAAAACTGAATTTAAACTAGACTTATTATCTAAAACAGACTGCTGATTTTCAGGTGTACTAGAACTAGTGCATCCAAGCCCACTAGTTGGTCCATAGTCGTAGTCTTCACGAATGTACTTAGAGTTATTCCCGACTAAACCTGCAGACATACTGTCAGTATCTGATTTGATTAAATCATTAGAAGGATGAGGAACAGGCATAGGAGAGTAACAGTATGTACTAGGAGGAGGATAAACCTGTACATTTTAATAACCCAAACCTGTTTTAATTCTTGCTCCCCATTGAGATTTACAAAGATCATCATGTTTCATTCAAGAAATAGTCCATTTATCTAACTTTGACTGAAGTTTGCTTGCTTCAAATTTGTTGATGCATGTATGTCCCTAGATCATGAGTTGTAATGTAATAAATCTTGTCGGTCTGATTATGATGTAATTGTATCGATTAATGAAATGATATGAATTGGTTGTTACTTGTGATGTTTAATATTTCATTAATGAGTTGTGTTTGAATTGATTGGGTTTATGAATGTTTGAATGATTGCACATTATGTTATGTTAATTAAAACATTCAAACTTAACTTAATGAAGTTCTCATGCGAATGGCCCATGCGAATGGACCACACGCATGAATAACTTCATACGATTGACTCAATCGCACGACTGAACCAGGAGACTGGATCAGTCGTATGATTGACACATAAGATTGACTCAATCGCACGACTGAACACTCAGTCGTGC
Source organism: Flaveria ramosissima (assembly GCA_025215565.1). Classification (NCBI taxonomy): domain Eukaryota; kingdom Viridiplantae; phylum Streptophyta; class Magnoliopsida; order Asterales; family Asteraceae; genus Flaveria; species Flaveria ramosissima. Next base: position 43,677,576 of record CM046037.1, on the reverse strand, counting down.
GGATGAATCAACCGCATGGTTCAATCGCACGACTGAACCATACTTATGGCCCAGTCGCACGATTGAACAATACTAACCTATAAATAGACCCAATTCGTGGGAAAACAAATGCATTCATCCCATTACGATTCCAGACGTACCCTAGCCGTCCAGAAGCCTCCCAAATCGTTCTCCAAGTTCACAGAACACATCAGATCGGTTCCTAATCGATTTCTGACGTTGATTTCAATTCTTTATTGATTCATCGTGTGTTCTCACTGATTGGATCGCCAATCAAATAGGATTCCGCACTATTTGAGTTGGTTTAACATGCAATCACTAGGTATTTCGTTCAAATACCAGGTCCTAACAAGTGGTATCAGAGCTTTGGCTCTTGATTACGTGTTGATTCAATCAAGATTGCATAAAAGTTTGTGTTTTTGCACTAAAAACACAATCTTTGGCATCAAAAGTGATCTTGGACGTTCCCTGCTCATCGAAGTTCAGTTTCTACGGACTTAGGCGATTTGGACTTGCGAAATTTCGAATTTTTACGGCTGAAACCCGTCAAACCTAGAAATTTTCGCAAAACAGCAGCTTCAGTCGCACGAGTGACCCATTCGCACGACTGGACTCCA
>CM046037.1:43393928-43571357 GCA_025215565.1 Flaveria ramosissima | reverse complement strand
CGTGCGACTGAGAATCTCATGTTACACTCGTGCGACTGATCCAGTCTCCTGGTTCAGTCGTGCGATTGAGTCATTCGCATGAAGTTGTTCATGCGCATGGTCCATTAGCATGGGCCATTCGCATGAAAACTTCATATTACTAAGTTTGAATGTGTTTATTAATCAACATTATCAAGATTCATTCAAACAACCACAAACCTATATAGTCAGTTCAATAAGCGTTAAACGACTAAACAATGAAATAATAAACATTATAAGCACAACCATATTTGTATTTCATTAAGTACCCATTCAATTACATATGTGTAAGACAATAAAGACATATTACATTAAGCTCAGAAACTAGGTACACATGTATCTACAAACTTCCTCTTGGACCTAGATTCATCTATTGTCTTACATTCTTCATAAGCTCCTCAAATTTCTTGTATTTCTCCTCTCTTGTAACTCTTGTATGTATTTCAAATGCAAAACAACGTCTGATCATGTTTTGGAATTGGAGGGCTTGAACAATATCCTGCGAGTCATAGAACAGTGGCCACTTGTATAAGGTATAAACATCATCAGCTGACAAGTTGGTAAGCCACATTAGGTCAAATACCTTGATAGTATCCATTCTGCCCTCTTTGTTCAAAACTATGACTGCCTCCCCTATTCTCCAATCATAGTACCACCACTTAAAGTGTGGAGTGAAGTCATGTGGCATTTCCCTTAGAGGGATTCTTGACATCGTACGTGGAGGACTCCACTTCAGCACTATCTTTGGCTTTCCAGTTATGGCATCAACTTCAGACTTTTTGATATACCTCGTAGGTTGTTAAGGTTTGAAGTTGACCCACCTGGTGTGGTACTCTCTCTTCAATGCAGACTCAAACCAGCCTGACATCTTTCTCGGCTCAGCATATAACAGCTTATGTTTTGCTAGCTGAGCTCAAAACCAGGTAGAGTCTTTAGATCATATGGGAATCTAAAATACTCAATACCCTTCTCTCTCTTTACCGCGTATACGTTAAGATCATTAAAATAGGACCACGCGATAATCTTGCCTGACACCTTGTGATGTTTCTTCACTTTGTAGAGCTTGGTGTAGACATTTGGTTTAGGAGCAGCGTGTTGGGCTCAAATCTCATCAAAACATTCAGCCCATTTAGCCTTTCGGATGTTGACATCGGCGTCTGAGGCTTGGGCTTGTTCCTTAATCTTCTCGGACACTTACTCCATTTTATCCAGTATGTCCAATGTATCACTGACCAGGGAATCACCCAAGTTGGGAACCATATTTCCCTCTTTGTCAGCATACTCTGGATATTGCTCTGCAGTGACGTCCTCGATCTGGATCTAATCAATTTCATTCAGGTCGTCGTCACTGGTTGCTTCAAAGGTTGGAGCGTCCTTGATAATCTCATCAGGATTGAGCTTGAACATTTCGGCCAGTTGCTCATTTGTAAGATCATGAATTATTTCCCCCTCTTCTGGGGTGTAACTCACTGATCTTCTGACAATCCCTTGCATATCAAGAATCATTGTAAGTTGAGTCTTGACCTGCTGAAGGGGAGCAACAACGTATTCGTCCCTCTGAAAATTTGCATCTGCTTGTTTTAGACATGTAACACATCAATCATTAGTTAATAATCAAACCAGAAACACATTAAATATATATAAACATTAATTACAGAAGTTTAATACATGATTCAAGTACAAAAGCTTTCAAATACATAAATGTCTAATCATTACTTTTGTCCTGAATCGCAGGCTCATCAGTAGGTGAGGCAGAAGACGAAGCTCGTTGGTCTTGATTTCTCTTTGTACGTCTCTCTTGACCCTGAGCTGAGGCAGATGCAGCTGCATCTTCTTCATCATCATCATCATTCCTCTAACCCAACGGAGGACAGAGAGGATCCAAAGCTCAGTGGGACCTAAGATGAAGTCCTGACTCGATGGGTGGTGGTAGTGGTGGTAGCTGTGGTAAAGATGGGTGGTGGTATAGGTATAACTGGTGGAGGTATGGCTGTAGTAGTGGATGGTGGAGGTGTGGTAGTAATGGTGGGTGGTGTGGTAGTAGTGGTGGAGGGTGTGGTAGTGGTGGTGGTAGCTGTGGTGGTGGTGGTGGTAGATGTGGTGATCAAAGTGAATCTCCGTCTCTTACTCTTCATCCCGTGCGGCTAAGCCATCCTCTTTTTCCTCGATCCCTTCGAGGAGGATGCTCCCCCTTTGCTGCTGGGCTGGTCTGGGGTGTAAGATGTATCAGTATCAGCCTCCCAGACTCACCCTGGCGTCCACCTACCGCCCTAATCCCTCGCTCGGTGGCAACCACCTTGCTGCCCACCATCCGAACTAATGGCTCCTTATCAGACTCCTCCTCCTCATCAGGATGTAAGTCCTGATGGAATCCTGCCGTATCAGCTCCTTAGTGGGTGGATGATGGAGATGTAGCATCCCTGGTAGTGCCCTAGATTGGGTGGGGCTAGTATCTCCACCATTACCACTATCATCATCATCAGAATCGTCGGATGGGAGCACAATCGGCTCAGAATCTGAGTCACTATCATCGTGACGCCACGTAGTCCTCTCGGGCAAAATGCCCAAACAATCTCCTTACCGGGGGCTTCACCTGCTTGCCCCGGTAAACCTTCATCCGCCCTAGGGTAGTATCATCCATCACCTCTAGTGTAACTGCATCCTCTCTCTCATTGGGCAGCGAAGGAAGCTTCTAGTCAATGATCATCTGAATGAAACGTGGGTACATGCAGAAGCCTTTCTTGCCTTTGGCCTCTATGTTCTCCACCAAGTAGGTGAAGATCATCCTCGAAAAGCTGAATGGGTGGTTCAACACCAGAGCTACATACGCGTTTTGGATCTGATCTGACATCTCATCAAATCCGCCCTTCCTCAAGGCAATACTTCAGCAGCATATGGGCTAAGTACTTGAGTTGGGGGCATAGGTTGCTCTTGTTGAGCACACCTGCGTTTATGTCCCCTGAGTACTTAGCCTGAAGAAAACATCCTCGAACTGTCAGCAGATGCAGTTTGGTATGGCATTCACCATCATCTCCCAACTCTAAGAATGTCCTCAGATCCTCCTCACTGATCTCAATGTCCTGACCACAGATGGAACTCCTAATACGGTGAGGGTCTGAGGACCTATCTACAACCGCGCTTTCCCAGAAAGTCTGCTGTATCGATCTGTATGGTGTGCACGGAGTGGAGATAGCTCTGAAAATCCTCGATCTCCGTAGACGTAATGTCTAGATGAGCACATATGTGCTTTGTGCTCATCATCCACCAACTCGCCATGCTGCTGTAACACAAGATAGATAAACGTTAGAGTGTGTGTAAATGAATGACATTTGAATTTATTGGACTTGATCATTCTGTTCTGTCGTGCGAATGGACAGTGCGACTGAGTTTGAGTCGTGCGATTGACCTCATTCGTGCGATTGAGCATGCGACTTGGCTTAGTCGTACGCTATCACATGCGGTTAAACCAGTCGTGCGACTGAACTCCTACGCATGGTTCAGTCGTACGATTGTGCCATTTGCCCAACTCAGTCGTGCGATTGAGGTTCATCAGTAAGTCCATTCGCAGGACAATCTGTTTTTCCATTCAAATTCAAATCTTGAGCAAAACTTGATGTTAGATGTTGTGGTTTGGCTCATTAGACTCGAAATCGTTCCAACTAACATCTAACACATTTTAAGTTAGCAATTTACTTGGGTTTGCAGGTTTATTTTGTGAACTAAGTGTCGGTTCTTGTTAAGGCTCAAATTAAGTCGATTTAGGGTATGATTTGATGAACATTTGAGTGGATAGCGTCGCACATTACCTGTATAATTAAGAGAAATCGTTAGAAGCAACAGTAATCAGTCTAGAGCACTCAATCGAAATTTTGGCAACGTAACGGTACAATCGTGCGAAGAGAGAGCGTTTGGGGGTGATGAGTGTCTGCGACCGACTCCCCCTTTTTATACTAGGGTTTCTTTCAGTCGTGCGACTGAACCTAATCGCACTGTTGATTCGTGCGACTGAGGCTCAGTCGTGAGACTGGCTCAGTCGGTCACCTTCAGTCGTGCGACTATCTCATTCGGTCACCTCCATTCGGGCGATTGGTTAATTCTGATGATCCAATCGTATGGATTGACCCATGCTTATGGTCCAATCACACGTCTGGTCCATATATGTGGTTTAGTCGTGCGATTGGGCTCATACGTATGGTCCAATCGTACGACTGGTCCATACTCATGGTCCAGTTGTGCGAATGGCTCATACTTTGAGTATGACCTTATGACCATTCATACACTTAGCCCTTTTACTTATTGATAAGACATTTTGACCATTGATCATCTCAGACATGACCATTTTAACTTAGAAAAACAGTTGATCACCTCAGACGTGATCCTTTTACATTTGAAAACCCCATTGGTCACCTCAGACGTGACCCTTTTTAGTGAGTGAATCCCAGATTGACTTCCGATGCGTAGTCCGACATTTAACTACTAAATTAACTGAAATTAACTAAATTAAACAACTAGAAATAAAACAAAGCTAAAACATAATTTTGTATTTTTGTGTGAGGTTGAAATCCTAAGATAAGTATCTACCAGATTTTTCTTCCTGGAAAGTATAGCATCAAGTTACTTTGATCATAACTGGAACGATTCATTATGGAATCATACATGTTTATCAAATCATTTGGGACATTTTACCAAAGCCTTTTGATGCTAGATTCTTGTTATCATCGAGAGTCATTAGCAAGTTTAGGAAATCAAACTAGTGTTGTGAGATACACACAATGATTTGGAATTTCAACAATTGCAGCCACGATGATTGTCAGTATACTTGTCCACATAAATCCATACATAAATTTTTGACACAGATTGGTGATATGTTAGGTTTAATTATTTCAACAAGCATTTGTGGATCCCACACTTATATGGTAATCAACATTCCTCGGGAGATTTTTTAGCTGTCTACGAGTATTTTGACAAGAAGAAACTATTCTAAGAGCTTTCAAAAGAGATGCTAAGCCTCAGGTCAGTGCCATCGCACAGTAGAGAGGCGCAAACAACAATGAATTCTAGAATATTTAGGTTATGCTTATCCTCAGGTCAGTGCCACCGCACAGCAGAGAGGCACACAACCTATCTTCTTGTTTGAGCAATTATATTCTTTTTGCACAGATCGCACCAACAACATAGGTTATTAGCTTGATTGCTTTTTGCATTTTTCATGTGCTTTGCTCATTTTTATGGTCATCCGCACACATTTGTGGCGTTTATTTTGCTCGTCACCCCTTATTGGAACTTCGTTGATTGTGTTAACCAGGGATAAGATGATAACCCACAGCTTGTTGAACAACTTAGTTTGAGCTTGAAATCACCAATGAGGTCTACTTATCTATTGTGTTGAATCTACCGACACATCATCTAATGAGCTAACAACCTTTAGGTCTACTTTCTGTATGTTACCATAGTAGCGTACTAGTTTACCTATCATCTTTCCTCTTATTTTGCTTAGACTTCTCAGACTTATACTTCGAATTTTGCATCTTAATCAGTTAAATTCTTTTAAAGTCCCAAACTCTTTGTTCCTGTGTACTATCATTTTCCATAAACATTGAATCAGTATCACCGATACGATCTCATTTCTATTAGCTAGACTGTCCTCCTCCCTCTTTTTTTAAGTAATTAAATAAAACCACTAATTTAATACTACTCTAACCTATTCTCCCCCTAAAATTCTAAAACCAAAAATATTTTTCGAGTTTTTGGATTTTATAGAAACAAGAAATTAAAATAAGAAAAATAAAAGAAAATAAAAAATAAAAAATAACTCTACTCGTCGGACTATGTACTGTCATCTTCTGGAATCACTTCACATTTCTTTTTCACGCCGTTGACCTCTAACAGATATAAAAATCTTGGTTTATCAAACGCTTTTGTGTAGAGGTCAGCGCGTTGAAAGTCCGTATTAATTTTAACAACATCGATTAAATTCTTTTCAAAACAATCACGTATAAAGTGATATTTAATTCCGATGTGTTTGGTTTTAGGATGTTGGACAGGATTTTTAGTTACGGCTATAGCAGCAGAATTATCAACAAATATAGGACTGTTAGAGAATTTCAAACCGTAGTCCCACATTTGCTGTTGAATCCAGATGATTTGAGAACAGCAGCTTAGAGCAGCAACATATTCAGCTTCACAAGTTGACAGAGCAACCGATGTCTACTTCTTACACTGCCACGTGACTAATCTTCTCCCAAAGAATTAACATCCTGTTGAAGTTGACTTGTAGTTCATTTTGCTGCCGCCATAATTTGAATCGCTATACGCTGTAAGCTCAAAGTCATCGTCATGAGGATACCACAACCTAAGTGTTGGAGTACCCTTCAGATAACAAAATATCCTTTTGACTCTTATGAGATGGTTGACTTCCGGTTTCGCCTGATATCTGGAACAAAGACACGTCGCGTACATGATATCAGGTCGTGAGGCTGTGAGGTACATGAGGGATCCAATCATTCCTCGGTACATGCTGGCATCCACCAGATCACCATTTTCGTCGGTGCCACGTCGTGTTTGTAGCTAGTGGAGTCCCAGCTGCCGAAGCATTCTCCATGTCGAACCGACTGAGAATATCGCCTACATACTTTGTCTGATGTAGAAATATCCCCTTTGATGTTTGATCCACCTGTAATCCGAGAAAGAACTTCATTTCTCCCATGGCACTCATCTCAAATTCAGCTTTCATTACTGCTTCAAATTCTTTACATAGATCTTCATTTTTGGAACCGAAGATTATGTCATCAACATAAATCTGAACTAGCAGTAAGTCACCATCCTTTTCTTTGATGAACAGTGTACAGTCAATCACTCCTCTGCGAAAGCCGTGTTTCACAAGATGAGTGGAGAGTTTTTCATGCCATGCTCTTGGGGCTTGGTGGAGCCCGTAGAGAGCCTTATCGAGCTTGTAAACTCTGTCCCGATGATATGGATCCTCAAATCCTTCGGGTTGACTGACTTACACTGTCTCCCGGATTTCACCATGAAGGAATGCACTCTTTACATCTAGTTGATAAAATTTGATCTTCATGTAAGATGCATAGGCTAGGAAGATACGGATTGCTTCCATCTTTGCCACAGGTGCAAATACTTCATTGTAATCAATACCCTCGACTTGTTGAAGTCCTTGAACTACAAGTCGAGCCTTGTTTCTTATTATGACCCCTTGGTCATCTTTCTTGCACTTCAAGACCCATTTAGTGCCAATGACTTTAGCACCTTTTGGTCTGTCCACAAGGGTCCATACTCCTAGCTTCTTGAACTGTAGGAGTTCTTCTTGCATCGCACTTACCCATGCCTCATCGTTTAATGCTTCACTAACATATTTTGGCTTAAATTGAGACACAAAACATCAATAAGCGTCGTCGTGAAGATATCCCTTTTCCATGACTGAGGCATAATCAGCTGAGTATAGCGGATTTCTGGTCTGTACTCCTGATCAAACATCTCCATTGACATTGTCCAAAGGATGATAAACATTTAGTCGTGATCCAGGAGTGGTGGGAACAACTACCTCATTATCCAAATTGTGAACACCAGTTTCATGATAGTGGGAATGTGAGGTTCTGAAGTGTTAGAGGCATCAACATCAGATGCTTGTGTACTGGCAGTAGTATGAACCTGTTCCCCCTGGTTCACCTGTTCAGTCTCCACTTCTTCATCGTCAGAGGAGGAATCACTTACCTCAAGTGCTCCCCTTGAAGAACTAGAAGACTCACCTTGTGAAGCGAAGGTTGTTGGGTCCAGTGATGGTGTGTTTAAGACATCATACATCATTCTGGTCGCTAACTCATCATCAGAAGGGGAGAGAAAGATGTTGAAGGACTTAGAGAATCCATCATAATCGAAGAAGAATGCGGGTCCTTTTCCAGCAGTGGGGGTGGTGTATCTCTGAACGTTGATGTTGCACCACACTTCTACTTGACCCGTTGAGTTGTTGTAAACTCTCTTATACGGTATGTTGTATCCTAAAAAAATTCTTTCTTCAGCCTTTTCACTGAACTTCCCTAACTGATTTTTCTTCAGCAGCGTACATGGTGTACCAAACGGTTCGAGGTACTCTAGATTAGGTTTACGTCGTTGGAGCAACTTGTAAGACGTTTTACCATGACGTTTGACCACGAGGACTCGATTTAGGGTGTAACATGCATTAGCAACTGCCTCGTTCCAAAATTGGATAGGTAGTTTCGAGTCAGCTAGCATCGTCCTTGTTATCTCTATCAAGCTCCTGTTCTTTCTTTTAGCAACTCTGTTCATTTGTGGAGTGTAGGCAGATTTGAACTGGTGTACAATTCCTTTCTCTTTGCAGAATGCCTCCATCCATTGGTTCTTGAACTCGGTACCGTTGTCCGAAAGGATTTGCCTTACCTTCAGCTTGTAGAGTGACTCCAATGTAGTTACCAGCTCTTTGAATGATTCAAATGTCTCTGATTTGGATTTTAGAAACATCACCCAAGAAAATCTTGAGTAATCATCTGTAACTGCATAGCAGTACAAATCACCGACAATGCTCTTTGTACTGACTGGCCCAAACAGATCCATGTGAAGAAGCTCAAGAGGTAGGTCAATTGAGTGAACTTTCTTTTGCTTATGAGACTTCTTTGTCTGTTTTCCTTTCTTACACATGACACAAAGTCCGGTAATTGGAAGTTCTTTACATTTACTCCACTCACTAGATCATTCTGGATCAAGTGATTCATCTTTCGTGGATTAATGTGTCCCATTCTCCTATGCCAGGAAATGGAGTCTTTCTCTGTTGCCTTTGACAAGAAGCATTGAACTTGATGATCGGTTGTGGAGGCCTTTGATATGTCCAAGACATATAAATCATTATATCTTGAAGCTGAAATTAAGACTTGGTCCTCCGGGATTACATACTCCTTCTTCAACACATAGCACTTCTTGTTGTCAAAGACTACCTTGAATCCTTTGTCACAGATCTGGGATACAGAAAGCAAGTTATTTTGTAAATATTGAACGTAGTTGACCTTGTCAAACTTGACTTTCTGGTTTCCCACTTCACCTTGAGCCGTAATGTATCCTCCTTTATTTCAAGCAAATGATACATGTCCCCCTTTAAATTGTTTGACATTGAAAAGGAGAGACAGGTTCCCAGTCATGTGCCTAGATGCCCCACTATCAACAATCCAGGTATTTGTGATAGCACTGTAGCGGAGACCCTGCACATTAAAAAAAATGATCAGTTTAGGTGTGGGACCCAAGCCTTAACTGGCTTGGGTGACCCGGAGGAATCACACATCATAAACTCAACCCACTATCCATTTAAGGGTGAGGGCATATCATGCCTCTTAGTGTTCTCAGTATCAGACACTGAACTTGACTTTTTTTTTCCATAAGCCAGTTTTGTGTAAGGTCTGTTTGTGATAAACAGATGACTGGCTTATGGTTTTAACTTTAGGTTCATTACTTCTTTTTAGGTGGAGTAATAGAACTCCTTTTTGAAGAAATTGGTTTAGTATCATAAAGTTCAATTTTCTTTCTTGGTGTCTGATAATTAGGACAATTAGAAGTGATGTGTCCTCTCTTTCCATAATTGTAGCATGATCTACCTTCTACATATTGGGAAAATTGTCTCTGTGGGGAAGTGTGTGAAACACGTGTGACTTTAGTCTGGTTGGGTTTGGACACTTCTTGTTTAGATGTTTTTTTTTCTTTAACAAAATTTATTGTTTGAACGTTTTTAACATCTTTAGCCTTTTGTTTATTTGGACTTTGACGTGAAGCACGTGCTTGGTTAACTGGTTTGGTCAATTTGGATTCTGAAGAAGACATGTTTGAACCTGACTTTACATTAACTCTTTTCAAATTGTTCTTCCAAATTAACAATAGGCATCTTGCCTTTAGATTTCAAAGTAGCCTCCTTCTGTTTAGTGACAGAATTCACCGGTTTACCAGTGGTATCTGTATCACTAACCAGAGGAGTAGACACCACATGATCCTTAATTGGATTGTTATTTACTGGTCTTCATTTAGCATTTAACAAGATCTCATGTGGTGGTGGAACTACTTTATAACCCAACCCTTCCCCATTGTTCCGTTCTTTCACTAAGTTTTGAACTATGTGAGAAGAACTGGTCCAACTGTGCAGTTTTTGTTTTAATGAGTTGACTTCGACTTCTAAAACTGCATTTTCTTTCTTTGTTTCTTCCAAAGAGTTTAAATAAAACTTTATATCATTTGCTTGATTAGAAGCAACAACCTTGTTTTCCCGTTAATTGTTTATTTAAAAGTTATATTTTCTCTTTGTAACTGCACTCATTTTGTTTTAAAATCCGATTAGCTTCTGTGCACAGTTGTAAGTCATTTACTAAGCTATCATTGTGATCTAATAACCTAGCAAATTTAAGATCAATGCTTTCTCTAAACTTATTACATTCATTACAAGCATGACTTTCAAAAAGTTGGTCTTTGGTACTTACCTGTGAAGATTCTGTTGAATCAGCCATCAGCGCAGAGATTGGTTCCTCGGATGCTGGAGACTCTAAACTTGTTGTTCTAAGATCTTCTTCAATCAGGTGATTAACCACGTTAGCATTATCTTCATTTTCTGACATCACTAGTTCCACTGCCTTGTCACCTTCACTTGCAGTGTCATAATTCAAGCCCTCGACATTAGCAATGTTCGATTCGCCCGGAGACACAAACTTGAAGGTCCAATCTTGTCGTTCGTCATATTGAGCAGTCAAGGCCTTTGTTTCTTTGCTTGACGATGCAGCTCCACTCGTGTGTTTGTGTTGACGGTTGAAAGACGAGAACGGATTCCCGTTACCTGTTTTCTTGGGCTTCACACATTCACGTTTGAAATACCCCTTTTCTCCACAGTTAAAACATGTAACTTTGGTTTTGTTGAAACCAAAGGTAGTGTCTTTTGTGGCTACCAGGTTTTGTCCTGTCTTTTTCACAAAATTCTTTGCCCTTCGGACAACACTTGCAAGAGCCCACAAAATGTCCATTCTTTCTAATTCATTCTCGTCCACATGCTCGTAATCCTCATCAGCCAGATGGCAATTTCCGATCTTTCCTGCAACTAGACCATCATAAGAATGAACAATTGCAGCTAAAAGGTCCATATGCTCCTTTGGAACCTCCACAGTGATATTCCCGAGATTCTCGGTCTTCAACTTAGTAGCGTTTGCTTCAAGCACTATATATTGGGTGCAAGACGACCCTGACGTTTCCGATCCTGAAGCTGTAGGTTGAGAAGGAGCAGTTGAACTAGACACAAATGCCGTTCGAGGCGGTGCTCCTGAACTTGTTGAAATGTAAGAGGATCTATAAAGTGAAGGATTCTGGTCATAGGATCCTTTCTGTGACCTGTATTTCATCCTCAGTTCCTCCTCTCTCAATTTCAGGATGAAGTCGTTTATGTCTAATTATTCCAGTAACTTGTTCTGTCTCAAATTTGACACAAACGAGTCCCACTTCTCTGGCACACCATCGGCAAAGCTTGAAACCTTATCTTCCATTGACATTGTGACTCCATGAGTGTGCAGCTCACTCATTAAATGGTAGAATCTGTTTATGACATCATCCAAGCTCTCTTTACCCATTGAAGAGAAGTTATCAAACTCCTTCTTCAAAGCCTTTGCCTTTAGAGCTTTCGACGATGCATTCTCGTCGTATCGTTTCTCCAAGGCTTCCCATAGCTTCTTTGCCTGTGTGTTCTTAGAAATTTGGTGGAATATATCCTTAGGTATCGACTGAGTCAACAGAGCATACACTTTCTTCTCAGCATTGTACTTCACCTTCTGGCTATCAGTCATGCCACCCAAGGTAAGTTTAACACCATCAGCACCAACCGGCATGCTATAATCTGACTCGATTGATTCCCACAGATTGGGATCAACTCCATTTAGATAAATCCCAAACCTTTGCTTCCATTGTGGGTAATCATCTAACGCTATAAGTTTAGGGGGCTTATTGTGATTTCCAACCTCGTTCTCCAGAAGCAGAAGGTTCTGGATTCGAGAGTCTCTACCGGCAGTAAACGCGGAATACTAATCTTCCATTTCTATAAACTTTAAATTTTAACTTAAGACTTATTCACTCGTGCGAATGGAGAGGTGCGAATGGGCCAGTCGTGCGATTGAACCAATGCGGATAGGTCAATCGTGCGATTGGACTAATGCGAATGAACAACTGTGCGATTGGGCAAATGCGGATGGACAATGCGAATGGGTTGGTTCAGTTGTACGAATGGTGGAGCGACTGAGTTCAATCGTGCATATGGGATGTGCTATTGAGTTCAGTCGTGCGATTGATCCAATCGTGCGACTGATCCAATCGTGCAACTGAAGGCTGATGGTTTGGAAAATTCGAAGGTTTTTCACACTTTGACACAAAAACATGATTTTTCAAGAACCCTAATCTGCCGTATGCCGAAAAACGTAAACTTTTAGATCTGGAGACACTAAAAACACTATTTTACTCAAAAAGATGATGTTTTTGAATGAAAAAACGTGATTTTTACACCAAAACCAATCGAATCACACGCAAAATCAAGAGCCAAAGCTCTGATACCACTTGTTATCTACCATTAGTACTCCGTACGTACACGGTCCTAACAAGTGGTATCAGAGCTTTGGCTCTTGATTTTGCGTGTGATTCGATTGGTTTTGGTGTAAAAATCACGTTTTTTCATTCAAAAACATCATCTTTTTGAGTAAAACAGTGTTTTTAGTGTCTCCAGATCTAAAAGTTTATGTTTTTCGGCATACGGCAGATTAGGGTTCTTGAAAAATTGCGTTTTTGTGTCAAAGTGTCAAAAACCTTCGAATTTTCAAAACCAGCAGCCTTCTGTCGCACGATTGGATCAATCGCACGACTGAACTCAATCGCACATCCCATACGCACGATTGAACTCAGTCGCCCCACCATTCGTACGACTGAACCAACCCATTCGCATTGTCCATCCGCATTTGCCCAATCGCACAGTTGTTCATTCGCATAAGTCCAATCGCACGATTGACCTATCCGCATTGGTTCAATCGCACGACTGGCCCATTCGCACCTCTCCATTCGCACGAGTGAATAAGTCTTAAGTTAAAATTTAAAGTTTATAGAAATGGAAGATCATTATTTCGCGTTTACTGCCGGTAGAGACTCTCGAATCCAGAACCTTCTGCTTCTGAAGAACGAGGTTGGAAATCACAATAAGCCACCTAAACTTATAACGTTAGATGATTGCCCACAATGGAAGCAAAGGTGTGACATTTATCTAAATGGAGTTGATCCCAATCTGTGCGAATCAATCGAGACAGGTTATAGCATGCCGGTTGGTGCTGATGGTGTTAAACTTACCTTGGGTGGCATGACTGATAGCCAGAAGGTGAAGTACAATGCTGAGAAGAAAGTGTATGCTCTGTTGACTCAGTCGATACCTAAGGATATATTCCACCAGGATTTTGAGAACACACAGGCAAAGAAGCTATGGGAAGCCTTGGAGAAACGATACGACGGGAATACATCGTTGAAAGCTCTAAAGGCAAAGGCTTTGAAGAAGGATTTTGATAACTTCTCTTCAATGGGTAAAGAGAGCTTGGATAATGTCATAGACAGATTCTACCATTTAATGAGTGAACTGCACACTCATGTAGTCACAACGTCAATGGAAGATAAAGTCTCAAGCTTTGCCGATGGTCTGCCAGAGAAGTGGGACTCGTTTGTGTCAAATTTGAGACAGAACAAGTTACTGGAAAAATTAGACATAAACGACTTCATCCTGAAATTGAGAGAGGAGGAACTGATGATGAAAAACAGGTCACAGAAAGGATCCTATGACCAGAATCCTTCACTTTATAGATCCTCTTCCACTTTAACAAGTTCAGGAGCACAGCTTCAAATGGCATTTATGTCTAGTTCAACTTCTCCTTCTCAACCTACAGCTCCAGGATCAGAAACGTCAGGGTCGTCTTGCCCCCAATATATAGTGCCTGAAGCAAAAGCTACTAAGTTGAAGACCGAGAATCTCGGGAATATCACTGTGGAGGTTGCAAAGGAGCATATGGACTTTTTAGCTGCGGTCATTCATTCTTATGATGGTCTAGTTGCAGGAAAGATCGGAAATTGCCATCTGGCTGATGAGGATTATGAGCAGGTGGACGAGAATGAATTAGAAAGAATGGACATTATGTGGGCTCTTGCAAGTGCTTTCCGAAGGGCGAAGAAGTTTGTGAAAAGACAGGACAAAACCTGGTAGCCACAAAAGACACTACCTTTGGTTTCGACAAAACCAAAGTTACCTGTTTTAACTGTGGAGAAAAGGGGGATTTCAAACGTGAATGTGTGGCGCCCAAGAAAACAGGTAACGAGAATCCATTCTCATCTTTCAACCGTCAAGACAAACCCACGAGTGGAGCTGCATCGTCAAGCAAAGAAACAAAGGCCTTGACTGCTCAAGATGACGAAGGACAAGATTGGACCTTCAAGTTTGTGTCTCCGGGCGAATCGAACATTGCTAATGTCGAGGGCTTGGATTATGACAGTGCAAGTGAAGGTGACATGGCAGTGGAACTAGTGATGGCAGAAAATGAAGATACTGCTAACGTGGTCAATCACCTGATTGAATCTTCACAGCTAAGTACCAAAGACCAACTTTTTGAAAGTCATGCTTGTATTGAATGTAATAAGTTTAGAGAAAACATTGATCTTAAATTTGCTAGGTTATTAGATCACAATGATGGCTTAGTAAATGACTTACAACTTTCAACAGAAGCTAATTGCAGATACATGTGTCCCTAGTTTTTGAACTAAATGTAATATGTCTTTAGTGTCTTACACTTATGTAATAGTTGGGTACTTAATGAAATGTAAATGTTTGGTTGTGTTTATAATGTTTAATATTTCATTAATGAGTTGTTTAACGCATATTGAGTTGATTATATAGATTTGTGGTTGTTTGAATGAATCTTGATAATGTAATGATTAATAAATACATTCAAACTTAGTAATATGAAGTGCTCATGCGAATGGCCCATGCGAATGGACCATAAGCATGAACAACTTCATGCGAATGACTCGGTCGCACGACTGAACCAGGAGACTGGATCAGTCGTATGATTGTAACATGAGATTAGCTCAGTCGCACGACTGAACACTCAGTCGTGCGAATGGATCAAGCGCATGGCTCAATCGCACGACTGAACCATACTAATGGTTCAGTCGCCCGAATGAGCAACCCTAACCTATAAATACCACCTAATTCGTGGAAAAACATAACAATTCATATCACTTTGACTCCAGACGTACCCTAGCCGTCTAGGGACCTCTAAGAACCTGTTCCAAGTTCACAGATCGCACTAGATCGATTCCATATCGTTCTTAACGTTTAGTTTCAATCCACAATTGCTTCGACGTGCGTTCTCACTGTTTGGATTGCAAATCAAATAGGATTCCGCACTATTTGATTCGGTATACACGTTAATCAGTTAGTATTTCAATCAATACACGTTCCCAACAAGTGGTATCAGAGCTTTGGCTCTTGATTACGTGTGATTCAATCATTTTTGATACAAAAATTGTGTTTTTTCACTAAAAACGCAATCTTTTTGTGTCAAACGGTGTCTTAGACATCTCCTGCTCATAAAGTTTGGTTTTTTCTGGCATACGGCAATTAGGGTTAGTGAAAATTTAGGTTTTTACGGCCAAAACACCTTAAACCCAGCAATTTTCGAAATCCAGCAACTTCAGTCGCACGATTGACTCAATCACACGACTGGACACATTCCCGTCCCTCATACGCGCGATTGGACTCATTCGTATCTCCAGTCGTACGACTAAGCACTCTATTCGCATTGTTCAACCGCATAAGTTCAGCCGCACGATTGAACCATTCGCATCGTTCAATCGCACGGATATCCCAATCGCACAGCTCCATTCGCACAAGTGAAACAGTTTTGCTCAAAAGACTAAAGTTAATCGCAATGGAGGACCAATACTCAACATTCACAGCAGGGAAAGACTCACGTATTCAGAATTTAGTGCTACTGGAGAGTGAAGTAGGGAATCACAACAAACCCCCTAAGCTAATCACTTTAGATGAATTCCCACACTGGAAGCAACGTTTCAAGATCTACTTAAATGGAGTAGATCCCAATATGTGGGAAGCAATTGAGACGGGGTATAGTATGCCAGTAGGTGCTGATGGAGTCAAACTTACACTAGGTGGCATGACTGATGGACAAAAAGTCAAATACAATGCTGAAAAGAGAGTTGATGCACTGCTTACTCAGTCAATTCCTAAGGACATTTTCCATCAATTTTCTGAGAACAAGCAAGCAAAGAAGCTATGGGATGAGCTGGAGAAACGGTATGACGGGAATGCATCATTAAAAGCTATAAAGGCTAAAGAGTTGAAGAAGGAGTTCGACAACTTCTCATCTATGGGTAATGAGAGTTTGGATGACGTCATTGATAGGTTCTACCACTTGATGAGTGAGCTGCACACTCATGGAGTTACAACAACCATGGAGGATAAAGTGTCAAACTTTGCAGATGGGTTGCCAGAGAAATGGGCTTCTTTTGTCTCCAATCTCAGACGGAATGGAATGCTAGCGAAGTTGGACATAAATGATTTCATTCTAAAGCTGAGAGCGGAAGCATTAAGGATGAAGTACAGAGCTCAAAAGTCTTCGTACACTCAGAATCCGGCACTGTATAACGCAGCTCCACAAGCCAAGATGTCTGGAGCACCACTTCAGATAGCTTTTGTGACAAGCTCAGCTGGTCCTTCTCAAGCCTCTACTTCAGGGTCAGAAACGTCAGGTTCGTCTAGTACCAAATACATTGCATCTGAAGCAAATGCTAAAAGACTGAAGATCGAGAATCTCAGTAATGTGACAGTAGAAGTAGCAAGAGAGCACATGGATCTCTTTGCAGCTGTAGTCCACTCCTATGATGGACTTGTTACTGGGAAAATTGGAAACTGCCATCTAGCAGACGAGGACTACGAGCAGGTAGATGAGACAGAGCTGGAAAGGATGGATATAATGTGGGTCTTAGCAAGTGCTGTCCGGAGAGCTAAGAAGTTTGTCAAGAAGACCGGACAAAACTTGGTTGCTACTAAGGACACTACCTTTGGTTTTGACAAGAGCAAGGTGACATGTTTCAACTGTTGAGAAAAGGGACACTTCAAACGAGAGTGTGTGAAGCCCAAGAAAACTGGAAACGGGAATCCATTCTCGTCCTTCACTCGTCAAGATAAGCCAACTAGCAGTCCTACTTCATCAAGCAAGGATCCTAAAGCCTTGACTGCTCATGATGATGAGGGACAGGACTGGAGCTTTCGGTTTGTCTCTCTGGGAGAATCCAACATTGCTAGTGTGGAGGACTTACATGATGATTCAGCTAGTGAAGGAGATATTGCAGTGGAACTCGCGATGTCAAACATTGAAGAGACTGCAATTGAGGTCAACTACATACCTAAAGAAGGGAGAACTACTACAACATCAGAATCACCAGAACCAGAAACACCAGACTATGCTTTGATGGCTGATTCATCAGAACCTTCTCAGGTATGTACTACTGACCAACTTTTCAATAATCATGCTTGTTCTGATTGTAATAAATTTAGGGAGAGCATTGACATGAAATTTGCTAGGTTATTAGATCATAATGATAGCTTAGTAAAGGATTTGCAACTGTGCACTGAGGCAAATAGAGTTTTAAAACAAAATGAGCATAGTTACAAAGAAAAGATAGACCTATTGAATAAACAGCTTAGGGAAACAGAAGTAGTAGCCTTTAACCAAGCTAATGACATTAGGTACTATCTTAACTCCCTAGAAGACACTAAGAAACAAAAAGCAGTTTTAGAAGTAGAAGTCAATTCATTAAAGCATAAACTGCATAGTTGGACAAGTTCATCTCATATTGTCCAACACTTAGTGAGAGAGCGTAACAATGGGGAGGGTTTGGGATATAAAGTGGTTCCACCACCACCTGAGACCTTGATGAACCCTAAGAGTAAACCAATAAATAACAATCCAATCAAGGATCATGTGGTGTCTACTCCTCTTGTAAGTGATCCAGATTCCTCATGTACTTCAAATGAATCTGGAACTAAACAAAAGGAGGCCACTTAAAAGGCAAAAGGTAAAATGCCTTGTGTTAATCTGGAAAAAGAGTTTGAAAAGGTTAATATAAAGTCTGGGTCAAACAAAGTCAAATCTGAACCTAAAAAGACTATTAATGTTAACCAATCACGTGTTTCATGTCAAAGTCCAGATAAACAAAATGGAAAGGATGTTAAGAATGTTAAAACAATTAAATTTGTTAAACAAGATAAAACATCAAAAGAAGTAGAGTCAAAACCCAAACAGAACAATGTCACTCGGGTGTCACACACGTCTCCACAAAGACAGTTCAATCATAAAGTTGATAACAGGTCATGCTACAACTGTGGAGAGTGTGGACACATTGCTTCTTACTGTCCTTACTATCAGTCACCTTGGAAGAAAGTTGAACTTCAGGAATCAAAACCTAGGTCTTCTAAGATGAGCTCATTGACTCCACCTACAAGAGCTAGTGAACCTAAAGTTCAACCTATTAGCCAGTCATCTGTTTATCATAAATAGGCCTTACACAAATCTGGCTTATGGAAAGAAAAGTCAACCTCTTTGTCTGATAATGAGGACAAGAAGACACCTGAGCTTCCCTCACCATCTAAAGGTCAATGGGTTGAATTCATGATGTGTGATGCCTCTGGGAAACCCAAGCCAGTAAAGGCTTGGGTTCCTAACCTGAACTAATGTTTTCAATTGAATGTGCAGGGTGTTCGCTACAGTGCTGAAACCAACACGTGGATTGTCGATAGGGGAGCATCCAGACACAATACTGGGAACAGGGCACTCTTATCAAACGTCAAACAAATAAAAGGAGGCCATGTTTCATTTGCGGGAAACAAAGGAGGGTATATCACAGCTCTAGGGGAAGTGGGAAATCAGCAAGTGAAGTTTGATAAAGTAAACTACGTTCAACAAATTCAAAACAACTTACTTTCTGTATCCCAAATATGTGACAAAGGCTTTAAGGTTATATTCGACAACAAGAAGTGCTATGTCCTGAAAAAGGACTATGTGATCCCGGAGGACCAAGTTTTGATGACAGCTTCAAGATATAAAGATCTTTATGTCTTGGACCTTTCAATGGCCTCCACAACGGATCATGAAGTTCACTGCTTCTTGTCAAAGGCTACTGAGAAGGACTCCATCTCCTGGCATCGGAGAATGGGACACATTAATCCACGGAAGATGAATCACTTAATCCAGAATGATCTAGTGAGAGAAGTTAACGTCAAAAATTTCAAACTTCCGGATTTCTGTGTGGCGTGCCAGAAAGGCAAACAGACAAAGAAGTATCATAAGGAAAAGAAAGTTCATTCCATCGAGGTTCCTCTTGTACTTCTTCACATGGATCAGTTTGGTCCAGTCAGTACAAGAAGCATTGTAGGCGACTTGTACTGCTACGTGGTTACTGATGACTACTCAAGATTCTCTTGGGTAATGTTTCTGAAATCCAAATCAGAAACATTTGAGTCTTTCAAGGAATCAGTAACAACACTGGAGTCTCTCTACAAGCTGAATGTAAGACAGGTACGCTCAGACAACGGAACCGAGTTCAAGAATCAGTGGATGGAGGCTTACTGCAAGGAAAAGGGAATTGTGCACCAGTTCACTTCTGCCTACACGCCTCAGATGAATGGCGTTGCTGAGAGAAAGAATCGCAGCTTGATAGAGACAGCACGGACAATTCTAGTAGACTCGAAACTGCCTATCCAATTCTGGAATGAGGCAGTGGCAAATGCGTGTTACACGTTAAATCGAGTTCTGGTAGTTAAACGCCATGGCAGGACATGTTATGAGTTACTACAACGACGTAAACATAATCTAGAGTATCTCGAACCGTTTGGCGCACCGTGCACCCTACTGAAGAAGACTCAGGAGGGAAAATTCAGCGAGAAGGCTGAAGAAGGTATCTTCCTAGGATACAACATACCGAACAAGAGAGTTTACAACAACTCAATGGGTCTAGTAGAAGTGTGGTGTAACATTGATGTTCAGAGATACACTACACCACCCACTGGTAAAGGACCCGCTTACTTTTTCGACTATGATGGATTCTTCAAGTCCTTCAACATACCTCTCTCCACTTCTGATGAAGAATTAGCAACCAAGATGCTGTATGATGTTTTGAACTCACCCTCACTAGATTCAACATCAACTGGATCACAAGGTGAATCGTCTCAAAACTCAGGGGGAGCACTCAAAGTAAGTGACTCCTCCTCAGAAGATGAAGCTGTGGAGAATGACCAGAACAATCAGGAGGAACAGGTTCCAATTCTTCCAAGTCCACAAGCATCTAACATTGATGCCTCTGCGTCTTCAGAACCTCAAACTCCTACTACCCTAGATACAGAACCAAACGTTCATAATCTTGACTCTAAGTCAGTTGTTCCCACCACTCCAGGATCACGTTTAAATGTCTATCATCCCCTGGACAATGTCATTGGGGATGTCAGATCAGGAGTGCAGACAAGAAATCAGCTATATTCAGCTGATTATGCCTCGGTAATGGAAAAGGAATACATTCACGACAGTGCTTATCATTGTTTTGTCTCGCAGTTTGAGCCAAAATACGTCAGTGAAGCACTGAATGATGAGGCATGGGTGAGTGCCATGCAAGAAGAACTTCTTCAGTTCAAGAAGTTAGGTGTATGGACTCTGGTGGATAGACCTAAAGGTGCTAAGGTCATTGGCACCAAATGGGTCTTGAAATGCAAGAAAGATGATCAAGGCGTCATTATCAGGAACAAGGCTCGACTTGAAGTTCAAGGATTTCGACAAGTCGAGGGAATATATTACAATGAAGTGTTTGCACTCGTGGCAAGAATGGAAGCCATCCGCATCTTCCTTGCCTATGCATCGTATATGAAGATTAAAGTTTATCAATTGGATGTGAAGAGTGCCTTCCTTCATGGTGAAATCCAAGAGACAGTGTACCTCACTCAACCCGAGGGATTTGAAGATCCATATCATCGGGACAGAGTTTACAAACTCGACAAGGCTTTATATGGGCTTCATCAAGCCCCAAGGGCCTGGTATGAGAAACTTTCGACTCATCTTGTGAAACACGGCTTTCGCAGAGGTGTTATTGATTGCACACTGTTTATCAAAGAGAAAGATGGTGATTTGCTGCTTGTTCAAATCTATGTTGATGATATCATCTTCGGGTCAAAGAATGAAGATTTATGTAAAGAGTTTGAAGAAGTAATGAAGGCTGAATTTGATTGAGTGCCATGGGAGAGATGAAATTCTTTCTCGGGTTACAGGTGGATCAGACACCAAAAGGAATATTCCTACATCAGACCAAGTATGTAGGAGATATTCTCAGTCGGTTTGACATGGAGAATGTTTCTGCAGCTGGGACTCCACTTGCTACAAACCATGATGTAGCACCCGATGAGAATGGTGATCTGGTCGATGCTACCATGTATCGAGGAATGATTGGATCTCTCATGTACCTCACTGCCTCAAGACCTGATATCATGTATGCTACAAGTCTATGATCAAGATATCAGGGAAAGCCAAAGGTTAACCATATGATAGGGGTCAAAAGGATATTTCGTTATCTGAAGGGTACTCCAACACTTGGGTTGTGGTATTCTCATGATGTTGACTTTGAGCTCACGACGTATAGTGACTCGGATTACGGTGGCTGCAAGATGAATTACAAGTCTACATCAGCAGGGTGTCAATTCTTTGGGAGGAGATTAGTGACCTGGTAGTGTAAGAAGCAGACCTCGGTTGCATTGTCAACCTGTGAAGCCAAATACGTTGCTGTTGCAAATTGCTGTTCACAAATCATTTGGATTCAACAGCAAATGCGAGACTACGGTTTGAATTTCTCTTCTACTCCTATTTTTGTTGATAACTCTGCTGCAATTGCAGTAACTAAAAATCTGGTACAACATCCTAAGACCAAACACATCGGCATAAAATATCACTTTATATGTGACTGCTTTGAAAAGAATTTAATCGATGTGGTAAAAATAAACACTGATTTTCAACGCGCTGACCTCTATACAAAGGCTTTTGACAAACCATGTTTTCTATATTTGTTAGAGGTCAACGACATTAAAAAGAAAAGTGATGTAATTCCAGATGATGACCATGTGTAGTCCGATGCATTTAGTCCATTTTTTATATTTTTCTTTTTATTTTCTTTATTTATTCTATTTTCTGGTTAAATTAAATTCATGTTATTTTGATGTCTATTAAAATCCTAAAAAGCGTAAATCGGTTATGGTTATAGAATTTTAGGGGGAGAATAGGTCAGCTAGTAACATTTAAAAAAAAACCAGGGAGAAGGAGAGGCTAGCTGATAGGAAGTAGATTGTATCTGTGATACGGATTCAATGACTTTGGAAAATGATAGTACACAGGAACAAATCAAGTGGGACTTTAAAATTTTAAATTAGATAAGATGCCAAATTCAAAGTTTAAGTCTGTGTAGTCTGAGCAATATAAAAGGAAAAATGATATTAAACTGGTTACTACTAAGGTAACACAAAGAAAGTAGACCTAGAGGTTGCTAGACCACAGATGATATGTCGGTAGATTCAACACAATAGATGATTGGACCTGGGTGGTGATCTCAAGATCAAACTATATTTTTTAACTGACTGTGGGTTCCCATCTTATCACTGGTTAACACAATCAACAATATTCCAATAAGGGGTGTCGAGCAAATAAACGCCATAAATGTGAGCGGATGACCATAAATAGAGCAAAGCACGAAAAAAATGAAAAGCAAACGGTATCAAGCTAATAACTTATGTTGTTGGTTCGTTATGTGCAAAAGAAAAATAAAGATGCTCTAACAAGAAGATAGGTTATGTGCCTCTTTGCTTGGCGATGGCACTGACCTGAGGATAAGCATAACCTAGATATTCTAGAATTCATTGTTGTTTGCCGCCTCTCTGCTATGCGATGGCACTGACCTGAGGCTTGGCTTCTCTTTGAAAGCTCTAAGAATAGTTTCTTCTTGTCAAAGTACCCATAGACCGCTCCAAAATCTCCTGAGGAATGTTGATTACCACATAAGCGTGGGATCCACAAATGTTGGTTGAAATAATTAAACTTTAAACTATCGCCAATCTATGTCAAAAGTCTGTGTATGGATTTAAGAGGACTAGTATACTGACAATCATCGTGGCTACAATTCTTGAAAGTCCAAATCAATGTGAGGATCTAATAGTACCAGTATGATTTCCTAAATTTGTTAACGGCTCTGGATGAAAAACAAGAATAGAGCATCAAAAGGTGTTTGATAACATGTCCCGAATGTGACATCCGACCCATTTTCAAACTGCAAACCCGAACCCATTTTTTTTATTATTTATTCCAATGAATTGAATGCATTAAATATGTACTTTAACAAATAGGATGAATTGTTTTATTTCTCATTTGTTAAATAATGTAAACAATTCATAATGAGTTTATAATTTATAAAACAAAATATTAAGTTTATGAAATCTTAGTGGACATTTATGAGTTTCAATTATTAACATATAAACAAATAATCATAACAAAATCATAATGTGATTAAAGTTTCTATATAATTTAAGATATTTTTGAATTAAGGTTTTAAAAAGGTTAAGGGTAAATTGTATATTTTTAAAACTTAAATTAAAACATTTTTACATAAATTGTTAACATAATAAACCTTGGGGACTAAAAGTGTAAATTCAAATTAAATTAACCCAACCCATTTTCCCACCGTCGCCCCCTCCCCATGTCCTTTTCCGGCAATCTTTCGGGCCGACCTTCGGTGACCACCTTCCTCCCAAACCAGCCGAAAATTTTGCAATTAAACCGCCCCTTAACCTTTGCACATTCGTTCCGAACATGGAATCCGTTTTCAATTCGAAACTGAAGTAATAATACCAAGTTCCATCTCAAAACCAAAATACAATCAAACCGAAATCCATTCAACCTAAAATCCAGTAAATTGATTCATGTAATCAACTCGAAACGTACTAAACATCATTGTGGTTATAATTATCCAATCAATTTGAACTGATAACGTAAAAAAAAACTAAATTCGAGCGATTATAATCAACACAAACTCAAAAGGTGTTCAACATGAAACTGATGAAATTGAACCTTCATAACAGAGGGCAACGATTCGAATCGACCTTTTCAAAGTTTCTGTACACCTAATTTCGGTTATGCATCACATCTCCATCGACTTCCATCTCCATCTCCACTCGCAACCTGAAACCGATCGACCTTTACATTAGAGGCAATCTCAACATAAATTGGTTGAGGGCTTTTGATCATCTTGACAATTAGAAGCTTCCTGAGCAAGCAAGTTGATTTCGATCAGCAAAATCAACTCGAACCGATTATCCACTCGTCGCGACATCGTTCAACCCGTTCATCATCAATTCAATCTCAATTCGGGTAATTAATTATATGGTTACACTCGTGCTATCATGTTGATCAAAAGCCCTAAGCGTAATCTGGGTATCGATTCAGTAATCGTGTTCAAATTGAACGAATTGAATCTAGGGTTCATACAAGATTTGGGGAAAATCAAGAGTTAAGATTTTTAACTTATTTCAGCTCAAATGTACTCAGACTTGGGGCCTTGGCCCAACGGTAGCACACACATCATACACATGGGCGACCCAGGTTCGAACCTGGGCACCCACATATTTTTTTAAAACAGTTTTTTTTTATCAAAATAGATTTCAGAAATCATTATTATATCATAATATTAATATAAAAATTGTTTTGTTAATTAATATTATTTTAGAAATTATTTATTAATTTCTGAAAATTCTAAAAATTATAATCTCACTTTTATTAATGGTTTAAATGTTATAAAAAAACATATTTATAAGTTTTATATTTTATATAAAGAAAATCACGTTTAAACAAACTTAAACTATTTCAAATCATTTTAAATTAATATTTTACAAAATCTAAATAATTAACTATTCACTTAATTATTTTGACCAAGAGTTCAAGTAATTAATTTAAAATTTATTATTTAACTTCTACACTTTAATAGTCATTCAAACGTTTCTATTAAATGTTTTAAACATATTTAGTTACTTTATTCCAACTATTATCAATCTATATTTTCTTTATTTAAATTCATTTTCTCTATTTTATTTAATCATGTTAAACCAAATACATTAGTTTAAATCATTTGTAAACCCTAAATCCAAAATTAGAACCCTAGTTTTTCAAATCAATCTAGCTTTCAATCATTACGTTGTTTTAAAATTTAGACACTATTCCTTGGGTAAATCCGTGAAGAAACTGTTGGTGTCTAATCTTGCATATTATTCAAACCATACTAATATACCAAGTGAGTATTCATTGCCCTTTTTATGTGTTTCATATTTTGAGGAAATCATGTGATTCTATATTCAATCAACTATTATTCATTGTTATTATATTTCATTCTAAATCCAATTCAAGACATGCTATGTTATTATGTGCAATTACGTGTTCATAGTTAGATAAACTTGATGATAACACAATCATTAATTCATGCAACCACGGTAACAATGATAGATCTATTGGTTTGACAAACCCACCCCATTTGTTTAGACGCGTGGTGATTGAAACCGGAAATCATTCATTCTATAAGACTTCGTCTGAGGACCGAGTCAATTCAGTCATTAGGGTTGATTGTGTTGGGTTTTCTGTTATGATTCACTGTTGCATTTTAGTCTGGCATTGTCATATGAATTGAATAGTTTTTTTAAGATATTTAATCAACCTATATATGTGTATTTAAACCTATGATTACTCACCGGCTAATGTGTTAGCTGACTCGTTACTTTTTCATATGATTTCAGGAAATGCTATTTAGTGGAAATTCTCTCTGCTCATATAGGATTGGACCTAGTCAAAAATAAAGAAGACAATATTATGTTTTATGGTGTTATTTTTAATTGCGTTGTAATGTGTAATTGACTAGAACTATTCAATAAATAATGACTTTTAAATGTTATTTAAACGTATTTATCACCATGTGCTATGAACAATCAATTCACATTCGTCCGCCTCGATGATTCCGCCATCGGTCGGGGTGTGACAGATTGGTATCAGAGCCATGGTTATAGGGAATTAGGTTATTAGAAATGGAATGACCTAGACTATAACTAAGTACCTCATTCATGAGTCCTCTCATGTAATTCATAAGCTTAGATATGATTTTTAGTGCCTTTTATGCTTATACATGATTATATGCCTTATGTGATTAATTCTACACCTTGATTCTTATCAATGCACATACGATTCTCAAATCATATCCTAAGGCATTGTAAGCCTAAATCAAATGGTTTTCAAATTTTGAAGTTTGAATTGTTATCCATAGTTTTCGAATCTCGTCAAAGTTTGTGTCACATGACTGAAAACATGTAATGCTGGAAGAGTGGGATGCCTGTATCTCAAGGTGTTCTGTCTAGGCAAGGTATTCATATAAATCCAAATCAACCGATGGATCCGTTTACCTTACATGGGAACCCTTGGGGTGAGTGTCCGCTTATAGGTACGCATGTCTTCATTAAGGTTGTGGTTGACCTAAATACTTTGATAAGTCAACGTATTCGTTTTGGTTTGCGAACTGAACGTTTACACTCGTAACATCTCATTGTTTTTTTTTAAACAATCTCATCAATGATTTTATCATTTTGAAATTTTAAAACCTATTAACTGATTCTCATAAAGGTTTTCCATACTCTTACAGCATGTCTTCTCGTCAAAACCGATCCCGATCTGGAAACTCTGGCCGTAAGATTGCTGCTATTGTAGCACGTGAAGTTGCTGCGGTCATCCCAACTCTGCTTACCCATTTGAACCAAGGCAACAATGCTGTTCAAAACCCAGCTGCACCAAACCCTCCCCAAACTTGTACTTACAAGCACTTCAATTCTTGCAATCCCACTAAGTTTAGCGGGACCGAGGGAGCCACTGGACTCTTACAGTGGTTTGAGAGTATCGAGAACACTTTCCTTAATAGCGAGTGTCCCGATAACCTCAAGGTTCGTTATGCTACAAGTGTTCTTCAAAAGAGAGCACTTACTTGGTGGAACGGGGAGAAACGAACCCGTGGAACTGATGCTGCTCTAGCATTGACGTGGGATGAAGTCAAGGAGCTCATGACTCGGGAATTTTGCCCGAGAAATGAAATCAAGAAGTTAGAAGCTGAGTTTTGGGATTTGACTCAAGAAGGTGGGGAGAATCTAGCCTACACCAACTGATTTCATGAGCTGAGTCTGCTTGTTCCTCACCTGGTTACTCCTCTATCCCGGGCTATCGAGAAGTACATTGGTGGTCTACCTATGCAAATTCAAGACATAGTGTGGGGTAGAAATCCTGCAACTCTGGAAGATACCATTCGTTTAGCTGCTCAGTTAACCGACAATCATGTCAAGGCTGGTACTTTGATCAGGAAAGGAGCTAAAAAGGTGCCCGAGAAACCCACAGCTGAACTACCTAAGGAGGACAAACCTGAACCTTTTCAAAACAAGAAGAGGAAGGCTAAGTCCCAAAACTTTGTTGTGGTTACCCCTGCTGTTCCAGTTAACCAAGTCGCACCAAACTATCAACCAGCCTCCAACAATCAAGTTCCGGCGAAGAAACCCTACACTGGAACTTTTCCGCAATGCAACATCTGCAAGTATCATCACCCTGCCAATTCACAATGTCGTCGCTGCACCAACTGTGGTCGTTTCGGCCATACCTTTAACGTATGCAAAAGTGCAGCTAGAACTCCAACCACCGCACCTGTCCTTCAACATCCCCCTGCAATTACTCAGGGTCGTGCATGCTATCAATGTGGGGATCTGAATCATTTTCGCAACCGATGTCCTCAACTTGTCAACATAGTGCCTACAGCTCAAGGACGTGCTTTTAACATCAATGCTCAACAGGCTCAAACCAATAACGATGTGGTGAACGGTATGTTTTTAATCAATAATCATTATGCTTCAGTCTTGTTTGATACCGGTGCCGACAAAAGTTTTGTGTCCTTAGAATTTGAGCCTTTACTTGCTAGTGCACGAACTAAGTTGAGAAAACTGTTTACAGTAGAAATAGCAGACGGGAAACCTATCACCATTGATTCTATTATTCCAAACTGTACCCTTAGCCTTAGCGAGCACGATTTTTCTATTGACCTTACACCGATGCAACTTGGAAATTTCGATGTCATCATAGGCATGGATTGGTTATCTAAGAATCATGTTGAAGTTGTTTGCTTCGAGAAAATCATCCGAATCCCTCTTGCGACCGAAAAGGTGTTAAACATCTATGGAGAAAAACCTTCCAAAGGCCTTCGACTCATGTCATGTATAAAAGCTCAAAAGTACCTTCGCAAGCACTATGTGGCTTTCTTAGCGCATGTCGTGAAAACGAATGGGAAGTCAAAGAAAATAGAAGATATTCCGATCATTCGTGATTTTCCGGAAGTGTTTCCCGATGACTTAACTGGTCTTCCTCCTGTTCGTCAAGTCGAGTTTCGTATCGACCTTGTGCCTGGTGCAACACCTGTAGCAAAATCTCCATATCGTCTTGCACCATCTGAGATGCAAGAACTTGCTAGCCAGCTTCAAGAACTTTCCGATAAAGGTTTTATTCGACCAAGTTCCTCACCTTGGGGAGCCCCCGTATTGTTTGTAAAGAAGAAAGATGGTTCATTCCGCATGTGTATCGATTATCGAGAGCTCAACAAGCTTACTGTCAAAAATCGATATCCTTTACCAAGAATTGACGACTTGTTTGACCAACTTCAAGGAGCCTCTTATTTCTCCAAGATCGATCTTCGTTCCGGTTATCATCAACTACGAGTACACGATGATGATGTTCCTAAAACAGCTTTTCGTACGAGATATGGTCATTATGAGTTCCTGGTGATGCCATTTGGTTTGACCAACGCACCAGCTGTGTTCATGGATCTAATTAACCGCGTGTGTAAGCCATATTTGGACAAGTTCGTGATCGTTTTCATCAACGACATTCTGATTTATTCAAGGTCAAAATCTGAGCATGAACATCATCTTCGCTTGATTCTTGAACTATTGAAAAAGGAGAAACTATATGCCAAATTTTCTAAGTGTGAATTTTGGTTGAAAGAGGTACAATTCCTTGGTCACATCGTAACTGATAAAGGAATTCATGTGGATCCTGCAAAGATTGAGGCAGTAAAGAATTGGATTGAACCTAAAACTCCCACTGAGATTCGTTCATTTCTTGGCCTAGCCGGCTACTATCGGCGTTTCATTCCTAATTTCTCAAAGATCGCGGTGCCTCTTACTGCCTTGACTCACAAGGATAAGCCTTTTGTGTGGGGACCGGATCAAGAGAAAGCATTTCAAACACTTAAGCAAAAGCTATGCAATGCTCCGATCTTGACCCTTCCCGAGGGGAATGATGATTTTGTTGTCTACTGTGATGCTTCCAAGCAAGGTCTTGGTTGTGTCCTCATGCAACGAGGAAAAGTCATAGCCTATGCCTCAAGACAACTCAAAATTCATGAGAAAAATTACACAACCCATGATCTCGAACTGGGAGCTGTAGTTTTCGCACTCAAAATCTGGAGGCACTATCTTTACGGCACCAAGTGTGTTGTATTTACTGATCACAAAAGTCTTCAGCACATCTTCAATCAGAAAGAATTAAACATGAGGCAATGACGATGGGTTGAGTTACTTAATGACTACGATTGTGAAATTCGCTATCACCCTGGAAAAGCGAATGTCGTAGCCGATGCATTGAGTCGCAAGGATTATGTCATACTCCAAAGTGTTACCATTCAATCCGAACTTAAAACCCGTATTCTCGAAGCCCAACACGAGTCAGTCACTGAGGGTAACATGTATGATGAAATGTCATGCGGCGCTGAACTTCAATTGGAGACAAAACCTGATGGTTTGTTGTATTTTCTGGACCGTCTTTGGATTCCCAAACGCAATGACCTTCGAATCCTCATTATGAGCGAGGCTCACAAAACTCGTTATTCTATTCATCCCGGTGCGGATAAAATGTTTATGAATCTTCGTAATCAGTATTGGTGGCCCGGCATGAAAAAGGATATAGCTTTGTATGTGTCCAAATGCCTCACCTGTTCAAAAGTTAAAGCCGAACATCAGCGTCCTTCTGGGTTACTCGTTCAACCCGATATTCCTGTGTGGAAGTGGGAAGACATATCCATGGATTTCATTACCAAATTGCCTCGAACCTCTAGCGGTCATGATAGCATTTGGGTCATCGTAGATCGATTGACTAAATCGGCACACTTCATACCGATTCGTGAAGATTATCGAGTTGAGAAATTGGCTCGTATCTATATCAATGAAATAGTCAGCCGTCACGGTGTGCCATTAAATATTATCTCTGATCGTGATGGTCGATTCATCTCCCATTTCTGGCAAAGTCTTCAATCGTCTTTGGGAACCCGACTCAATCTCAGCACAGCTTATCACCCCCAAACCGATGGTCAAACTGAAAGAACGATACAGACGCTTGAGGATATGCTTCGAGCGTGTGTCATTGACTTTAGTGGCTCTTGGGATTCTGACCTACCGTTAATCGAATTTTCATACAACAACAGTTACCATACAAGTATCCAAATGGCACCATTTGAAGCTTTGTACGGCCGCAAGTGTCGATCTCCTATATGTTGGTCTGAGATAGGAGATGCACAAATCACCGGTCCTGAATTGATTCAGGAATCAACCGATAAGATTCATAAGATTCGCGATAACTTGCTTGCTGCTAGAAATCGTCAAAAGCATTATGCCGATAAGGGACGGAAACCCATGGAATACAATGTCGGAGATCTTGTACTCCTAAAGGTATCACCTTGGAAAGGGGTGATCCGTTTTGGGAAGAAAGGGAAGCTAGCACCTCGTTATGTGGGTCCATTCAAAGTGCTTGAGCGTATTGGGAAAGTAGCTTACAAGCTTGAACTGCCTCAAGAACTCAGCAACATTCACCCAACATTTCATGTTTCCAACCTTAAGAAATGCCTTGCTGACGAGAACCTTCACATCCCACTTGATGAAGTTCAAATCGATGAATCCATGCACTTCATCGAAAGGCCTGTGGAGATCATGGACCGTGAAGTCAAACAACTCATGCGTAGCCGTATACCAATCGTCAAGGTACGTTGGGAGTCCAAACGTGGCCCAGAGTTCACTTGGGAGCGAGAAGACCAAATGAAATCCAAGTACCCTCATCTTTTGTCTCAGCCTCCTCGTGATCAAATTTCGGGACGAAATTTCTTAAAGAATGGGAGACTGTGACATCCGACCCATTTTCAAACTGCAAACCCGAACCCATTTTTTTTATTATTTATTCCAATGAATTGAATGCATTAAATATGTACTTTAACAAATAGGATGAATTGTTTTATTTCTCATTTGTTAAATAATGTAAACAATTGATAATGAGTTTATAATTTATAAAACAAAATATTAAGTTTATGAAATCTTAGTGGACATTTATGAGTTTCAATTATTAACATATAAATAAATAATCATAACAAAATCATAATATGATAAAAGTTTCTATATAATTTAAGATATTTTTGAATTAAGGTTTTAAAAAGGTTAAGGGTAAATTGTATATTTTTAAAACTTAAATTAAAACATTTTTACATAAATTGTTAACATAATAAACCTTGGGGACTAAAAGTGTAAATTCAAATTAAATTAACCCAACCCATTTTCCCACCGTCGCCCCCTCCCCGTGTCCTTTTCCGGCCAACTTACGGGCCGACCCCCGGCGACCACCTTCCTCCCAAACCACCCGAAAAGTTTGCAATTAAACCGCCCATTAACCTTTGCACATTCGTTCCGAACTTGGCATCCGTTTTCAATTCGAAACTGGAGTAATAATACCAAGTTCCATCTCAAAACCGAAATACAATCAAACCCAAATCCATTCAACCTAAAATCCAGTAAATTGATTCATGTAATCAACTCGAAACGTACTAAACATCATTGTGGTTATAATTATCCAATCAATTTGAACTGATAACGTAAAAAAAAACTAAATTCGAGCGATTATAATCAACACAAACTCAAAACGCGTTCAACATGAAACTGATGAAATTGAACCTTCATAACAGAGGGCAACGATTCGAATCGACCTTTTCAAAGTTTCTGTACACCTAATTTCGGTTATGCATCACATCTCCATCGACTTCCATCTCCATCTCCACTCGCAACCTGAAACCGATCGACCTTTACATTAGAGGCAATCTCAACATAAATTGGTTGAGGGCTTTTGATCATCTTGACAATTAGAAGCTTCCTGAGCAAGCAATTTGATTTCGATCAGCAAAATCAACTCGAACCGATTATCCACTCGTCGCGACATCGTTCAACCCGTTCATCATCAATTCAATCTCAATTCGGGTAATTAATTATATGGTTACACTCGTGCTATCATGTTGATCAAAAGCCCTAAGCGTAATCTGGGTATCGATTCAGTAATCGTGTTCAAATTGAACGAATTGAATCTAGGGTTCATACAAGATTTGGGGAAAATCAAGAGTTAAGATTTTTAACTTATTTCAGCTAAAATGTACTCAGACTTGGGGCCTTGGCCCAACGGTAGCACACACATCTTACACATGGGCGACTCAGGTTCGAACCATTTTTTTAAAACAATTTTTTTTATCAAAATAGATTTCAGAAATCATTATTATATCATAATATTAATATAAAAATTGTTTTGTTAATTAATATTATTTTAGAAATTATTTATTAATTTCTGAAAATTCTAAAAATTATAATCTCACTTTTTTTAAAGGTTTAAATGTTATAAAAAAAACTTATTTATAAGTTTTATATTATATATAAAGAAAATCACGTTTAAACAAACTTAAACTATTTCAAATCATTTTAAATTAATATTTTACAAAATCTAAATAATTAACTATTCACTTAATTATTTTGACCAAGAGTTCAAGTAATTAATTTAAAATTTATTATTTAACTTCTACACTTTAATAGTCATTCAAACGTTTCTATTAAATGTTTTAAACATATTTAGTTACTTTATTCCAACTATTATCAATCAATATTTTCTTTATTTAAATTCATTTTCTCTATTTTATTTAATCATGTTAAACCAAATACATTAGTTTAAATCATTTGTAAACCCTAAATCCCAAATTAGAACCCTAGTTTTTCAAATCAATCTAGCTTTCAATCATTACGTTGTTTTAAAATTTAGACACTATTCCTTAGGTAAATCCGTGAAGAAACCGTTGGTGTCTAATCTTGCATATTATTCAAACCATACTAATATACCAAGTGAGTATTCATTGCCCTTTTTATGTGTTTCATATTTTGGGGAAATCATGTGATTCTATATTCAATCAACTATTATTCATTGTTATTATATTTCATTCTAAATCCAATTCAAGACATGCTATGTTATTATGTGCAATTATGTGTTCATAGTTAGATAAACTTGATGATAACACAATCATTAATTCATGCAACCACGGTAACAATGATAGATCTATTGGTTTGACAAACCCACCCCATTTGTTTAGACGCGTGGTGATTGAAACCGGAATCATTCATTCTATAAGACTTCGTCTGAGGACCGAGTCAATTCAGTCATTAGGGTTGATTGTGTTGGGTTTTCTGTTATGATTCACTGTTGCATTTTAGTCTGGCATTGTCATATGAATTGAATAGTTTGTTTTAAGATATTTAATCAACCTATATATGTGTATTTAAACCTATGATTACTCCCCGGCTAATGTGTTAGCTGACTCGTTACTTTTTCACATGATTTCAGGAAATGCTATTTAGTAGAAATTCTCTCTGCTCATATAGGATTGGACCTATTCAAAAATAAAGAAGACAATATTATGTTTTATGGTGTTATTTTTAATTGCGTTGTAATGTGTAATTGACTAGAACTATTCAATAAATAATGACTTTTAAATGTTATTTAAACGTATTTATCACCATGTGCTATGAACAATCAATTCACATTCGTCCGCCTCGATAATTCCGCCATCGGTCGGGGTGTGACACCGAATGATTTGCCCTTCCTGTATGATTCCAAATTGAATTGGTCCAGTTATGGTCAAGATAAATTGAAGCTGCCTATTCCAGAACCGAATCCATTAGATTTCTATCTTAGGATTTAGACCTCACACAAAAAGTCAAAACCTAGTTTAGTTTTGTACTTCAGTTTAAGTCTTTTATTTTATTTAAATTTAGTAAATTCAGCTTTTTTAATATCGGACTATATCATGGAATTCAGTAATGAAGTTAATCACCTAAAAGGGTCACGTCTGAGGTGACCACATGTGTTTTCAAAGGTAAATGGGTCACGTCTGAGGTGACAAATTTGTTTAAAAGGATCACCTCTGAGGTGGTCAAAAGTTTTTCAAGTTAAAAGGATCATGTCTGAGATGATCAAGTGCTTAAAACGTTTAATCAATAAGTTACAGGGTGTAAAATGTCAAATGGTCATAAAGTCAAAAAAT
Source organism: Flaveria ramosissima (assembly GCA_025215565.1). Classification (NCBI taxonomy): domain Eukaryota; kingdom Viridiplantae; phylum Streptophyta; class Magnoliopsida; order Asterales; family Asteraceae; genus Flaveria; species Flaveria ramosissima. Next base: position 43,536,734 of record CM046037.1, on the reverse strand, counting down.
CATGAGTATGACCCATTCGCACGACTGGACCATGAGTATGGACCAACCGTACGAATGGACCATTTTCATGCCTTATACAGCTAAATGGACATGAGTATGGACCATTCAACCGAATGGCTTATCAGAATGAGCCATTCGACCGAATGAGATTGTGCGAATGAGCCAGTCGCTCGACTGAACTCCAGTCGGCCGACAAAAGGTGATCGACTGAGCCAATCGCACGACTGAGGTCCATACGCCCGAATGAAATGAGCAAATGGGTCCAGTCGGCCGATTGAACTCCGATTCAGTATAAATAGGGCACAGTCGATCGCATTCGACTCATCACCCCCTAATCGCCCTCAAATCGCATAGCCTACCGTTACTCTGCCAAAATTTCACCAGACCAAGATTTTATACTTCTATTGACATTCTGACGTTTGTGTGCAATTATACAGGTAACATGAGTTGAAATCTCACCCAAATCTGGAGGAATGGTGCCCTAATCCGCGAAATAAGACCCTCATAAGAACCAAACCTGTTAATGGACTAATAACCCTTTTAAACCAAGTAAAATGTTAGAACTGAAGTTATTAGGTTATTAGTTAAGTGATTGCGAGTCTAAAGAGCCATTACATAACGTTTAATTTCATGAATTGGTCAAGATTCGAATCTAAGTCGACCGAACAGTGGGTCATGTGACTAGTCGTCAGGATGAACTCCAATCGCACGATTGAGCTGGTCGAATGGCTCAATCAGCCGAATGGATCATACAAATGAGCTCAGTTGGCCGACTGAACCAATCGCATGCTCAGTCAACCGATTGAACTCAGTCGCATGTTCTTTCATCCGACTGAATCCAGTCGCATGACATGATAACCGACTGAATCCAGTCGCATGACATGACAACCAACTGAATCCAGTCGCATGACATGACAACCTACTGAATCCAGTCGCATGACATGACAACCGACTGAACACAATCGCATGGTTCAATCGCATGAATGAACCAGAATGAATTAAATCAAGTTAATTAGAGCTGATTTGTGTCGTGTGATTATCTAATGTTTCTGTGTCTTGTGTTATAGATAGATGGCTGATAGATGGTCTATCAACCCCAAGCACAACATCTGTGCTCACTTAGACTCCACAAGTTGGAATGGGGCAGAGTTTGCAGGGATCATCGCTTTTCTTAAGCGATCCAGGATCCACCGGGCTATTTCTACACCATGCACCCCTTACAGGTCTCTACAACAGGCCTTTTGGGAGAATGCATCAGTTGACCGATCACATGAGCCGTACTGCATTAGGAGCTCTATTTTTGGTTTGGGTATAGAGATCACCGCTGAAGACATTCAGCGTGTACTTGGGTTGGGAGATGACACAGACCACCCCACCAGACTTCACCCACTAACGGTGAGAGGGTGCTTCATGAGGATGAAGTACGCTGGGGATATCAACTAAGGGGTGCTCAACCAGAGCAACTTGTGTCCCTGGTACAAGTACTTGGCACACGTCATCTTAAAGTGCATTGCTTCACGTAGGGGTGGGTTCGACGACCGTTCAAACCAGATACAAAATGCATATGTGGCAATGGTGCTGAACCACCCTTTCAGCTTTTCTAGCATGATCTTCTCTTATCTCATATAGAACTTGGAGGCGAAGGGCAAAGAGGGTTTCTGCATGTACCCAAGGCTTCTACAAATGATATTTGATGAGAAGCTGCCCACACTTCCAAAGGATAGCCATGATGCCGTGGCATTACAGATTATGGACGATACGACACTGGGTCGTATGAAGGTTTACCGGGAAAGGCAAGTCAAGCCCCCGGTAAAGAGACTCATAGGCCATCTGGCCAAGGTGGACTACGTGGCGCCGGGGAGGCGTAAATGGCGTCACGTAGATAGTGATTCGGATGTTGAGCTGATAGAGCGCCCAAACGATGATTCAGACGACGATGATAGCGGTGATGCAAGGCCAACACAACAGAGGGCCCCCACTGGTGATAGAGCATCTCCTACATCCACCCATGATGGAGCAGAGGCTGCAGGGTTTCATCAAGACTTTTGTTCTGATGAGGAGGAGGATACTGATGAGGAGCCCCTAACCCGCACTGTGGGGAGCCGGGTGGTTGCCACCGACCGAGGTATTCGGGAGGTTGGTGGACGCCCTGGCGAATCTGGGGAGGCTGACCCTGATCCTACTTATGCTCCCGATCAGACCAGCAGGGTTCCAGGGGGAGCATCCACCTTGAGGGGATCGAGGAAGAAAATGATGGCTCAGCCCCACGGTTTGAAGAAGAAGAAGAGAAGGTTGACTTTCATCACCACTACCACTACTACCTCCACTTCCACCACTCCACCTACTACCACCACTACACCTACTTCCACCATTCCACCTACTACCACCACCCCACCTACTACCATCATTCCACCTACTACCACCACTCCAGCTACCACCATATCTACCACACCTCATCCACCACCACATTCATCAAGACCAACCCCAATCTTCACCACTGCCACCACAACCACCACTAGCCACCATGCCGGCCCATCATCACACCCCGCCTATACACCTGGATCACCTCTACCTCCCAGTGGGGTAAAGGAACAGCTCTCGGCACTTAACCGTATGGTGCTGAGGCTGTTGGCTGCCAATGACGAGAAGACTGCTCAGATTCGTCAGCTAGTAGACCTTACTGCTGCCTAATCTCTGCAGACATCTCAGCAGGCACAGCAGATAGAGCAGCAGGTCCAGATGATGGATGCACAACGCGTAGAGATGTCCCAACTCCGGGAGCAGAATGCCCAATCAGCTAAAAGGATAGAGGAGTTGGAGACCACCAACAAGACCATCATGCTGCGGCTCAAAGGATCAAAGGACGAGCCTTTAAAGATCAAGGAAGGAGATGGAGATGATAGTGATGATGACAGTGATGATGATGATGATGATGATGATGATGATGGTGATGACATTGAAGATGATACTGATGTTGTTGATGATGCTGATGATGATGATGTTGATGATGATTGAAGAGGACACATCTGCTGCGGGTGCCACACTTGCAAGTGAGAGGAGGACGAAGAAAGCACAAGATCAAGGTGCCTCCACAACCGCCCCGTCAGCAGAAGAGAATATGATCTAGGACAAGAGTAATACTTAGCTGTTTTTGTTATTTAAATCATATGTATTTGAATCTTGTATCATATTAATAAATGAATGTTTATATTTAATGTTGATATTTCTGTTTTGATTATTAACTAATGATTGTTGTGTTGAATGTCTAAATCAAGCAGATCCAAACTTTCAGAGGGATGAATATGATGTTTCTCCCCTCCAACAGATCAAGACTCAACTCACGTTGATTCTTGATCTGCAGGGTATAGTCATGAGATCGGTGATGTACACTCTTGAAGAAGGAGAGATCATTCACAATCTCACTGACGAGCAAAAACCAGATATGTTCAAACTCAATGTCGACGAGATCGTGAAAGAGCTCCAATAGTCCATGTGGAAAGTGACGACGTGCTCAACGATATGGATGAAATCGAGATTGAAGATGTCACTGACCAGCATTATTCAGAGTACACGGACAATGCGGGTAATATCATTCCCAATCTGGGAGACAATCTAGTCAGTGAAACCTTGGAGACTCTGGATAAACTAGAACAAGAGTGAGACAAGACTGAAGATAAGGCTCAAGCCTCGGATGCTGAAGTTAATATCAGGAAGGCTGAGTGGGCTGCATGCTTTGAAGACAGAAGAGCCCAACGAAGTGCATCAAAGTCGACTGTCTACACCAAGCTGTACAAAGTGAATAAACATCACAAGGTGTCGGGGAGAATCATATCGTGGGCATATTTTGAAGATCTCAACGTTTATGCAGTTAAACGTGAGCAAGGGATCGAGTACTTCAGGTTCCCACACGACCTGAAGACTCTTCCTGGATTTGAGCTGAACAAGTTAGAGAAGCTAAAATTGCTATACGCTGATCCACGCAAGATGTCTGGATGGTTTGAAGCAGCTCTGAAGAGAGAGTACCACACCAGATGGGTCAACTTCAAACCTCAACAACCAACGAGGTATATCCGAAGGTCAGAGGTTGATGCTATGACTGGAAAACCAAGAATAGTGCTGAAGTGGAGTTCTTCGCGCACCATGTCTAAGATCCCACTACGGGAAATGCCACAGGACTTCACTCCACACTTCAAATGGTGGTACTATGATTAGAGGACAGGAGAGGCAGTCATAGTCTTGAACAAAGATGGCAAAATGGATACTATCAGTGTATTTGACCCGATTTGGCTCACAAACTTGTCTGCAAATGATGTATACACATTATACAAGTGACCACTATTCTATGACTCTCAATATATTGTACAAGCTCTACAGTTTCAGAATGTTATACGACTCTGCTTTGCGTTTGAGATACATGTAGAGTCACAAAAGAAGAGAAGTACAAGAAGTATGAAAAGGTTATGAAGAAAGTAAGACATTAGATGAAACTAGGTCCAAGGGGGAGTTTGTAGGTACATGTGTGCCTAGTTTCTGAACTGAATGTAATATGTCTTTAGTGTCTTACACTTATGTAATAGTTAGGTACTTAATGAAATGTAAATGTTTGGTTGTGTTTATAATATTTAATATTTCATTAATGAGTTGTTTAACGCATATTGACTTGATTATATAGGTTTGTGGTTGTTTGAATGAATCTTGATAATGTAATGATTAATAAATACATTCAAACTTAGTAATATAAAGTGCTCATGCGAATGGCCCATACGAATGGACCATACGCATGAACAACTTCATGCGAATGACTCAGTCGCACGACTGAACCAAGAGACTGGATCAGTCGTATGATTGTAACATGAGATTGGCTCAGTCGCACGTGTGGAACACTCAGTCGTGCGAATGGATCAACCGCATGGCTCAATCGCACGACTAAACCATACTAATGGTTCAGTCGCCCGAATGAGCAACCCTAACCTATAAATACCACTTAATTCGTGGAAAAACGTTACAATTCATATCACTTCGACTCCAAACGTACCCTAGCCGTCCAGAGACCTCAAAGAACCTGTTCCAAGTTCACAGATCGCACTAGATTGATTCCATATCGTTCTTAATGTTTAGTTTCAATCTATAATTGATTCGACGTGCGTTCTCACTGATTGGATCGCCAATCAAATAGGATTCCGCACAATTTGATTTGGTATACACGTTAATCAGTTAGTATTTCGTTCAATACATGATCCTAACACTAATCGGATTTTAAAACAAAATGAGTGCAGTTATAAAGAGAAAATAGAACTTTTAAATAAACAATTAAGGGAAACCGAGGTTGTTGCTTTTAATCAAGCAAATAATATAAAGTTTTATTTAAACTATTTGGAAGAAACAAAGAAAGAAAAAGCAGTTTTAGAAGTCGAAGTCAACTCATTAAAACAAAAACTGCATAGTTGGACCAGTTCTTCACACATAGTTCAAAACTTAGTGAAAGAATGGAACAATGGGGAAGGGTTGGGTTATAAAGTAGTTCCACCACCACATGAGATCTTGTTAAATGCTAAATGAAGACCAGTAAATAACAATCCAATTAAGGATCATATGTTGTCTACTCCTCTGGTTAGTGATCCGGATACCACGGGTAAACCGGTGAATTCTGTCACTAAACAGAAGGAGGCTACTTTGAAATCTAAAGGCAAGATGCCTATTGTGAATTTGGAAGAAAAATTTGAAAAGGTTAATGTAAAGTCAGGTTCAAACATGTCTTCTTCAGAATCCAAACTGACCAAACCAGTTAACCAAGCACGTGCTTCACGTCAAAGTCCAAATAAACAAAAGGCTAAAGATGTTAAAAACGTTCAAACAATAAATTTTGTTAAAGAAACAAAAACATCTAAACAAGAAGTGTCCAAACCCAACCAGACTAAAGTCACACCTATTTCACATACTTCCCCATAGAGACAATTTTCCCAATATGTAGAAGGTAGATCATGCTACAATTGTGGAAAGAGAGGACACATCGCTTCTAATTGTCCTCATTATCAGACACCAACAAAGAAAATTGAACTTTATGATACTAAACCAATTTCTTCAAAAAGGAGTTCTATTACTCCACCAAAAATAAGTAATGAACCTAAAGTTCAAACCATATGCTAGTCATCTATTTATCACAAACAGGCCTAACACTAAACTAGCTTATGGAAAGAAAAGTCAAGTTCAGTGTCTGATACTGAGAATACTAAGAAGCATGATATGCTCTCACCCTCAAATGGACGGTGGGTTGAGTTTATGATGTGTGATTCCTCCAGGTCACCCAAGCCAGTTAAGGCTTGGGTCCCACACCTAAACTGATCATTTCCTTTAAGTGTACAGGGTGTCCGCTACAGTCCTATCACAAATACCTAGATTGTTGATAGTGGGGCATCTAGGCACATGATTGGGAACCTGTCTCTCCTTTTCAATGTCAAACAAATTAAGGGGGACATGTATCATTTGCTGGAAATAAAGGAGGATACATCACGGCTCAAGGCGAAGTGGGAAACCATAAAGTCAAGTTTGACAAGGTCAACTACGTTCAACAATTACAAAATAACTTACTTTCTGTATCCCAGATCTGTGACAAAGGATTCAAGGTAGTCTTTGACAACAAGAAGTGCTATGTGTTGAAGAAGGAGTATGTAATCCCGGAGGACTAAGTCTTAATGTCAGCTTCAAGATATAATGGATTATATGTCTTGGACTTATCAAAGGCCTCCACAAACGATCATCAAGTTCAATGCTTCTCATCAAAGGCAACAGAGAAAGACTCCATTTCCTGGCATAGGAGAATGGGACACATTAATCCACTAAAGATGAATCACTTGATCCAGAATGATCTAGTGCGTGGAGTAAATGTTAAGAACTTCCAATTACCGGATTTTTGTGTCGCGTGTAAGAAAGGAAAATAGACAAAGAAGTCTCACAACGAAAAGAAAGTTCACTCAATTGACCTACCTCTTGAGCTTCTTCACATGGATCTATTTGGGCCAGTCAGTATAAAAAGCATTGCCGGCGATTTGTACTACTATGTAGTTACAGATGATTACTCAAGATTTTCTTGGGTGATGTTTCTAAAATCCAAATCAGAGACATTTGAATCATTCAAAGAGCTGGTAACTACATTGGAGTCACTCTACAAGCTGAAGGTAAGGCAAATCCGTTCGGACAACGGTACCGAGTACAAGAACCAATGGATGGAGGCATTTTGCAAAGAGAAAGGAATTGTACACCAGTTCACATCTGCCTACACTCCACAAATGAACGGAGTTGCTGAAAGAAAGAACAGGAGCTTGATAGAGACCACAAGGACAATGCTAGCCGACTCGAAACTGCCTATCCACTTTTGGAACGAGGCAGTTGCCAATGCGTTTAACACCCTAAATCGAGTCCTGGTGGTCAAACGTCATGGTAAAACGTGTTACGAGTTGCACCAACAACGTAAACGTAAATTAGAGTACCTCGAACCGTTTAGTGCACCATGTACGCTGCTGAAGAAAAATCAGTCAGGGAAGTTCAGTGAAAAGGCTGAAGAAGGAATTTTTCTAGGATACAACATACCGAATAAGAGAGTTTACAACAACTCAACGGGTCAAGTAGAAGTATGGTGCAACGTCGACGTTCAGAGATACACCACCCCCCTGCTGGAAAAAGACCCGCATTCTTCTTCGATTATGATGGATACTTTAAGTCCTTCAACTTCCTTCTCTCCTCTTCTGATGATGAGTTAGCGACCAGAATGATGCATGATGTCTTAAACACATCATCACTGGACCCGACAACCTCCACTTCACAAGGTGGGTCTTCTAGTTCTTCTGGGGAGCACTTGAGGTAAGTGACTCCTCCTCTGACGATGAAGAAGTGGAGACTGAACAGGTGAACTAGGGGGAACAGGTTCCTACTACTGCCAGTACACAAGCATCTGATGTTGATGCCTCTGACACTTCAGAACCTCACACTCCCACTGCCTCGGATACTGAAACTGGTGTTCACAATATGGATAATAAGGTAGTTGTTCCCACCACTCCTGGATCACGACTAAATGTTTGGCATCCTTTGGACAATGTCATTGGAGATGTTCGATCAGGAGTACAGACTAGAAATCAGCTATACTTAGCTGATTATGCCGTAGTCATGGAAAAGGGATATCTTCACGATGGCGGTTATCGATGTTTTGTGTCTCAATTTGAGCCAAAATATGTTAGTGAAGCATTAAACGATGAGGCATGGGTAAGTGCGATGCAAGAAGAACTCCTACAGTTCAAGAAGCTAGGAGTATGGACCCTTGTGGACAGACCAAAAGGTGCTAAAGTCATTGGCACTAAATGGGTCTTGAAGTGCAAGAAAGATGACCAAGGGGTCATAATAAGAAACAAGGCTCGACTTGTAGTTCAAGGACTTCAACAAGTCGAGGGTATTGATTACAATGAAGTATTTGCACCTGTGGCAAAGATGGAAGCAATCCGTATCTTCCTAGCCTATGCATCTTACATGAAGATCAAATTTTATCAACTAGATGTAAAGAGTGCATTCCTTCATGGTGAAATCCGGGAGACAGTGTAAGTCAGTCGACCCGAAGGATTTGAGGATCCATATCATCGGGACAGAGTTTACAAGCTGGATAAGGCTCTCTACGGGCTCCACCAAGCCCTAAGAGCATGGCATGAAAAACTCTCCACTCATCTTGTGAAACACGGCTTTCGCAGAGGAGTGATTGACTGTACACTGTTCATCAAAGAAAAGGATGGTGACATACTGCTAGTTCAGATTTATGTTGATGACATAATCTTCGGTTCCAAAAACGAAGATCTATGTAAAGAATTTGAAGCAGTAATGAAAGCTGAATTTGAGATGAGTGCCATGGGAGAAATGAAGTTCTTTCTCGGGTTACAGGTGGATCAGACATCAAAGGGGAAATTTCTACATCAGACAAAGTATGTACGCGATATTCTCAGTCGGTTTGACATGGAGAATGCTTCGGCAGCTGGGACTCCACTGTCTACAAAACACGACGTGGGACCCGATGAAAATGGTGTCTGGTGGATGCCACCATGTACCGAGGAATGATTGGATCCCTCATGTACCTCACAGCCTCACGACCTAATATCATGTACGCGACGTGTCTTTGTTCCAAATATCAGGCAAAACCGAAAGTCAACCATCTCATAAGAGTCAAAAGGATATTTTGTTAACTGAAGGGTACTCCAACACTTGGGTTGTGGTATCCTCATGACGATGACTTTGAGCTTACAGCGTATAGCGATTCGGATTATGGAGGCTGCAAAATGAACTACAAGTCAACTTCAGCAGGATGTCAATTCTTTGGAAGAAGATTAGTCACATGGCAGTGTAAGAAGCAGACATCGGTTGCTCTGTCAACTTGTGAAGCTGAATATGTTGCTGCTCCAAGCTGTTGTTCTCAAATCATATGGATTGAACAGCAAATGCGGGACTACGGTTTGAAATTCTCTAACACTCCTATATTTGTTGATAATTCTGCTGCTATAGCCGTTACTAAAAATCCTATCCAACATCCTAAAACCAAACACATCGGAATTAAATATCACTTTATACGTGATTGTTTTGAAAGAATTTAATCGATGTTGTTAAAATTAATACGGACTTTCAACGCGCTGACCTCTACACAAAAGCGTTTGATAAACCAAGATTTTTATATCTGTTAGAGGTCAACGACGTGAAAAAGAAATGTGAAGTGATTCCAGAAGATGACAGTACATAGTCCGACGAGTAGAGTTATTTTTTATTTTTTATTTTCTTTTATTTTTCTTATTTTAATTTCCTGTTTCTATAAAATCCAAAAACTCGAAAAATATTTTCGGTTTTAGAATTTTAGGGGAGAATAGGTTAGAGTAGTATTAAATTAGTTGTTTTATTTAATTACTTAAAAAATAAAAAAAATAAGGGGGAGAAGGACATCTTAGCTAAAAGGATAGAAATCAAATCTGTGATACCGATTCAACGTATTTGGAAAATGATGGTACATAGGGAACAGATTATTTGGGACTTCAAAAATTTAAATGATTAAGATGAAAAATTCAAAATATAAATCTGAGAAGTCTAAGAAAAATAAAAGGAAAATGATAGAAAAACTAGTGTGCTACTAAGGTAACATAGAGAAAGTAGACCTAGAGGTTGCAGGTTCATTATATGATGTGTCGATAGATTCAACACAATAGATGAGTAGACCTCAGTGGTGACTTAAATTCAAACTAAATTGTTCAACTTGCTGTGGGTATCCATCTTATCCGTGGTTAACACAATCAACGTAGTTCCAATAAGGGGTTAGGAGCAAATAAACGCCACAAATGTGTGCGGGTGACCATAAAAAGAGCAAAGCACGAAAAAAATGTGTAAGCGCTATCAAGCTGATAACAAATGTTGTTGGTGCGTTACGTGCAAAAAAAAAAGAAAAATGCTCTGATAAGAAGATAGGTTGTGTGCCTATCTGCTGTGTGATAGCACTTACCTGAGGATAAGCATAACCTAAATATTCTAGAATTCATTGTTGTTTGTGCCTCTCTGTTGTGCGATGGCACTGACCTGAGGCTTAGCATCTCTTTGAAAGCTCTTAGAATAGTTTCTTCTTGTCAAAATACCCGTAGACCGCTCAAAAATCTCTTGAGGAATGTTGATTACCATATAAGTGTGGGATCCACAAATGTTTGTTGAAATAATTAAACCTAACATATCACCAATCCGTGTCAAAAATATGTGTATGGATTTAAGTGGACAAGTATACTGACAATCATCGTGGCTGCAATTCTTGAAAGTCCAAATCATTGTGTGTATCTCACAGCACTAGTATGGTTTCCTAAACTTGCTAATGAATCTCGATGATAACAAGAATCTAGCATCAAAAGGCTTTGGTAAAATGTCCCAAATGATTTGATAAACCTGTATGATTCCATAATGAATCGTTCCAGTTATGATCAAAGTAACTTGACGCTATACTATCCAGGAAGAAAAATCTGGTAGATACTTATCTTAGGATTTCAACCTCACACAAAAATACAAAATTATGTTTTAGCTTTGTTTTATTTCTAGTTGTTTAATTTAGTTAATTTCAATTAATTTAGTAGTTAAATGTCGGACTACTCATCGGAAGTCAATCTGGGATTCACTCACTAAAAGGGTCACATCTGAGGTTACCAATGGGGTTTTCAAATGTAAAAGGATCACGTCTGAGGTGATCAACATTTTTTCTAAGTTAAAATGGTCATGTCTGAGATGATCAATGGTCAAAATGTCTTATCAATAAGTAAAAGGGCTAAGTATATGAATGGTCATAAGGTCAAACTCATAAGTATGAGCCGTTCGCACGACTGGACCATGAGTATGGACCACTCGTACGATTGGACCATATGTATGAGCCTAATTGCAAGACTAAACCACATGTATGGACCAGGCGTGTGACTGGACCATAAGCATGTGTCAATCCATACGATTGGATCATCAGAATGAACCAATCGCCCGAATGGACGTGACCGAATGAGATAGTCGCACGACTGAAACCTAGTCGCACGACTGAAGGTGACCGACTGAGCTAGTCGCACAACTGAGCCTCAATCGGACGAATCAACAGTGCGATTAGGTTCAGTCGCACGACTGAAAGAAACCCTAGTATAAATAAGGGGGAGTCGGTCGCAGACACTCATCACCCCCCAATCGCTCTCTCTTCGCACTATTGTACCATAACACTGCCAAAATTTCGATTCAGTGCTCTAGACTGATTATTGTTGCTTCTAACGATTTCTCTTAATTATACAGGTAATGTGCGACGCTATCCACTCAAATATTCATCAAATCGTGCCCTAAATCGAATTAATTTGAGCCCTAACAAGAACCGACACTTAGTTCACAAAATAAACCTGTAAAACTAAGTAAATTGCTAACTTAAAATGTGTTAGATGTTAGTTGGAACGATTGCGAGTCTAATGAGCGAAACCACAACGTCTAACATCAAGTTTTTCTCCAGATTTGAATTTGAATGGAAAAATAGACTGTCCTGCGAATGTACATACCGATGAACCTCAATCGCATAACTGAGCTGGGCGAATGGCACAATCGCACGACTGAACCATGCGTACGAGTTCAATCGCACAACTGGTTCAACCTCATGGGATAGCATACGACTAAGCCAAGTCGCATGCTCAATCGTACGAATGAGCTAAATCGCACGACTCAGACTCAGTCGCACTGTCCATTCCACAGAATAGAAGGATTCAAGTCCAATAAATTCAAATGTCATTCATTTACACACGCTCTAACATTTATCTATCTTGTGTTACAGCAGCATGGCGAGTCAATGGACGATGAGCACAAAGCACAACATATGTGCTCATCTAGACATTACGTCCCGGAACGCGTCTGAGTTCGCGGACATTATTACATTTCTACGGAGATCGAAGATTTTCAGAGCTATCTCCACTCCGTGCACACCATACAGATCGATACAGCAGGCTTTCTGGGAAAGCGTGGTTGTATATAGGTCCTTAGAGCCTCACCGTATTAGGAGTTTCATTTTTGGTCAGAACATTGAGATCAGTGAGGAGGATCTGAGGACATTCTTAGAGTTGGGAGATTATGGTGATTGCCCTACCAGACTGCATCCGTTGACAGTTCGAGGATGTTTTCTTCGGGCTAAGTACTCGAGGGACATAAAAACAGGTGTGCTCAACAAGAGCAACCTGTGCCCCCAACTCAAGTACTTAGCTCATGTTTTGTTGAAGTGTATTGCCTCGAGGAAGGGCGGATTTGGTGAGATGTCAGATCAGATCCAGAACGCGTATGTAGCTCTGGTGCTGAACCACCCGTTCAGCTTTTCGAGGATGATCTTCACCTACTTTGTGGAGAACATAGAGGCCAAAGGCAAGGAAGGCTTCTGCATGTACCCACGTTTCATTCAGATGATCATCAACCAGAAGCTTCCTTCGCTGCCCAAGGAGAGGGAGGATGCAGTTACACTAAAGGTGATGGATGATACTACCCTAGGGCGGATGAAGGTTTAACGGGGCAAGTAGGTGAAGCCCCCGGTAAGGAGATTGTTTGGGCATTTGGCCCGAGAGGACTACGTGGTGCCAACTAGGAGAAGGTGATGGTGACTTTGATTCTGAGCCCATTGTGCTCCCATCCGACGATTCTGATGATGATGATAGTGGTGATGGTGGAGATACTGTCCCCACCCAATCTAGGGCCACTACCAGAGATGCTACATCTCCATCATCCACCCACGAAGGAGCTGATATGGCTGGATTCCATCAGGACTTCCATCCTGATGAGGAGGAGGAGTCTGATGAGGAGCCATTAGTTCGGACGGTGGGCAGCAAGGTGGTTGCCACCGAGCAAAGGATTAGGGCGGTAGGTGGACGCCAGGGTGAGTCTGGGGAGGCTGATACTGTTACATCTTACACCCAAGACCAACCCAGTAGCCAAGGGGGAGCATCCTTCTCGAAGAGATCGAGGAAAAAGAGGATGGCTAAGCCGCACGGGATGAAGAGTAAGAGACAGAGATTCACTTTGATCACCACATCTACCACCACCACCACCGCAGCTACCACCACCACTACCACACCCTCCACCACTACTACCACACCACCCACCATTACTACCACTACTACAGCCATACCTCCACCAGTTATACCTATACCACCACCCATCTTTACCACAACTACCACCACTACCACCACCCATCGAGCCAAGACTTCATCTCAGGTCCCACTAAGCTTTGGATCCTCTCTGCCCTCCATTGGGTTAGAGGAGTAGCTGGCCAATCTAAACCGGATTGTGCTTAAGCTGCTCGCTACAGATGAGCAACGAGCTACACAGCTAAACCAGCTGATGGAGCTCAATGCTGCTCAGGCTCAGCAGATAGCAGCTCAAAGTCAGGAGATTGCTGAGCTTTGTGAGCTGCACACTTCTTCAATACAGAGGATAGATGATCTTTAGGCGAAGAACAAGAAGTTGATGCTACGACGCAAAGGCTCCAAAGATGAGTCCCTCAAGATCAGAGAATGAGACGATGATGATGATGATGAGGATGATGATGATGAGACGGATGAAGAAGGTGATGGAGCTGAAGGAGAGCAGAAGGGAAGAGATGAGGATGAAGGAGATGATGTTGCTGCATCAGCATCCACACAGGCTAGAGAGCGACGGTCAAAGAAGGCTCAGGATCAGGGAGCCTCATCCTCAGCCCCTCTGGCTGACGAGCCTGCTATTCAGGGCAAAAGTAATGATTAGATATTTATCTATTTGAAAGCTTTTGTACTTGAATCATGTATTAAAATTTTGTACTTAGTGTTTATATATATTTAATGTTTAACTGTCTTGATTATTGACTAATTATTGATGTGTTACATGTCTAAATCAAGCAGATCAAACATCTGAGCAAGATGAATACGATGTTGCTCCCCTTCAACAAATCAAGTCTCAACTCATAATGATTCTTGATTTGCAAGGGATTGTCAGACGGTCAGTGAGCTATACTCCCGAAGAACGAGAAATCATTCATGACCTGACTGACGAGCAACTTACTGAGATGTTCAGGCTGAACCCGGACGAGATTGTCAAGGATGCTCCTACTTTTGAGGTGACAAGTGATGATGAGCTCAACGACATATATGAAATCGAGATAGAGGATGTCACTACTGACCATTATCAAGAGTACACTGACCGAGAGGGAAATGTAGTCCCCAACTTGGGTGATACTTTCGGCAGTGATACATTTGACAAGCGGGATCAGATGGAGAAAGAGGCTGAGAAGACCGAGGGTCAAGCCCAAGCCTCAGACGCCGATGTTGACATTAAAAAGGCTGAATGGGCGGCTTGTTTCGCTGAGATCCTGGCCATGCATAGTGCACAAAAACCCAATGTCTATACCAAGCTATACAAAGTCAAGAAACACTTAAAGGTGTCAGGCAAGATCATTGAATGGGCTTATTTTGAGGATCTGAATGTGTATGCAGTGAAAAGAGAAAAGGGCATAGACTACTTTAGATTCCCATATGATCTAAAGACTCTCCCTGGTTTTGAGCTCAACCAGGTGGCACACCTAAAGTTGTTGTATGTTGACCCAAGAAAAATGTCAGCCTGGTTTGAGGCAGCACTGAGCAAAGAATACCACACGAGGTGGGTTAACTTCAGACCTCAACAACTGAAAAAGTACATCAGACGGTCTGAAGTTGATCCCATTCCTGGAAAGCCTAAGGTAGTGCTGAAGTGGAGTCCTCCGCATACAATGTCCAAAATCCCTCTAAGAGAAATGCCACAGGACTTCACTCCACACTTCAAGTGGTGGTACTACGATTGGAGAACATGTGAAGCGGTCATAGTCTTACAAAAGGAGAGCCAAATTGATACTATCCGGGTATTTGACCCTATGTGGCTGACTAACTTGTCTGCTGACGATGTATATACCTTATACAAGTGGCCACTATTCTATGACTCGCAGGATATTGTACAAGCCCTCCAGTTCGAAAATGTCATACGACTCTGTTTTGCATTCGAGATACATGCCTGAGTTACAAGAGAGGAAAAATACAAGAAGTTTGAGGAGCTAATGAAGAATGTCAGACAATGATGTAAACTAGGTCCAAGAGGGAGTTTGTTGATACATATGTACCTAGTTTAGGAGCTTAATGTAAAATGTCTTTCATGTCTTACATATATGTAATGATTGAGTTGAATGAAATGAAATATGTGATTGATGCTTTTATTGTTTAATGTTTCATTGTTTATTGTATCATAACGCATATTGAACTAACTATATAGGTTTGTTGTTGTTTACATAGTTCTTAGAGTCGCATTCCAGTCATACGAATGGTCCAGTGGCATGGTCCAGTCGTACGAATGGTCCACTAGCATGGTCCAGTCGTACGAATGATCGATTAGCATGGTCCAGTCGTACGAATGGTCCATTAGCATGATCCAGTCGTACGAATGGTCCATTAGCATGGTCCAGTCGTACGAATGGTCCATTAGCATTGTCAAGTCGTACGAATGGTCCATTCGCATGGTCCAGTCGCATGAGCGGATCTGCACACAGATTTTCAGATCTGCAGCCGCCATGGCCGTGAAAAATTCTAATATGATGAATTTTACATGAACCGAAACAAAATAGACATCATTAGATTCGCAAGGGTGATAAGAACGTGCTTTCGAGTTTGATTTTAACCAAGAACCAACACAAGTAACAAGATCTGAGCAAAACACGAAGAACACGAAGTGGGTTTAACGTCAAAGAACATGAAATAGATCCAGAAATCAAGAGCTCGGGTTGTTAGAATGATTGTTAGATCTTTCTAGCAGTAACCTCGCTCTGATACCAATTGTGAAGTCGCTGGATCGGTTGACATCCGAGCGTGTTCTTGACGGAGGGATAAGAAAAACCAAAAGACAAACAAGATCACGAATAATAATACAATGGTTTCATTGATAAAACCTAATGATTACAAGCTCGTTAAACATAAAAATCACGACTTTTGGCAAGGGGAGATCAAGCATGATCTCCCCTGTCATCCGGCAACACCTAGGCCCCGGGCACACTCTCAAAACCCTTTTGTCTCTACACAATGAAACTGGTATTTATAGGCCTCAGCCCATATCAGATGCGACTGGGCCCACTCGTACGATTGGGCCATGCGTATGGTTCAATCGTACGACTGGACCATACTTATGGTTCAGTCTTACGAATGGCCCAATTGCATCTCTCAGTCGCACGACTGGTCCATTAGCATGGCTCAGTTGTACTTTTGAGTCTCATTCGCATATGCTCCTACGAATGACCCAGTTTCATGTGTTTATAACATATCAGGTGTATTACACTAAGCCTAGACTATTCGACAAGCGACGAACACACTATATATGACAATATATATGCTCCAACAATACTTGATTAAAAACAAAGATGATTGAAAACTTGAAGTTATTAAGAACAGATTCGGATATAAATATTGAATTCAGAGAAACTATCGAAGAGAACTGTGAAGCTTTGAGAGTTGACAATGAATGTAAACCAGTATCTGTGAGAACCGATGATAATAAAGCTGAATAAGATGATAACAGAAATAAAGAATCAGAGAATGACGAGATGCTAAAGGTCAAGGTAGAGGAACAACAAAGAATCACAAAGGTTTGCAACTGTGAAAAGAGCTTAACTGCAGAAAGAATTATCATGGGTCTTCCTTAAGAAACAGTTCAGGATATGTGTTCTTATTCTTTGAAAATCCGATTATTTGGGATTTATAAGGTTAAAAGATTGTTATTGGAAAATAAAAAAGAATTAAAAATAATTAATGAGGAATTAAAGAAAAATGAAATTGCTTTTTCTAGGAAACTTAATGAAGCATTGGCTAAAAATGATCTTTTAAGAAGAACCATTTTGGAGCGTAACGTTGAAATTAATATTCTAAGAGAAAGGGGTGTTTTAGCTCAATTTGAAACGACACAGCTTCAAACAAAGCTTGATAAATGGGCCCTTTCACACATGAAAAAGGATGAGCTTATTGCTAAACAACAAGAGGCACGGGTAAAAAATAAGATTGGATATCATTCAGATGGTGAAACTGTATTTAATTCAGTTCCACCTCCATCTATTCTATGTTACTCTCCAATTCCAAAACTTCATTCATCAAATGATTTAATTGCAGAGGATACTAAAAGTTTGCATGCAGGTTTAAAGGGAGTGAATCTTAAAGAGGTGCTAGATGATTATGATTCTACAATTGGTATGGGATACAATAACCCGAATGCTGACACTCAAGATAATGGTTGTTTAGCCCCAGGTGTTTGTAACTCTATATCCATTGTTTCTTCTAACTTCTTTGATAAGTTTAAAGCAAGTGAAATGCCTATCAGGATTGTGAAAGAAGAGATAAATGGGAATCACCTAATCATCAAGCTCTAACAATAACAACATATCATATTACTGTCAATCAAGATCCATTGGAAGCAGATCTGTGTATACGAGACTGGACACGCTCAGATGATGAAACAAACACAAAGGACACTGTCAGTTCCTCATCGATCAAGATATCAACTGAAATTGTCAAGTCTCAAAAGCTTCCAAAAACTGAATCAAGACCAATATGGATCTCTTCTCCAACTACAAAACAAGCCAGTCAACCAGCGAAGATCTCATTCACTGTTCAGCATAGCAAACTCCAAAACAAGCAAGAATCTGCAACAACCTCAAAGCAATCTCCAATTCCAAATGATTCACACAGGTCAGTCAAGTATCAAAAGCCTTTCAAGGCTTGTTTTGAGTGTGGAAAAGAAGGTCATGTGGTAATGACATGTCCTCAAAGAATTGCTACGGATGGTAAAGGCAAAACGAATTGCTTCTCCGGATATAAGTCTACAAAGAATGTTCGAAACAGTAAACGCAACACGGGTTGCTTCTCTTGTTTAAGGGGTGAAAAGCACACATCAAAAAATAGTTGGATGAAAAACCCTTCATCCAAACCTTTTCTTATGAATCCGGTTTCACATGATTCAAATATGAACATGACCAAGGTTTTAAATCTATATTCTTTTCCCTCCGGTCTTAAACAGAAAATGATTTCTAAATTTAATTTCTTGAAATCTAAATTAATTAAATCAAAACAAATTTGGAAAATTAAAAGGAAGGGTATAGAAATTCCTGATATTTCAACAAATTGTGTGTTGAAGCAGGTTACTTATACCAATGACAAAGGAACACCCAGGACTACGATGTCCAGGGTTCCCCTTTCAAACTAATCTATTTATGAATGCATGAACAATTCAGAAGGACTGTTAGTAATCTGGTTCACTGACAGAGATTGTTCTTAATTCAAATTTGAGGCAGAACAAACAGGTTAAGGTCATGCTATTTTATCCACAATCTGGATATTTATCTCCTCAATCATACTTCTCACTTCATAATTACTACATATTTCTTGATACTTCATTTCTTATCTTTATATCAGTATAGTTTGGAAGACCTTCATTGATAAATTTTTATTTTTGTATAGTTTTATAAATATATATAAGTATAGATAAGTATATATATATATATGTAAATATATATATATATATATATATATATATATATATATATATATATATATATATATATATATATATATATATATAATAAACAAACAAACAAAAATAGATTTGTGAAAATAAAAATTTACGGGGTAGAGTATAACAAACTTAAATAAAAAAATAAAAAAAGAACTGAGAATTTGATTCGAGATGACTGGGAAATAATTGTATATCATCTTGAAATGCTTGTTTTTGCATGACTTGCGTTTTAAAATGAGAAATGATAGTAACTGATGTTGTTATTTGATTCACATCTTATTTTTAATTGCAAATAAAGAAAAACAAACAGATTCTTTAATAATATGCTTGGTAGACTCAGCCTGAAGAATAAAGTAGACAGCAACATAATGATTTAAACTAAAAATATATGCTTAAGGATGTCTGGATTTATGCAATCATCTTGGCGTGTACGAAACTGAGTCTTGACGAAAATTGGATTAAGAATAGATCTTTCACCCACCCTGATACGAATCATATAAGCCATATCTTTAGAGCCATGTTTGGTGTATTTATGTGTCTTGTGTTTGTGCTAATCTCCTTTGTTGTATGGAAGTACTGACCTGGAGTGATGATCTCCTTTGCTATCCGATAGTACTGACCTGGAGCCCTCATCGACACATGCTAAATGGTCATCTCCTCTGCTGTATGTCAATACTCACTTCGAGCTCTCACCTTTTTGGCCTAAGTTGTGTCAAATCATCTAACGATGAATTCATCACATAATGCAGTATTCTGATGATAATCACTTGCACACTAATGCACAAGCCTTGCTCCATAAAGATCGTAACAAAATTCAAAAAATCCTAAGCTTGGGTGAGGGTTTTTGCCAAATGATTGTGGGGTCCTAGAATTCTAAAGTATTTAATCGAACCTTAACGAATCATCTGTTGCTTGTTGAAAAAGATAGGGCATGGGTTTAAATGGACAAACATATAAACAATCGTTATTGATCTGTTTGAGAATTTTGAAATTTTCAAAGTCTGTGATTAGGGATTCAATTATCAGTGTGATCTCAATGCTTGTCGATGTTTATATTCATCTTTGTGCTTATATCTTGAGGATGTGATCTCATGATCCATTCAATTCTCGGTAATTAAAAACAATTATAATCATAATAAAAAAAATATTATGACTGAGAACTTAATTCGAGATGACTGGGAAATGATTGTATATCATCTTGAAATGCTTGTTTTTGCATGACTTGCGTTTTAAAATGAGAAATGATAGTAACTGATGCTCTTATTTGATTCACATCTTATTTTTAATTGCAAATAATAGAAAAACAAACAGAGTTTTTAATGATATGCTTGGTAGACTCAGTCTGAAGAATAAAATAGACAACAACATAATGATTTATTTTAAAATATATACTTAAGAATGCCTTGATTTATACAATCATTATTGCCTGCACGAAAACTGAGTCCCGACAAAAATTGGATTGAGAATTGATCTTTCACTCACCCTGATACAAATCATATAAGCCATATCATTTGAGCCATGTTTGGTGTATTTATTTGTCTTGTGTTTATGCTAATCTCCTCTGATGTATGGAAGTATTGACCTAGAGTGATGATCTCCTTTGATGTACGATAATACTGACCTGGAGCTCTCATCGGCAAATGCTAAATGGTCATCTCCTCTGCTGTATGTCAATACTGACTTGGAGCTCTCACCATTTTGGCCTAAGTTGTGTCAAATCATCTAACAATGAATTCGTCACAGAATGCAATATTCTGAGGTTGGGTGAGGGTTTTTTCCAAATGATTGTGGGGTCCTAGAATTTTAAAGTATTTAATCGAACCTTAACGAATCATCTGCTGCTTGTTGAAAAAGATAAGGCATGGGTTCAAAATGGACAAACATATCAGCAATCGTTATTGATTTGTTTGAGAATTTCAAAATATTTCAATGTCTGTGATCAAATTCAGTTATCAGTGTGATCTCATTGCTTGTCGATGTTCATATTCATCTTTGTGCTAAAATATATCTTGAGGAAGTGATTTCATGATCGATTCAGTTCACAGTAAATTAAAAAAATTATAATCATAATATAAAAAATATAATAATAATAATAATAAATATATATAATAAAATTAAAAATTATAATAAATTTTTTTCTCATAATTCTTTTAGGTCTTCCATATTATGTTGTTACAATATTATCATTTTTATGCATTTCACGGAAATTGCGCAAAAATGAACACGGGTTCGCTTGTTTTCACACACAGATAAACACAGGTTTATTTTGTTAAACTGAAAAGATCTAATTAAAAATGTCAAGATTGTGTTTGTGATTGTGTTTTAGAATTTGACTCTAAGTGATGGCCGATCATCAGTTGAGTACCTGATCAGAGAACATGTTCCTTAAGTTTGCAGAAGATACCGAGCTAGGAATCCTCCTCCTACATCTTGTGAAACACTAAAGATTAGAGAGTTGGGAAAACTGTTCCAATATCCTCACAAAGGATGCACTAGAAAAGAGGGAGCATATAAATAGGGGGAGCTTATGAGATGAATAACCTTTCTCATCAGATTCAGGAAGCTTCAATTTGAAGATCTTTCTATGGTTGACTTCTCGATGCTGAACTCGTTTGAAGGCGTTAATAATGATAGACTAAGGGGGAGTATTGTTGGATCTGTACAAGATAGTCTATATTATCAACATAGTCAAAGTCAACAAAAGTCAACGTCTCAGTCAAGGTCAACAGAAGAGTCATACGTCGAGTTTGAGACAAAGAACTGAGTGAAGATATTGAAGATGTATTTTGTTTTGAGACTTTATTGTAATAAATATATTTTGTGTGAACAAAATATATTTTACTTTGTTTTAGTCTTGTTTTAGTCTAGGTTAATAGTGTACGAGGTTAAGTGTAAATAGTGAAAGTTAGTCTAGACCATAAATAGCCTAATTGTAATTAGGAATGGTTAATGGTTGAGTGACCAATTGATTGGGGGATTACATTGAAACACTATTTATTTCCAATCAATAGAGATCAAAGGGGTTTTATTGTGATTATATTATTTTGATCAAGAGATCTTCATGTTATTTGATTCAAATGTTCAACCTGGGTTAACAAACTTTGACTAGTTTTATCAAAACCTTTTCAAAATTATTTATAATCAAATGATAGCTGATATTGATATGTTTTATCCTTGAGTGTTGTATAGGATTCTTTGTAATAGAGATAGCACTATTGTTATCTATATGGATGGAAGTCTCTTTGAAGTTGAATCCGTAGTCCAACATCTGATTTTGAATCCTTAGAACTTGAGCACAGAACCTTGTAGTAGCAAATTTTATTCAACATTAGCAATTGAAGCAGACATACAAGATTGTTTCTTGCATTACCACAAGACTATCCTTCCACTAAGGAATTGACATCCCCAGATGTAGACTTTGCAGTCATATTGCAGCTACCATAGTCATAATCTATATAGGCATACATATAGAAGTAAGAATTCTTTGGATACTAAAGGCCTAGTTTTGGAGCACCTTTGAGATATCCAAGAATCCTCTTGACAGCAACTAGGTGTGACATCTTGGGGTTGGCTTGATATCTTGCACAAATGCATGAGCAAATATAATATCAGGCTTGCTGGCTATAAGGTACATAAGAGACCCAATCGTAGCCCTGTATAGATGTTCATCAACACTCCCCCTCAAGATCAGGTCCAAGGGAATGATTTCTGGCTATGGGTGTCTTTACAACCTTCTATTTAGTCATGATGAATCTGGTGAGTATGTCTTGTACATACTTTGGCTGACTTATGAAGATGCCATTGTCAACCTGCTTCACTTGAATTCCTAGAAAGAAATTGAGTTCCCCCATGGCACTCATTTCATTACTAATCTTCATCTGCTTCTCAAAGTCTTTACAGAGCATTGGATTAGTTGACCCAAAGATAATGCATCCACATAAACTTGAACCAGCATCAAGTCATTCCCTTTTACTTTAATGAATGGTGTTCCATCAATAGTACCCCTCTTGTAGCCATATTGACAGAGATACTAAGATATTGTCTCATACCACTTCCTTGGAGCTTGGTGCAACTCATAAAGAGCTTTATCAAGCTTGCAAACATAATCAAGATGATCTGGGTCTGCAAAGCCAGGTGGTTGTTTGACATACACCACCTCATCAATCACCCCATATAAGAAAGCACATTTGACATCAAGTTGGTAGACATTTAAATCCTTGGATGCTGCAAAAGGAAGGAATGTCCTAACATCTTCAAGTCTTGCTAAAAGAGCAAAAACATCTATGTAGTCAATTCCCTATTCTTGAGAGTATCCTTGAACAACTAGCCTTGCCTTGTTTTGATGACAAGTCCCCTATCATCTTTCTTGTTCCTAAATACCCATTTGGTTCCTATGGTAGTCTTCTGTTGAGGAAGAGGACATACGTTTCAAACCTTTTGCCTTTTGAATTGAAGTAGCTCCTCCTACATTGTTTCAACCTAACCTCCATCCTTTAAAGCTTCATCAAGTTTCTTTGGCTCTATTTGAGACAAGAAACAAGAGTATAGACAAACATTTTTGTCATGGGTTTGTCATCGTGTTCTTACCCATGTCTCAACATCTCCAATGATGTTTGTGGTAGTGTGAGACTTATGGATTCTCAGTTAAGGAATCACAACAAGTTGATTGGTTAGATCCAAATTAGTGAAGTTCAGATCTGGAAATGGAGTGTCACCCACCACATCAACACACTTATCAAGAGAAGGTTGATCCAATGAGTGTGTGACATCATTGACATTGTCTTCTATTGAGTGGTTATGAGCATCAAGAAATTCTTGATCACTATCACCACCTCTATATCCTCCTACATTGGAAAATCCTTCATTTGAGTTCTAGGCCTCTAAGCTGGAATTTGTAGGTACCTTAGATGTATCAGCTGTATTTGCCATGGTTGTATTGATAGGATTTCCATTTGCAAGGTTAGTTACCACTGGAGCTGAAGTAGATTTCTTGCTTGGTGTTCTCAGCACAAATCTTGGGTCAGGATCTCTTATTGATAAGTTACCTGTAGATCCTAAAACATCTTAACAAGATTTGTTAAAACAATTGGTAACTAAATCAAGATCAAACAACCAATCAGGACCAGAACCTCTCACACTAAGAGTGTGCTCATTGAAGGTCATATTGGCTGACTCCTCGACTACTCTAGTTTTGAGATTGTATACTCTATAAGCCTTAGCTTGAGAAGAGTATCTAATGAAGTGTCCATCATCTGATTTCTCAGCAAATTTGGCTACTTGATCTTTTGTATTCAAGATGGTGCAAGGACATCCAAATGATCCGAGGAAACTAATAAAAGATCTCCTTTTGTGCCACAGTTTATAAGGAGTCTTGCCATGAGTCTTGACTACTAATACTTTGTTCTGCACATTGCAGGTAGTGTTGACTGCCTCTGCCTAGAAGGTGATAGGCAGTTTAGAGTCAGATAACATGGTTCTTGCAGATTCAATAAGTGTCCCGTTTCTCCTCTCAGCAACACCATTTTACTAAGGAATCCTTGGAGCAGTATACAAAATGGTTGAAGAGTTTAGACTAAGAAGAAAACAAAGGCTAGCAGGCAATGTCTTTGTTCAACTGGATGTTAAGGTGGACCCTAAGATTAGCTTTGTAAGGGAAACCTTGGCTGAAGGCCTAGTGGTAGACCCTATGAACCTTGAGACCGGAACTACCTCAACACCCTTTACTCTCAGTGAGGCATCAGCTGGTGAAGATGCTTCACAACCTCTCTCTAGCCTGAGCTCAAGTACTGAACCAAGCAATAAAGGCCAAAGCACACTCCACCCTAAGTCACTTAGGCCTATGGTTGTCAAAGGGAATGGGGAGAGAGTTTAAGAGATACCTCAGGCTTTATCGAAGCTGCAATCAGGGCTGCCCCAGGCCAAACACTTAAGATGATGAGTTGAGGGCAGCCGGATTGAACTACTTAGGGACTAGAAACTTCAAAATTGGTGAACTCATCTCTCTTAACTTAGAAGAGTTGAATGAACTGGATGACACTAAGCTATCAAAGGAGAGAAAGGAGGCTTAGGATGCAGAACTACTCCTCAAGATCAAAGAAGAAAGAAGGAGAAAAAGACTCTAAAAACAAGCTCTTACTCTCTCCCTAGTTCAAGAAATCCATGAGACAGAGGCTGTGGCAACTAGCAACAACCATAGACAGACAAAGAAGCAGATAGACAATACATGATAAACTACCTGAGTGCCACATGCATCTATAAGGAATCCACACTTTTTCCCGTGTCCTATGAGTACATAGAGTTTGAGTACCTCAAGCAACTTGAGCAGCAAATGATGAAAGAACAAAAGCTGTAAGAGGAAGATGAGGGAAGAAGCTGCAAAGTCAAGAGCCACCATCAAAGCAAGGCTAAAGAAGTCAGCTGATAGGTAGTAGATGGTGAGCTCTTTGAAGCTGTATGGATTCTACGGAAGGAGGCTTGGTCCAATGTCTCTATCTAACATGGAGAGCACATTAGGGTGATCAAGCAGAATATCAAAAGGGGTGAGCTTGTTGACTTGCGTTCTCCACCAAGTTAGGTTGCACATGAAGTTGAGGTCAAGGTTAAACCACAAGAGACAACACAACCTAGACCTAGTGTTGGAGCACAACCAACTTTATCTTCTGATCAACAGTAGGGTCCTGATCGCTCTTCTTCTGAACCTATAAAGGAAAAGGACCCAACTGAGGAAGACCAAGAAGAACAACGCCAGTCTCCTCAATTAAAATCTAGAAAGAGGAAGAAAGGATGGCTATGAAAAGGGACATTAAGAAGAAGAAGAAGTTCAAGGCATCCACCTTTACACCTCAAGATGAGTCAGAAGATCTTGAGGTTACTCAAGAAGAGGCTGCTCAATCAAGTCCAACCAATATAAAACCTCTTGCAGCTGGGAGACCCATCTTGTCCTGGACCATTGCTGCTAATTCAGACAGATGGTATGTCACTAGAGATCAAGGAGGTCAAGACATCTATTTCTGGCAAGACATACTTGACCTCCCTCTACATGATCTTTATGACATGAAGAGATACTTTGAGAGTCTATTTGATCCTGATCAAATGATGAAGAAGGGAATGGTCTTGATCCTGATAAGAACTGTCAACTGATGAAGAACAAGTCTCAAAGGTCTCTTCTGTTTTGGTAGCATCAGCGTAGAGGGAGTTTGTAAGGATTACACTTAGAGGCTGATGCTACCAAAGAGCTCTCAGCATGCAACACTAAAGTACAAGGAAGTTACTTTAGAAGATTTTATACAACTCAGAGAATTATGGTAAGTACAATATCATTTGAAGCCAAAAGTCCATATCTTTCAAAGCCAAAGATGAAGTCTTTCGAAGCCAAATAATGATTTCTTTCGAAGACAAAGGAGACATGCTTTCTCTGATCACTTTTGACAAAAGTTGAACTACTTTATGCTGCCATCTCTGAAGACTCACCAACTTAGATGAGTTGGTGAAAAGGTCCATACTTTTGTTAAATATAGATTAAGGTCTATTGTTTGTAACTTTTTACTTTTGCACTTTTATCCTTTTTGTAATATATTAGAATATGAGCTATGGCATATGATAGTCACTAGTCAAAAGGCAATCAACCTTTTGACTTTACATTGATCTTGTTGTCTAGATTAGTGTTTCCAGCTGGCTTTGAAAGTATAACTGGCTGTAGGATGTACTATAAAGTGTCTCAAGTACTTGTCTTTCTAAGTATGCTTTGTAACACTTGTAATAGAACTTGAGAGCAATATACATCATTCTTGAGAAACCAAATATTATCTTGTTCTTGTTCTTCCCCTCTCTCATATTTACTTGTGTTCTTAGTATCATCAATATAAACTCGATACCCTATTTGATCTATTAAGTGTTCTAAGTCTATTCTCAATGTGAAACTGTTGCATTTTCAATGGTCCTACAGGCTGGCTGCCTTCTGTGTGTTGTAATCACGACCCAAAGCCACTGCTATGTATGGTCACTTAGTAATCGAAGTTCATAGGTCAGAGTCCTGGAACGTAATGCACTTTCTAAACATAATCTTCCACTATTTGAAGTCTGCTTTGTTTTTTAATCTTGGTGTTTTAAGGCCACTGTTTGATCTCGACACTTCGTCAAACATGTTTGTTTTTGTTTAACTTAACGGTTTAAGTTAATGTGCTTGATTATTTAGCTTGGTGCTAAATTGATTTATCCTAAGGTCATATTTGTCCAAGTCCCATTAGTCACTAAGATTTGTTTGATTTGTTTTTATGACTTCTAGTTACCAAATAAATGAAATTTAATCAATTAAAGTTTAATTATTTATTTCCTATGTTTCATTAGACAAATACGATCAACGATAGGGAATACTCCGTGAACAATCAAATACCCTTTTTATTTTTGGTCAATGAAAGTCAAAACCCTAAAAAACTTTAAAAACAAAATAACTGTGTCGGCTAAATTAATCAAAAAGTTAAACCTAATGATTTTTGTGAAAATTCAAATGAAGAATAGTTTCTTCACTTGTTTGATGATTATATCAACTAAATCACTGAAGATTTTGAAGATTTGATGATGATGATGATGATGATGATGATGAAGATTTGATGATGATGATGGGCAACTTTGTGATCAACAACGATTTCGATCGTTTTGATGATGTTTTTTGACTGGTTCGAGTGAAAATCTACTCAAAAATGATGTTTTAACACAAATTCTAGGCTGAAATGAACCAAAAAAGCAATGTTTGAATGCTAAAAATTGACAGAACAGTACCCGTGTACTGTTTTATTGAAAATCTCTATAAACCGACTTGGTTTTATGAGTTTTGTGATGATTATGTTTAAAAACTGTTTGTGAATGTTTTCGGGAGCTTTTTTTTACAAACAATAACACAAAATTCTTCTTCAATACGAACCATAACAGCCTATCAAGAAATGTTTTCGAACTTTTGATGAACGGATAATAGAAGAGTGTTCTTGTGTGGTTTTACGCTCAATATGGATGATTGTGAAGCTAATGAATAGTAGAAATCATTATGTTTATTGAGAGGATAAAAAATCAGCAATGATTTGAGCCAAGGCTTTGATATCACCTGATGGATTTAGCCTGCTCTTTTACACTTAGAGTTTGTTTGACAAGGATGATCCTCCAAGTACCCTTTCAATCTCTCAACAATGAATCAAAACTCAATTATCATGGTGCGAAAATCCATTATGAATGACATGATCTCTGGGGTGATTGTAAGATTGTTTGTCTGTGTGTGTTTGTGTGATTGAATGCTTAGATAATAAATTGCTTGTTTGATTGATAATTTGTTCAAAAGCTTACAAAGGGTTAGGGTACAAGGCTATTTATAACCTATGCAGATACTATATGCAATTATAAAAGTACTCTTATGTAAAAACAAATTATATTAAAATCCTAGGTCTAAGTTTTGTCCGTTGTGGATGATGAAGTGTCCGGTGGGGATGATAGACTGTCCGCTGTGGATAAGAGACTAAGTTTTCCACTGTGTGTATTAGTTATCTGTTGTGAGTGTTGTTTGTCCACTGTGAACACTTGTTTGGACATTTCTTCAAAGTCTTCATCCGCCGTGACTTCTTAGCCATTCGCTGTGTACCTTTCTTCATCTACTGCCAATACTTGTTAAAAATCCTTTTTATCTACAAAACCTGTAAAGAAATGTAAATGACAATTAGTGTTTGGCTCTAATGATACTTATGTTTAGATGTTAGTATATGGTTGTTTGGATGTTATAACTTATTATGTTGATTATTTCAAGCATCATCCATCAATGAGCTTATTGTAGTCCAATAAATCCGGCATTATGAGGATCCGAGAGGAAAACTCTTTGATGAAATTCATAAGACCTAGTATTCCATTCATTTAGTGTGACAAAGATGTATCAAGATTTAAAGAAAGATTACCGGTGGCGGGGGATAAAGTGTGATGTGGTAGAGTATGTGAGTAGGTGTCTGATTTACTTGCAAGTGAAGACTAAACATTAGAGATCATATGGGAAGATCTAACTTTTGGACGATCCTGTGTGGAAATTGAATCTATAAGGCTTATAGAAAGGCTGATGCACTCAAAACAACCCAAATGCTTCCAGCATGCATGCAATTGGTACTAAGTAGAAGTTGCTTTGGAAGTTTCATACTCTGCACAATATTCTAAGTATGAAATCTTCCAAAGCCACGACCAATATCTTCCTTAGTTGAAAGTGAAGTCTTTCGAAGCTTCAAAGACAAAGTCTTCAGAAGCTAATGAAGTGAAGACAAATTTCTTCCAAAGACTTTGAAGAACATGCTTTCTTTGATGTACTTTTCATAAAGCTGACCAACTTTCCGCTGCAACTCTGAAGACTCACCAACTTATACAAGCAGGTGACTGGTCCATGCTTTTTGTAACTGTATATTGACGTCTTGAGTCTGAACTTTCTATTTTATGTACTTTTATTCTTTTTGTAATATATTAAAATGTGAGCTATAGCATGTCATAGTCACTAGTCAAAAGACAAATTTGTCTTTTGACTTTACATTGATCTTGTTGTTGTCTAGATTAGTGTTTCCAGCTGGCCTTCAAAGTATGGCCGGCTGTAGGATGTAGTATAAATGTCTCAAGCCCTTGTATCTTATTCTCATGCTTTGTAACACTTGTGAAAAGAACTTGAGAAGCAATATACTGCAATCTTGAAAACCTTTACTTTGTTGTTGTGTTCTTAAGTTTCTGTCTCTTGTTTACCTATGTTCATAGTATCATAATATAAGTCTCGATTCCGTATTTGATCTATTAAGTGTTCTATCACTCTTCTCATTTTGAGACTTATTTATTGACCGTTTCGTAAACGGTCCTGCAATTGGTATAAGAGCATTCCAAGCTCTTGATTGTAAGATCTCACCATCTTAGATCCCTAAGTCTCACAAAATACTTAACTTCTCAAATGGCAGCTCTCACAAAAGCTGATATGGAAACCGGAACCATGACAAAGTCCCTACTGATCATTCCTAAAGACTTTGACACTTGGTGTCAAAGAATCGAAGGCTTTATCAAGTCTCAAGACTCCAGGATGTGGGAATTTGTTGTCTCTGGACCTCACACACCAAGCACCTCTTCAGCTGCTGCTGGGGTGGTATGATTCCAAAGGAGGTGGATGACTACTCTAAAGAAGACATGATGAGAATATACATAGATCAAAAAGCCATGTCTACCCTTCAAACTGCTTTACCAAACTCCATATACACTGGCTTCAAGAAATGTAAAACTACTAAGCAACTATGGGATGCACAGAACCTCATGTGTGAGGGGTCCACTTAAGCAAAAGATAACAAGAAGGACCTCTTGAAGCAGCAGTTTGAGAACTTCACCTTTAAAACAGGTGAAACCATGACTCAACAATACTTTAAATATATTGAGATTATGGATACTCTAATAGATGTTGGAGTAACTCTTGAAAATAGAGACATTGTAAGGAAGTTCATGTCCTCTCTTCAAAGACAATGGACACATTATTTTGTTGTTATCAAGAGAACTAAAAACCTTATGACTCTCACTCTTACAGAGTTGTATGGTATTCTTAGTGGATACCGGATGGAGATGAATATGCAAAATCCATCTGGTAACTCCAACAATCAACTTAGTTCAGCCCTTCAAGTGGTTTAAAGGGATTGTAGAGAACCACAGCATCATCTTATCTGCTATCCTTACAACTCACAAAAGGGTCTTTTCATCACCTTCCCGGAGACACCAAGGGAGACTTACACTCAAGGAAATCCATTCTAAAAGACAAGCTCTTCACAAGCTTTTGTGTCTGCTGATGAAAGCACTGAGACCTTTCTCTTCACCCTTGAAGATCTTGACTGTATCCATCCGGATGATCTGGAGTACATGGACATAGTTCAACAAATGGCTCTTCTCACTTATAGAGCCATGAAGTTCTACAAGAGGACATGGAGAAAGTTTCCTAGCAATGCAGTAAGTGGAAAGTTTGGGCTGGACAACAGCAAGGTGAAATGTTACAACTATAACCAAATGGGTCACTTTGCTAGGGAGTGCAAGGCATGATGGAAAAATGGTGGTCAAGCACCAACCATACCAAACTACACTAACAAAGCCAACCAGAATGAGAAGCCAAAGCAGCAAGCTGCAATTGCTGTTGAAGAAGGAGGCTTTGACTGGAGCTTTCAGGTGAAAGATGCATCTCCAAATCAAGCACTAATGGTTGACCATGATGAGGCCAAGGTATTGGAACATCTATGTACACCTGAATGTATTGCTAAAGTTAACATATATAGGTCCTCTAACTTAGAGATTGAGATCTGATCTCAAGTCTTAAAATATCTTAAAATCTTATTTCGAAAGAGCTAAAAATGATTACAAACTTCAAATAGAAGATTTAGAGAAAACCATTTCAACTCTTAAACACGAGCACACCAACTACAGGACTCAAATCAAAGATCTCATCACTTAGTTAACTGAATGCCAGGCTGAGCTTGTGATCAGCAAAGCCAAGGCAGAAAAATGTGTTCTTGAATAAGAGACCTTCAAGAACATAATATCCTCATCCTTGCATGCAAAAGTTTGTTATCAGAATAAGCAGGGACTAGGATCTACTAAGATAGCTCCTCCATACACAATTCTATCTGTAAGATCTCCTAGGTGTGGAACTAGTGAAGATGAGCTTCCTTTGATAGACCCCATAAGTGAAGAGGATGAAGCGAAGATAATGAAGGATGACCCAGAGAAGAGTGAGGAAGAGCATCCTAAGAAGGGTCATTACTCTCGTAAGGAGAGAAAAAGAGTTGGGATGACCAAGTCTAGAATGAAGAACTTGATCAGAAAGGCCAAAAGAAAGTCCAAGAAGTCTTAAGAGATCAATGCCATTTTTACCTCTATGCAGAAACAAGTTTTCATTTCTGCAGGTTTTGAGGTGGTTAAGGCTAAAGACTCAAACTTGAACTTTAGTACCAAGAGTTCTAGTTCTTGTTCAAATCATCCCAACATCATGAAGAAGGCTGACCAGTTGTGTACCACTGCTACACAACATGAACCATCCAGCTCCAAATGTAGTTCTCACCTTAAAAGAATTGCCACATCATTTGAAAAAATTAAGATGGAGAAGGAAAGTGATCAAGATCAGCTTTTTTCTCAAATGAAGACTCTCAGAAGGAAGAAAATGGACTGTGTTATGTGTGGTAGTACTTCTTATCTTGCAAAGGATTGCCTCTACAATCCAAAGAGTATTGTCCATATGACCAAGAATGAAACTTCTGAGAAGATGTAGAAGAAGCAAGCTTTGGAAGGAAAATTTTTTCCTTTCGGAAGCTCCAAAATGAAGACGAAGAAAAGTGAAAACTTGCCTTCGGAAGAAAAGTTGGTCTCGGAAGAAAGTAATACTTCTGAAGTACTAAAGCCTGTTGCAGTGTTAGCAAGATCTTCTGAATGTCCAGTCTCCAAAATTTCCAAAGCTGTAAAAACTTCCTAGGTATTGAAGGTCAATTCTAAGCTTCCGAAGGTGGTGTGGAAGACAAAGAAATACCATGTGACTAAAAGTTCTTAATCAACATTAGCAAATGATCCTCCAAATCTGAAAATAAGATCAATTACTACTGTATTGTCTTCAAATTCTTTTGATAAGCCCAAGACCAACAATTTGGGTTTCCAAATGTAACTAACCATCTCTTTTGTGCAGGAACAACTCAAGACAAACAGGAAAGTGTAGATCATTGACAGTGGCTGTTCCAGGCACATGACAGGCAATGGTTCTCTACTCTAAAATTTTGAGAAATTTGATGGAGGACCAGTTGCTCTTGGAGGAGATGCTGGAGGTTACATTACTGGAAGGGGTAGTGTCATAAATTGTAAGCTCACCATTGAAAAGGTAAACTTTGTCAAGGAGCTTGGATACAATCTCTTGAGTGTATCTCAATTTTGTGATCAGAGACATAACACGCTTTTCACTGAGCATGAGTGCATTGTTCTCAAGCCCGGGATGGTCATTGC
Organism: Flaveria ramosissima; assembly: GCA_025215565.1. Lineage (NCBI taxonomy): Eukaryota > Viridiplantae > Streptophyta > Magnoliopsida > Asterales > Asteraceae > Flaveria > Flaveria ramosissima. The sequence goes on along the minus strand of CM046037.1, from coordinate 43,503,635 downwards.
TCAAGAGCATATCATGCTCAGAGCCCCCAGGAAAGGAAAAATGTAAAAGATTCACTTTCAAGAAACATCTCCTTCAGGAGAAGTTTCATGCTTTTTGTCTAAAGCAAATAGTGATGAGTCTTTCCTCTGACATAAAAGTATGTGCCATGTAAACTTTAAAAATATGAATAAATTGATTAATAATGATTTGGTAACTAGAATGACAAAGAAAGAGTTTACAAGTGATGACCATTATGTTGCATGCCTCAAAGGGAAGCAACACAAGGTGTCTCACAAGCCAAAGGAAAGAAACTCTATCACTACACCCCTACATTTATTACATATGGATCTGTTTGGCCCCACTAGTGTAATAAGTCTAGGAAGGACCTCATATAATGATTTTACAAGGTTCACTTAAAGATTGAGAATCAATGTGATCACAAGGTATCATAAGATGTGATCAAGTAACTGAATTTAACAACCAAATCCTCGATACATTTTGTGATGAAAAGGGTATTTCAAGACAATATAGTGCTCCCAGGACTCCTCAGCAAAATGATGTTGATGAGAGGAGAAAAGGACACTAATTGAAGCTGTATGAACTATGTTGTCTGACTCTAAACTGCCCATCACCTTCTAGGCAGAGATAGTAAACACTGCTTGCTATGTACAAGATATAGTTTTAGTAGTCAAGACTCATGGTAAGACTCCTTATGAAGTTTGGCATATGAGAAAACCTTTCTTTGATTTTCTTAGGTCATTTGGATGTCCTTGCACCATCTTGAATGCCAAAGATCAAATAGCTAAATTTGATGAGAAATCAGATGATGGACACTTTATTGGATACTCATCTCAAGCTAAGGCTTATAGAGTATACAATCTCAGAATCAGAGTAGTTAAGGAGTTAGCCAATGTGACTTTCAATGAGCACACTCCTAGTGTGAAAGGTTTTGGTCGTGATTGGCTATTTGATCTTGATTTACTTACCAACTGTTTTAACAAATCTTGTGAGAATGTTTCAGGATCCACAGATATCCTATCAACCGGAGATCCTGACCCAAGATTTGAGCTGAGAAGACCTTTAGCACAAACTACTTCAGCTCCAATGGTAACTAACCCTGAAGATGGAGTTCCTATCAGCACAATCATGTCAAATTCAATTGATACATGTGAGGTGCCAATAAATTCCAGCTCAGAGGCACAACACTCAAATGAATGAGCTTCAAATAGGGAAGAAAATGGTGGTGGTGATAGTGATCAAGAGTTTGTTGATGCTTAAAACCACTCCATGGAAGACAATATCAATGATATCATACACCCATTGGATCAAGTATCTTTTGATAAGTGTGTTGATGTGGTGGGAGATACTTCAATGCCTTATCTAAATTTCTCTAGTTTAGATCTCTCCAAGCAACTTGCTGTGATCCCTTAACTCAGGATCCACAAGTCTCACCCCACCACAAACATCATTGGATATGTTGACGCAGGGGTAAGGACAAGAGGACAAACCTATGATGCAAATGTTTGTATCCATTCTTGTTTCTTGTCCCAGATATAGCCAAAGAAAGTTGATGAAACTTTAAAGGATGGAAGTTGGATTGAAGTTATGCATAAGGAGCTGCTTCAATTCAAAAGGCAGAAGGTTTGGAACCTATGTCCTCTTCCTCAAGGGAAGGCTATCATAGGAACTAAGTGGGTGTTTAGAAACAAGAAGGATGATAGAGGACTTGTCATCAAAAACAAGGCAAGACTAGTTGTCCAAGAGTACACACAAGTAGAAGGAATTGATTACACAAATGTCTTTGCTTCTGTAGCAATACTTGAAGCTGTGAGAATATTCCTAGCTTTTGTTGCATCCAAGGATTTCAATGTCTACCAGCTTGATGTGAAGTGTGCTTTTCTATATGGAGTGATTGATGAAGAGGTGTATGTCAAACACCCAACTGGCTTAGCAGATCCTGATAATCCTGATTATGTTTGCAAGCTTGATAAAGCTCTTTATGGGCTGCATCAAGCTCCAAGGAAGTGGTATGAGACTTTATCTCAGTATCTCTATCAGCATGGCTACAAAAGGGGTACTATAGATGGAACTCTCTTCATCAAAGGAACAGGGGAATGACTTAATGCAAGTTCAAGTATATGTAGATGATATTATTTTTGGTTATACTAATCCAAAACTCTATAAAAACTTTGAGAGGCTGATAAAGAATAGATTTGAAATGAGTGCCATGGGGGAACTCAATTTATTTCTTGGAATTCAAGTGAAGCAAGTTGATAGTGGCATCTTCATAATTCAATCAAAGTATGTACAAGACATACTTACAAGATTTAACATGACTGGGTGTAAGATTGCAAAGACACCCAAAGCAAGAAACCGCTCCCTTAGACCATACATTGAGGGGGAGTGTGTGGATGAAAACCTTTACAAGGCTATGATTGGGTCTCTTATGTATCTTACAGCTAGCAGGCCTGATATCATTTTTGCCACATGCATTTGTGTAAGATATCAAGCCAACCCCAAGATGTCACACCTGATCATTGTCAAGAGGATTCTAAGATACCTCAAAGACGCTGCCACACTAGGTCTTTAGTATCCAAAGAATTCTGACTTCATTCTGTATGCATATACAAATAGTGATCATGGTGGTTGCAATATGACTACAAAGTCTACATCTGGGGGGTGTCAATTCCTTAGTGGAAGGATTGTCTCATGGCAATGCAAGAAACACTCTTGTGTGTCTGCATCAACTGCTGAAGCTGAATACATTTTTGTTGCTAGCTGTTGTGCTCAAGTGCTTTGGATTTAGAATCAGAATGCTAGACTATGGATTCAACTTCAAAGAGACTCCCATCCACATAGACAACAATAATGTTTTCTCTATTATAGAGAATCATGTGCAACAGTCAAGGACAAAGCACATCAACATCAAGTATCATTTAATTAGAGATAACTTTGAAAAGGGATTAATCAAACTAGTCAAAGTTAACACAAATGAAGAATATGCTGATCTGTTTACTAAAGCTGTTGATGAACAGAGATATTAAATACATTATATCAACTATTGGGATGATTAACTTTGAGTAGATTTTCTTTAAACTTAATTCATATTGTTTTTAAAATTTGTGTATCCTAAGTTGTCTATTTTATCACCTTCATAAGCCCATGTTTATTTTGGAAGAAAAACTCTTTTAAAATTTTATTCCTTAGATTTTTGAAAATGTTGATCATTTTCTACTTCGGAAGATATCTCTTTACCTTTGGAAGAAAATTATGTTATCAAAACAGATAACTACTTATGACAATTTGTCTTCGGAAGAAATTTTCAAAATATATTCCGAAGCTTATATGAACTTATAAGTACTTATGTGATTTTGAAGAACAATTTTCTTTCGAAAGCAAATTAAGTCTCGGATGTTTTTATTCTTCTTAGAATAAAAATCACCAAGTCTTAATATCTTCTAAAGCAAAATTTTCAATAATCTTTGAAATATCTTCCGAAGTAATGTTAGCTTCGGAAGCTTTTTATCAAAACCTCCGAAGAGAAAATATCTTCGGAAGATTTTTGACTTCCAAGATAACAACTTTTTTGGGCACTTTTTCAGAGGTGGGACCGACATCCAGATTTCAAAGTTTATTCTCTTTTATTAACTTTGTCTCAAATCCATTTCATATATATATACATATATACCCAATGGTTCCCCTCTCTTTCACTCTCTTCTTCATCTGAAACACTTCTAAACCTAAATTCACCCAAAACTGAATTTGTTCTTATCTTCCTTCACCTTTAAGCTTTCACAAATGGCCAAACTTGACTACAGAAACAACCCTGATTTTTCCATGCAGCTCCACAAGCAGCACAATCAGGTTGCCCTGTTGAACTCTAAGAAAGATCAAAGTTTCTCAGAGGTTTGTTGTTTCCTTTCTTTGACCAACTACTTCACCTCCCTTACCATTGATCCTCCTCTCTACGAGGATCAACTTTTGGAAATTTAGAAGACCTACCAAGAGGTCATTATGGATGGGGAGAAGGCATTGTTTGCCATAGTGCAGGGGAGGACAATCTTCATCACTCCAGCCATCATAAACACACACCTTCAGCTAATTGATGTAGAAGGTGAATTGTCCTTTCCTAAAGCTGTTGTCAACCTCCTTTGAGCAGATGGGCTATGAGAGAGATTTCTCTATAAAGACATTCAGGAAAGGGAAGGTCTCATGTCAATGGAAATTCATACTCCATGTTGTTATTCATAGCTTATCAAACAAACATGAAGGATGGGACTAGATTCCTGAGGATCTCTCCTTCATAGTTCATGGAATGGTTCAGGGGGTCAAATTTAGGTAGTCACAATTTATGTATACTAACTTGCTTGCAAACTTGTCATATGAGTACATAGAATTTGAGTACCTTAAGGAGCTTGAGCTACAAGTTCTCAAAGAACAAACGGCTGCTAAGAGGAAGATGAGGAAAGAAGCAACAAAGTCAAGAGCCATCATCCAAAAGAGCTAAAAGAAGTCTGCTGACAGGCAAAGGATGATGAGCTTCTTAAAGTTGTATGGATTCTCTGGAAGGAGACTTGATCCAATGTCTCTATCTATTTTGGATGAGCACATTAGAGTGATCAAGCAGAAGATTAAGAGAGGAGAGCTTGTTGACTTACACTCCATACCAAGTCAGGCTCCTCCTGAAGCTGAGGTTAAGGTTGAACCATTTGAGACAACATAACCTGGACCTCATACTGGACCACAGCAAGCTTCATCTTCTGATCCACAGCATGGTCCAACTCCCTCTCCTTCTGAACCTTTAAGGGAGGAGGACCCAACTGAGAAAGACAAAACAGAACAACCTGGTACTTTTGCTACTAATCCAGACAGATGGTATGTCAATAGAGATCAAGGTTGTCAAGATGTCTACTTCTGGCAAGACATGCTTAACTTACCTCTACATGATCTCTTTGACATGAGAAGGTATTTTGAAAGTCTGAGTGATCCTGACCAATTGATGAAGAAAGAAATGGTCATGATCATGATAAGGACTGTCAATATCTGAAGACACTTATCTGTTTTGGTAGCCTCAGCCTAGGGGGAGTTTGTAAGGCTTATAGAAAGGCTGATGCACTCAAAACAACCAAATTGCTTCCTGCATGCACGCACTTGGTACTAAGTAGAAGTTGCTTTGGAAGTTTCATACTCTACATAATAAAATATTCTAAGTATGAACTCTTCCGAGGCCAAGACCAATATCTTCCGAAGCCAAAAGTGAAGTCTTCATAAGCTTTAAAGACAAAGCCTTTCAAAGCCAACGAAGTGAAGACAGATTTCTTCTGAAGATTTTGAAGAACATGTTTTCTCTGATGTACTTTCCATAAAGCTGACTAACTTTCCACTGCAACTCTAAAGACTCACCAACTTATACAAGTTGGTGAATGGTCCATGCTTTTTGTAAGTGTACATTAAGGTCTTGAGTCTATAACTTTCTATTTTATGTACTTTTATCCTTTTTGTAATATTTTAGGATGTGAGCTATGGCATGTCATATTCACTAGTCAAAGACAAATCTGTCTTTTGACTTCACATTGATCTTGTTGTTGTCTACATTAGTGTTTCCAGCTGGGCTTCAAAGTATGACCGCCTGTAGGATGTAGTATAAAGTGTCTCAAGTCCTTGTATCTTATTCTCATGCTTTGTAACACTTGTGAAAAGAACGTGAGAAGCAATATTCTGCAATCTTGAAAACCTTTACTTTGTTGTTGTGTTCTTAAGTTTCTATCTCTTGTTTACCTGTGTTCATAGTATCATAATATAAGTCTCGGTTTCCTATTTGATCTATTAAGTGTTCTAACACTCTTTTCATTATGAGACTGATTGTATTAACCATCCCTTAAACGGCCCTGCAGAATCATATCATGATGACTTTCGTTATAAAGTTGCCTCTCATGACTAAAGGGTTTGACATGATTTAGGTGATAGTAGATCACTCAGTTAAGAGTGCTAATTTTCTGCCAATCCTAGAGACTTATTCAAACATATCATCCTCAGAAGAATAGGTCAATTAGAACGGAAAATCCAAACAATCGATGATATGTAGGGCTGCTAGTAGAATGCTTTTTATAGTAATAACTATGATGCCAGTATAGGCATACCGCCTTATTGAATCCTATACGATAGAAGGTGTAGAAAACACGTATGTTTGGGTGAGATCAGACATAAGAAATTAGGAAGTATTGAAGTGATTGAACCAACCATAGAGAAATTAGAAAGGATAAAGGCGTTTATGAAGGTAGTTAAAAACAAACAAAAGTATTAGTTGACAAAAAACATAGACCAGTAGAGTTCAAAGTTGGTGACCGAGTAATATTGAATGTGTTGCCATGGAAGGGAGTAGCTTATTTGGTAAGAGTGGAAAGTTGAGCCCTTGGTATATAAGGCCACTCCATATTATTGCTACATTTGGAGAAGTGGCCAAAAAATTAGAGCTACATGATAAGTTTAGTTCAATTCATTTCACGTTTCACGCATCTTATTTGTAAAAATTTTGGCAGATGACAATATGAGTGTGCCTCTTGAAGATAACTAGGTGGACTAGAGATTGATATATGTGAAGTATCCGGTGGCTATCCTTGATATAAAGGAAAAAAGGCTGAGGAACAAAGTAATTAGCCAAGTGAAGGTACACTGGAAGCACCAAAAAGGATTAGAAGTGAGATAGAAATTGGAAGAGGAAATGAGAGAACAATATCCATAGTTATTCGAGACTTAACAGGTTTTGAGTACACAACCTATTTATAGAGATAGGGAGAGAGAGAGAGATAGAAAGAGAAGGGGAGGGAGAGAGAGAAGGGTCGCTAGAGAGAGAAAGTCCAAGAACTCAATCAAGGTAAGATATTTATTACATTTTAGGATCGATTTAAACTAGATCTTCAATACAATGTATTATCATATGATGATCTAATCATAAAAATGAGATTTTTAGTTTATGCTTAGATTTTGGTTGCAAGTTACTTAGCCTAGGGTTTTCGCATAGTTCATCCTCCTAGGTGAGTTCTTAACACCATTTTCTTACTATTTTCATATGTTTTAGGGATGATATGCATACCAAATGATTTGTTACCTTATGTATGAACAATTTTAGCATTTAAGCTTACATTTTTTTGGTTAAGCATGGATTTTTATACCTTTTTTTACATGAACTGAACTTTGGGTTTGTACTCACCCTTAGTACTCGGATTAGCACCCAGTATTATATTCAATAGAGTATTCTCTTACCTAGATATCAATTTGGGTTAGTTATTGGCCGAGCATTAGTACCTGATACTATGGGTTTTGCCTAATAAGTTCTTGCCCAGTGGAGTAGCCGCAACACTTATAGTTCTCACAAACATAAGTACTCGCATGTAGCGTTTTCGCTTAAGAGGTTACTCGGCCTATACATTGTCTTTGGTATTTAAGTTGGCATGTTTACTCAAGAAAGACTTTATGATGATTCATGCCTATCTTGTAAACCCTACATATCATATACATAAATATATGTTATGTAATGATAAAGCAAAGTATTATGATGTAATTAAGTTATAGACAATATTTTTAGAACATGATCGGATAAATAACAAGTCTTCTTACAGGTTCACCAATCAGACCGGATTTACGAATTGGAAACATTAAAACTATAATAAAGATAACAAACAAAAGTTCATATTACTTGGTCCAAATTAATTATCTAATTTAATAATCACTTGATCCATATAATAACTATATTACAAAATCCATATTTTAGACCATGTTATTTGTTTCATTCATGACCCATTTGAATAGCCCATTTACCAGCCCAAGTTCAAAACCCTAAAATCTTCCATTCTTCCCTGGATAAATATGCAAAAGAACAGCCACAGGTGCCATACGAGCATTTACTCTTCCTTTTTTATTATTTTTCTTCTATCATATTTATTCTAAAGAACTTGCATTTTATCATTAAATCTCTCTTCTACTATACATGTTCCCTACACATAGATCAAGAAGTTACAGTTGTTAAAATTCCCACAACATCAATTGTTTATCACTTGTTTAGCGCTTGACATACAATGGATTTCAACTAAGAACTCATCACAAGAGATTTAGAGGTGAGATGAGTTGCTTCTAGTTACAAACATGTGCTAGGATGGTAGTAGCATAGAACCAAAAAAGTGAAAAGACAAAAAGAGCGAAAGAAAGTTAAGAAGCACTATAGCACATGGTATGAATGAAAGACTTGTGTATGTATGGTTATGTGCTCACAAATATAACGGAAGAAGAAGTTATTTTATTATACCTATATAAAACTAGAACTAGTTAGTAACGATGATTTTGTATGCATTTCAGTTGGCAGATAAGCATTTGTCTGATTGAGTGCAAGCATTATCATGATAGCTGTTGTGAGTTCTCAAGTCCGACATCTAATATTTTGAAATAGATAAAATTATGATATCAATTTTAATGTTTAATTTCTAAGATACATAATGTTTCTTTTAAAGCTAAGTTTAATGTAATGGTTTATATATGATTCTGCTAAGTTTTTATAAAGATGAATGTTTTATGCTATGATGTGAGGTCTTGGAAAATAAGGCCTTAATGGAGGAGTCGTAGCGCTACAAACAAACCAAACATACATGAAAAAGGCATTGTTCGTGTTCGTTCATTAAAGAAATCAAGCCGTTCATGAACTGTTCACGATCACTTACCAAATGAGATTTTTTGTATGTGTTTGTTCAATAAGGAAAAACTGTTAGCGAAACACTTATCGAACATAAGTGCGCACAAACAAAGGCAAACGAACACGAATAATTTTTCATATACATAATTGAAAGTTTATCAAATTTTAATACATACTTTGCATAATTATCCAAACATACTTCACATAATTAAAATTGAAAATTAAAACGATAGTTTTAATTTAGTATAAAATTAAGTTGGAAATGGTCAAATAGAAATGTTGGCGGAGATATATAATATAACTAATATCTATATTTTTATAAATTAGACCAGTAAAATAGAAGTATGGAATATAAAATCTTTAAAAGAACCAACCCAAACGAACACCTTATCGTATGTTCACGAATATAAATGAAAGAACGGGGCATATGCTCATCTTCGTTTGTTTAACTTAACAAACACAACTTTCTTCTTCGTGTTCTTTGATTTATTAGAAGAACGAATGTAAATAAGCTTCACGCCGAAGAGTAACGAACTGTTCGCTTATGGTTCGATTCGTTCATATCCGTAGGAGGACCCGTTAAAATAGTTTAGTTCAATTCAATCTTAGGTAGATTTATTATAATACTTTTATAGTTTTTATTGTGATTATTAGTTTACTATTATTTCTGGGAGCTATTATGGAGCTTTTGATAGCGGGGGGATTCATTATGGATTTCTGTCAAAGTTTAAGGTTGTTGCGGTTTTGATGGTTGAGTGTATATTTGATAACGGATGGATTCATCATGAATTTCTGTCAAAGTTTATTTGGATCTTTTGGTCCTCCATTATGGGTTTTCTTTTTATGTGCTTTATATCTCCTCTGATCATTCTCTTCTTGGTGTCATCTTCTTGATGTTGAAGTTGATTTAATCACTGACGCTTGTAACGCACCGTTACTAGCATATTAGGTTAGATTGTGTTTCGTAGTATTAGAGTGGAATATTACCCTTGGGTTGGTTTCTCAGATTTTTATTGTTTTTGTTTGCTTGGATTCAAAGTTTTTTTAATAGTTTTGAGAACTATTTCTATTGATTCCAGTTTTTACCATAAATTTGAGTCAGAAAAATAATGCTTTTTAGCAGACCAGTATGCTTTTGTAGACATGTCACTAGACTATTCCAAAGTCCAACTGAGGTTCTGATGATCACAAGATGTTATAGGATCAATTTTTAGAGAGAGATTTAAAAGAATTCTTGGAAATGCATTAGTGTACAAATGATTACATACATGGTAGTTATACCTTACAAACCGATGTATTCCTTGGGGGTTGAGTGTAACACCCCTGAAATATTTGCCAATTAGAAAACCATAAAATATTATAAAGCCCAATAAAGGTCTGAATTGAGTTGGGCTTACCAAAGAAAACTTGGAAAAGAAACTAGCCTTTTTAGGCCCAATAAGCCCAATAAAGGCCCGAACTTATAAACAAGGCCCATTTAAGGCCCAAGTATACGTTTGCGATCTAACTAAATGAGTAATCACAAAATAATGAATTATTATGTGACTTGAAGTAACTATAGAAAGATCCAAACTAAAAATAGATTCAGAACCTATACCGAGTAAAGTCCGGTAATCTAACGCGTACTAACGTCTGAGTTCCATCAGAATTTCCTTATAATGGCTTGTCACCCTTTCAAAATCATTGTTAATCACAACAAATATCTTAAATAATGCTTGCTAAGGGATTCTACATCAAACGTGCATAATCACCATGATAAGTGTGAGAAACCTGAATACGATTTTCACCGGCATTTAACTGACATCTGATACGTCAACCGAGCCCGATAACATTGTAAATATTTATCTAATTATTATATTTATTATCATATTCTAAATTAGAAGTGAGACGTTTATCCAGAGCAAATGTGACTTGAGACGCGACCGAGGCGTGTACCGGCCTGAGATCTAGTCAAACCCGAGGATTTGACGATAATTACAACAAATTGTTTTATTTCATGCAAAAGTAATTGGATATATATATCTATTATAAGTCTTCTAATGAAATTCGATCCAAAAGACCGGTTATTACGCGATAACGAAGTTTTCGGGACGTATACGCGATTTTTAAAACAAGCCCACTCAAAAACCCTAGGTATTTAAGCAAAAATTTCCCTCATTTCCTCATTTGCAAACCCTAAAACATGAGAAAAATGCTCCCAAGAGCTGCAACAGCCGCAACCGCCGGAGCAGGAGGCTCCACGGCGGAGCAGCGGCGGCGGGCAGCGGTGTCGCGGCGGCGGCGGCGGTGTCCGGCGAAGTTCTCAACCTACCCCCACTAATCTCGACCCGCTGAATCCAATGGTGGTGTTAGTTTCTTCTAATTCGCAACGATGATGGAGTTATGGCGGGGAGAAGGCAGCGGCGGCTAGGGTTCCGGCGAGGGTTACGGCCGCCGAAGCCGGCGAGTGGCGGCGAGTGCCGACCATGTTCTTCTTCCACTCGACGAGATCTTTCCAATGGTGGTAGCTGCATTGTCTAAATCGTGGCGGTTTGAAAGTTATGGACAATTGAAAAAGACGGCAGCTAGGGTTTCGGCGCTTGGTGGCTGCCGGCCGCGGCAGTGCTGGCCGGAGGTAAGGACCGATGATTGTGGGTGGTGGTTGCTGCTCTTTGAGGTGTGTTAGAGCTGTTTGACATTATTCTAATGGGTTCATGTAGAATCTTTACAAGATCCTTAGAAAAGTTGGCGGTTTGAAGCCGTACTCCGGCAAGAATTCCAGCTGCTCCGGGCCTGCTGGTGGTGCCCGGTGGCGATCCATGGTGGACAGTGGCTGCATGTGGTGGATATTGGTGGTAAAAGTCATAACCGAGATGTTTGGTAACGTATGTTGCGGTTTAGTTGCGTTTGGTTGCGAGATAACAATGTAGTATTGTTGTATGTAATCTTGGTGTGTTTTGGATAGGTTAAACCTTGGTCAAAGCTGGTCAAACTGGTCAATGGACAGTCAACGCGATACGGGTCGGATCAAGCGAGTTCTAGGATGCGATACGGGAACGTTAGGTATAATCATGCGTTAGACATCCATATACGTTAACATAATGATTATATATTAACTTGTGTTTGTTGAGCTTCGAATATGTATAAAATGATAACTAGTTTATAAATCATCATGAATGGGTGCGTAAATTGGTAATAACGTGAGCGATTGCATAATGAAAAACAACTTTGAGAATGTATTCATACGAAAAAAGATATTAGAAACATATATAAAGTTATCCAATCTCGTGACATACGAAATCCTTACAAGACGTAGAGATGATAAAAAAATATATATTAAATGCAATTACTTATATATATATATATATATATATATATATATATATATATATATATATATATATATATATATATATATATATATATATGTATATATATATATATATATATATATATATATATATATATATATATATATATATATATATATACACAATGAATACTTTAGGTTAACCGATGTTCACTCATAATTATTTAAGACTCATAATTATATACTAGTCCATCGTCTTATTATTATTAATAGTCAATAGTCTTGTTATTAATGAAATAAATATTATCTGTGTCACCCTCTTTTTATTCAATATAATGACAACTATTATTGATATTCAAATTACCCTAGCATCATATTAACTACATTATTGGTAGAAATATATCTATATAATTATGGAATATGGATGATCTTTGAAGGTGTATTTACACTTATTGTTTAAAACATATTTTTGGTTTGCAGTAAACGAGTTAAGCGAAATATAAACATATCTATTCTTGAACCATCTAAGTATCATATAATTTATAAACTAAGCATTTTAACAGCCTAAGTTAGGCGATCTTAAAAAGTATGTATGCTATGCGCGTGAAAATAACATAATATCATGACATAAGAGTTTAAATCCATAATATTTGATGCATTGTAGATTGCTATTACTACCAAACATTTAGAGGTATGACTACCTGCATACCTATACAAGTATCACACATTTGAAAAATCAATTTAAAGTAAGTTATGAGTGTAAGCATTATTAACACAATTGGAACATTATAGATTACTTAAATCATCAATAAAAATTATCTATAAAGTTTTGGAATACTTGATATCAACCGTTTACGGCTACATTCTTTATGCAAAGAATCATTTATTGGATAAAGGCATTAATTAACATAAGATGCACGAGTTAGTACATAACAAATAATAATTTCACAAAAAGCTAAGGTACATCAATGATACTAATCGTTAACTTTAAGTTAACTAAAGAGCTCAACCGCACGCATGTAATGACATCGTGCTAATTCTAAACATGAATCTCATATGTTCTAATTAGGATTGCTTTGTCGGTGACCTTCACTTTTCTTTTTGTCAAGCTCAGAATTTATATAAAGATACCAGGTGAGTTCTAGTGATTCCCCTTTTTACTACTGTTTTAGGGTGAAACATGCTCTGTTAATTATGAACTTTATTTGTGCTTTATTTGGTGATTGTATGTGGGATTTATGGTTACCTGCTGATACTTATATCATGATCATTAATTCTTTTGGAATCGCTTGTTTTATATGGATAGATCTATTTAGGGAATCCCCCACACACAGTGGCTTCCGTTCCAGGAATGGTACCCCACTGAGATCTTGAGGGGTCGTTTGTGGCATGTGACAGGTTTTGTTAAGAAACTATGATGAACCATCCGGGCAGGTATGGTTCACTGGTTTGGGGCTCAGTTCTTCCTTCGGGAATATCCGGTTAAACACAACTTTAGAAGAGGCCAACCGGGACTGAGTGCAAGGTTGATTATGATTCTCCCACGATGTTGAAATTATGATTTATTCCTCTTTATCAAATGAGGATTTGTTAAGTCCTTTTTGTTTTTAAACTTTAAGCACTTGAACTCACCAACTTTATGTTGACACAAAATCTTTTGAGCATGTCTTTCAGGTACAGCTAGGTAGATTAGCTGAGTTATAGAAGATATCTAAATCCGAAGCAAGAAGTGAGGGTAGGTGTTGAAGGAGAAGGTCGAGCCTACAAGCCTTAGTTACTGAAGCCTCAAGAAATATTGACCAAGAGATAGATCATGATACCTATGGATTGTAGATTGAGGCACCTTGTAAACTGAAACTAAGCCAATATTCTAATGTAACTATTGTGAGATGCATTGTAATAAACCATTTTGTTTCCGCTGCATTTTGGTTGTTGTTTACCAACCGTTACGTCCCGCCTCTCTAGGCTCGGGGTGTGACATTAAGGAACCGGACTAACTACCCATAACTACCATACTTATGTTAGTGACATAATAATACAATAATAATTTAACTTATGCTTATACAAGAGTTATAGTCTAACATTCTCCCCCCGAATTCTTCATTCCTTTCATACTCTTGACTTCTAGTAGACTCTTGTCTTGATCTTCACTTGGTTTTGTTTATAACAACGTAGGTCCAACGTCTTCACATTGAATTAGATGAGCTTCCTCTTTTTCTTTCAGTTTTGAACATTCATGTTTAAGGTGTCTAAATTTATTACAGTTGAAGCATCTTATGTGGCTCTTGCTTTGTTGGTTTCTCCTACCAACTTTTTTTGTACAAGTCATCCAATTTTTACCTTGTCCATATCTTAAACTTCCTTGATTTGAATTTCCATGACCATAATGTTGACATTTATCTTCTTTGACTTTTCCTTTTGCATCTTCTTTGGTGACTAAGAGTTTAGTGTGTGCATCATCTTCTTTCTGGTTTCTTGATGCGTTCTTCATATGCCTTTAATCTTCCCACAGCTTCTTGAAATGACATAGTTTTAAGATCAGCAAATTGTTCGATTGCATCAACAATTTGAATGTATTTTTATGGTACAGAACTGAGTAGTTTCCTAACTAATCTTTTGTTATCAATAATGGATCCAAGATAGTTAGCTTGTGAGACAAGTTTGCTAATTTTGATGGTAAAGTCATCTAGTGATCGGTGTTTTTCATCTTTAATGCTTCAAATTCTGATTCATGTGTTTGTAGTCTTGCTTCTTTGACTCTATCTTCACCTACAAATCGAGCATTAATTTTCCTAAATATCCTTAGCATTTGTATGATGAGCAATTTAAAAGACTATTTCTTCTGGTACGGCTTGATAGAGATAAGCAATAGCCTTTTCATTTTTCTTTGAATCAACTTCTCCTATTGGTTCAATTGCTTCTTATATTCCACGTACATTGAAAATTGCTCTAACTTTAACAGCCCAAATAGTGTATTTTGTAGAACTTAGAATAGGGAATTGGAACATCATTTAAGTTCCTTCTTCCTTTACAACTTCATCTTTCTTAGTTCATAGTTTGCTTCTTCTTTCCAATATATAACTATCTTAACTTTAGTACCTTTGGTTTCAAAACGGATTTGATATCAACTCACTTGTTTCGGATCAAATCGAGTCAACCTTCCTTGAGATTAATTTGATCTTAGACTGATTGACTTCAGATCAAATAATCTTCTCCTTTCGATTGTGACTAACTTTATATCAACTTTCATAGTTTCGGATCAAATTAATCAATCTTCGGGTCTTTCGGTTGCGTAGCAAATCAAAACCTCACTTCTAAGAATAGTGCACGGGTCTTTCGGTCGTGTATAACGAATCAAAACTTTCTATTCTTCTTATCACAATAATAAATGGGGTCTTCGGTTGCAAGACGAGTCAAAACCAAGTAACTAGGTCTTTCGGCTGTCTAACAAATCAAACCAATTGTTGATTGTTGAGAACAGTCTTCGGGTCTTCGGTTGCGAGACAAATAAAAACCAATTGTACGGGGTCTTCGGTTGTCAAGCAAACCAAACCAACTATTCTTGGAACGGGTCCATCGAAACTATTCTTCCTCTTTATTTTTATAAAAAACTTTATTTCTAAAACATATATTATTCTTTATAAACAAAACGTTTGTGTAACACTCGGTTATTTACTATTTTGAAGCCGATGAAGGAAGAAAAAGAAATAAAGTCCAAAGTCGAGGGACCAAACTCGCCAACGAAAGAAAGTCGGGCGAGTGGGAGTATATAAGGGAGAGGGCAGCCCTTACCCTCTCCCCCACACTCACATTTTCAGCTATCAAAGAGAGGAGAAGAGAGAAAGGAAGAAAAGAGGAAGAAAGGGTCGGTTCGGGTGGTTCGAGTGGTCAAAATCGTCGTGTAGCAAGCCAAATCGAAGCCCCTGTCGTTGTGCTCGTTTGTGTGAGTTCTAGGACCCCACTTTTACTTGTTTTCAACCGATTTTGGGGCTAGAAAGCATCAAAACCCGTTTTGTATGTGTATGTGTTTGACCCATTTGGGTGGGTTGTGTGTGATGCGTTTAGAGTATGTTTCCGGGCTTGTGTGTGCTTGTATGGTGTTGTGGTATACATTCCTAAGGTCTAAGATGATTGATTTAGGCTTAGAATGGGTTTGGATGAGCTTGGAGGCCGAAAATGGCAAATTGGGTTCGGGATGAACTCCATTCTGCATCAGCTAGGGCTACGCGACCGAATGGAGGCCATACGACCGATTGAGAGGCGATTGAGGTTCATTCGCACGATTGGGATTCATACGCACGATTGAGGGTTCATTCGCACGACTAAGGTTTCATTCACACGAATGGGAGTCCAGTCGCATGGGGAGTCATACTGAGGGTCCAGTCGCATATGTGCTTAGTCGCATGAGTCCATTCGCATGAGGTTAGTCGCATAAGTGCTCATTCGCATTAGTTCCATCCGCATGAGGTCCATACGCACGACTGGGTGTTCATTCGCATAGATGTTCATCCGTATGAATCCAATCGTATGGTGTTCAGTCGCATGGAGGTCATGCGACTGAAGGGTGTCCATACGCCCGAATAGGGTTGTTGCACTCGAAGGAAAGTGTAGTTCGACTCTGGCTTTCGGGGGAAAGTGCAGATGTAAGTTTTGACGTAAAATTTCCCGTAAGAGCATGTAAGATGACTATTATGGCCTTAGAGAGTATGTTGGGCATGATGATGATGATGTTGCATGTTTATGCATGTTATGTATGTATGATGTTGCCCTGTATGATGATGATGACTATGACTGTGTATGATATGTTCCTTATTATGATGTATGTTTATCTTTCTTGTGGCTTTACGTGTATGTTAATGAATGATGAGTATTATGTAACGTAAAGTGAAAGATAATGAAAGAGGAACATGAAGTAAGAATGCATGCATTAATGAATGATGAATGAACGAAGGAAGGCTTGCAGCACATATATGAGGTGAGCACTCTGTGTTGCAAGAGACTCGGATACGTGCAATCATTGAGATTGCCCATGGGGTGAGCAACCTTGTTGTTGCAAGAGACTCGAATAGCGTGCTATCGTTGAGTTGCCATGAGGTGAGCAACCTTGTTGTTGCAAGAGACTCGGATAGCGTGCTATCGTTGAGATTGGCAATGAGGTGAGCAACCCTATGGTTGCAACAGACTCGGATAGCGTGCAATCGTTGAGATTGCTATTGAGGTGAGCGACTCTGTCGTCGCAACAGACTCGGAAGAATGAACGTATGAAAGAACGAAAGTTAACGAATGTGATGAAGATAATATGACATTATCTGTGTATACGTATGATGAATGATCGCATGAGAAAAGGAATAGTTTTAATGAATGATCACTCAGCAACACTGCCTTTTTATATGTTTCCCAGTTGGCAGGTAATGATTGCTGAGGATGGCATGCAAGGCTACTCGGCTCTTTTGGGATGGCATCCATTTATAATGCTTTTGTGATGTAATGCAAACATGTATTTTGTAACGGATAATGATGTATTATTTGGAAAAAGTGTTTATAATGAAATGAGATGTCATTTTTGAATGTTTCCGCTGCAATATTTTCAAAGGCAAATGTAATATATGTTTTATGTGCGATGAATGACCAACTGTAGGCGTCCCGGGAACGGGGCCTTACAAGTTGGTATCAAGCCAAAGTTTAAGTGAAATGGGTAAATTTTCAAAATAACCTTAACTTAAACTGAGAATGGGACGAAGGGAATGGGATGCCAATCTGAGTAGCTGCGTGCCATCAGGTATTTTCGTAAAGTTAACGGTTTTATGTGCGCATGGTATGTGGTTATGTGTTGTATGTAGATTTAAATACTGATGTAGTCAGGACAGGTAATGCTTGGGGTATGAAGATTAAAGTAAGTGGCTAATCACAACTGGCCACTGTAATTAGGACTTACTATACTTGACATAAACTGAGCTGTTTCCTTGAATGACCGTTTGGTGTTTGAATCTTTCAGTGTGATAGAGAATGGCTGGTGGTAGATCTCTAGAGCTTCTAGGGGTGGAGGTCGTGGTGGTCCTGATGCGATCCGCGACCTAAAAGAGGAAGGCCTAGAGTTGAGAAGGTGGTTCCTGAAGAACCTGAGACCCCTCATCCGAAGCTGGGGATGAGAGTGCAAACTTGAGGGCCTCGGTAAAGGAGGCTATTGTTGAAGAAGTACATCAGGTCATGCAGACAATCTTACCATCTGTGGTGACCGAAGTCATCAAGGCCGTGAAAGAAAGGGAAAGAAAGGAAAGGACTAGGGCCTCGGGGGAGCGGGAGCAACCGGAGCCTGAAACGATTTTCTCCGATAATGAGGAAGAAAGAAGATGAGCCCGTGCAAGAGGTGGTACGAGGCTGTAACTGTGGGGCGTTTATGAATGCAAGCCCCTAACTTTTGATGGAAACGACACTGCTGCTGCTGCTCACCGGTGGGTGAGAGAAATGGAGGCTGTACTTGATATTAGCGAATGCCGTGAAGACCAGAAGGTGAAGTTCGCTACCCACTCTTTTTTGATTCGGCTCTGTGTTAGTGGGACAACATTGTCCAAGCCGAGGGTAGCAGGGCCATTGGGAGGATGAGATGGTCTGAGCTGAAAATGTTGGTGATTGATTAGTTTTGTCCTCATCGGGAAATGGACAAGGTCAAAAGGGAGTTCTTGCAACTGGAGGCGGGGACCATGACTCACCAACAGTACACCACGAAATTCAACGATATGGCATGTCTGGTGCCGGATCAGGTGACACCTCTGTCCCGAAAGATCAAGACGTATATACAGGGTTCGCCAGCGGATATTCGCAGGCACATGATCACTGCCCGGCCGAGCACGTTTAGGTCGGCGGTGGATTTGGCGGGAAGATTGTATGATGAGAGAACGGTGGTGGTGACTGAAGGTGGCAGGAAGAGCAGTGGTGATCGAAACTGGCAGAGGAAGAGGTTTGGTCGGGGTGATGCCTCGACGGGTAATAAGAAGGCACGAGTGGATGACCGTCGTGTGGTCACGTCGATTGCGGGATCGAGAAGGTGTGGCAAGTGTGGAAGGGAGCATAGTGGGGAGTGCAGGTTTGGGTCGAACTTGTGCTTTAAATGTGGGAAGGCGGGGCACATGGCAAAGGACTATCGTACGGTCCGGTGCTTTAACTGTGGTGAAGAGGGTCACATGAGCAAGGATTGTAAGAGGCCGAGGGCTGAGAGCTCCAGGGCGAAGAAGACAGGAGGTGAAGGACCGAGGGCGAGCGCAAGGGCATTCACCATGACACAGGAGGAAGCTAGAACGGACCCTGATGTTGTGTCCGGTATGTTTCTGGTGAACCAAACTTTAGCTTATGTGTTATTTAATTCGAGTGTCAGTAAAAGTTTTATTTCAACTGCTTTTTGTGCTAAGCTGCCTGTTAGTAGTAGACGTGTTGATGCGTCCTTTAATGTAGAAACTACCATAGGTAAGTCTACTAGGATTTCTGAGATGATAGAGAACTGTGATGTGGAGCTAGAGGGTCATAAGTTTCCTGTTAGACCGTTCGTGATGACCTTAGGTGGTTTTGATTTGGTTCTTGGAATGGATTGGCTGGCGGACTTCGAGGCGAACATTGTGTGTTGCAAGAAGATAATTCGTTTGACAGCGCCTGACGGTAGTTCAGTAACGGTTTATGGTGATCGGGTTACTACAATTCCGAAAGTAATTTCGATGGCGGTGGCGGGAAAGTGTATGAGGCGTGGATGTAGTGCCTACTTGGCCTATGTAAAGGATGTGGATATGCCAACACACCACAACTAGCCGATGTACCGGTTGTGTGTGACTTTCCAGACTGTTCCCAAAAGACTTATTAGGAGTGCCACCTGACAGAGAGATCGAGTTTCATATTGATCTGATACCGGGTGCCCAACCTGTCGCCAAGGCATCGTATCGGTTGGCTCCGACGGAGATGAAGGAATTGATGGAGCAGTTGCAAGAGCTGCTTGATAAGGGGTTCATTAGACCGAGTATCTCTCCTTGGGGTGCTCCGGTCCTGTTTGTAAAGAAGAAGGACGGTAGTATGAGGATGTGCATTGACTACCGTGAGCTAAACAAGTTGACGATGAAGAACCGATACCCCTTACCGAGATAGATGATTTGTTCGATCAGCTTCAGGTTGCCAGTTGGTTTTCAATGATAGATCTTCGATCTGGCTATCATCAGTTGAAGGTGAAGGAACAAGATATCCCTAAAACAGCTTTCCGCATGCACTATGGTAACTACGAGTTTCTTGTCATGTCTTTTGGTTTGACCATCGCATCAGCTACTTTTATGGATTTGATGAACTATGTGTGTCGGCCGATGCTGGATAAATCAGTGATTGTGTTTATTGATGATATCCTGATTTATTCTAGGAGTGAGATTGAGCATGCCGGTCATATTCGGGAGGTTCTGGTGACGTTGAGAAAAGAGAAGTTGTATGCTAAATTCTCCAAGTGCGCGTTCTGGTTGCGCGAGGTTCAATTCTTGGGTCACGTGGTGAATCCCGACGGGATTATGGTGGATCCGACGAAAGTGGAGGCGGTTATGCAATGGAAGTCGTCGAAGACGCCATCCGAGATTCGTAGCTTCTTGGGTTTGGCGGGCTACTATAGAAGATTTATCCAAGACTTCTCTAAGATTGCTTCTCCACTAACTAAGTTGACCCGAGAAGATGTGAAGTTCGTATGGGGTCAAGCTCAAGAGAAGCCGTTCGAGGAATTGAAGGCGAGATTGACTCAAGCTCCTATTCTGTCATTACCCAATGGAATCGAAGATCTGGTGGTTTATTCTGATGCTTCCTACTTGGGATTGGGGTGTGTATTAATGCAGAGAGGAAAGGTTATAGCCTATGCATCCCGATAGTTGAAGGTTCATGAGGTCAATTATCCTACTCATGACTTGGAGCTGGCAGCCATGGTCTTTGCGTTAAAGATTTGGAGGCACTATCTTTACGGGACGAAGTGCACCATATTCACTGACCACTAGAGTCTGAAGTACTTCTTCGAGCAGAAGGATCTGAACATGAGGCAGAGACGGTGGTTGGAACTTATAAAGGATTATGATTGTGAGATCCACTACCACCCGGGCAAGGCCAATATGGTGGCGATGCCCTTAGCCGAAAGAGAGGCCCGAGCCGATTCGGGTGAAAGCATATCAGTTGATCATGACCTCCGATGTAATGAAGCAAGTTAAAGAGTTTCAAGATGAGGCATCGAAAGAAGATCATCTTAACTCTGAAAGAATGAGAGGTCTGGTCGCGGAATTGGGTGAAAACACACTCGGTGTTAGAACCCGATTCGATCGTGTGTGGATTCCTCGTTTTGGGGATCTACGGTGAAGATCATGGATGAAGCTCACAAGACTCGATACTCCATTCACCCAGGTGCCAAGAAAATGTACCAAGATATGAAGAAGGATTATTGGTGGCCGGGTAAAGCAAGATGTGGTGGAGTATGTGAGTAAGTGCCTTACTTGCTTACAAGTGAAGGCCGAGCATCAAAAGCCGTACGGGAAGATCCAACCTTTGGATATACCGGAATGGCAGTGGGAGCACATCACCTTGGATTTCATTACAAAGCTGCCACGTACCCCGAAAGGGTACGATGCCATATGGGTGATAGTTGACCGTTTGATGAAGAGTGCTCACTTTCTACCGATCCGCGAGACATATTCATCTGAGAGGTTGGCTGATCTGTTCATCAGGGAAATTGTAACTCGTCATGGTGTGCCGGTGTCTATCGTATCAGATCGCGACACTCGGTTTACATCTAAATTTTGAAAGAAATTCCACGACGCTATGGGGACGAGGTTACATATTAGCACGGCTTATCATCCAGACTGATGGTCAGTCAGAAAGGACCATTCAGACACTGGAAGACATGCTTCGGGCTTGTGTGATTGATTTTGGTGGAAGTTGGGATGACCACCTACCGTTAGCCGAATTCTCATACAACAACAGCTATCATGCCAGCATTGGTATGCCTCCATATGAGATGCTATACGGTAGGAGATGCAGAACACCCGCTTGTTGTGGTGATATTGGTCAAAAGGAATTGGGGAGCGTCGAGGTAATCGAGGCTACGACTGAGAAGGTTGAGAAGATTAAAGCCTTCATGAAAGCAGCCAAAGACAGACAAAAGTCGTATGCTGATAAACGACGCAGGCCGATTGAGTTCCAACTGGGTGACCGGGTTATGTTGAAGGTCTCACCTTGGAAGGGTATCATCTGCTTTCGAAAGCGGGTAAGTTGAGCCCAGGTATATAGGCCCTTTCCGAATCATCGCTCGAGTAGGAGAGGTGGCCTATAGACTGGAGTTACCGGATGAGTTAAGTGGAATTCACCCGACATTCCATGTATCTCGTCTAAGGAAGTGCTGCTGATGAAGATATGATTGTTCCACTGGAGGATATCGAAGTAGACGAACGGCTCAATTATGTGGAGCAAACAGTGGCAATCATCGATCGGAAAGAGAAAAGGCTGAGAAATAAAGTGGTTCCTCTTGTACGTGTACAGTGGAAGCACAGGAAGGGATCCGAGTCAACGTGGGAGACTGAGGAGGAAATGAGACAGCATTATCCATGTTTGTTTGAAGAATAACAGGTTTCGGGGACGAAACCTATTTAAGGGGGTGGACTTGTAACGCCCGGTTATTTACTATTTTGAAGCCGACGAAGGAAGAAAAAGAAATAAAGTCCAAAGTCGAGGGACCAAACTCGCCAACAAAAGAAAGTCGGACGAGTGGGAGTATATAAGGGAGAGGGCAGCCCTTACCCTCTCCCCCACACTCACATTTTCAGCTATCAAAGAGAGGAGAAGAGAGAAAGGAAGAAAAGAGGAAGAAAGGGTCGGTTCGGGTGGTTCGAGTGGCCAAAATCGTCGTGTACCAAGCCAAATCGAAGCCCCTGTCGTTGTGCTCGTTTGTGTGAGTTCTAGGACCCCACTTTTACTTGTTTTCAACCTATTTTGGGGCTGGAAAGCATCAAAAACCCGTTTTGTATGTGTATGTGTTTGACCCATTTGCGTGGGTTGTGTGTGATGCGTTTAGAGTATGTTTTCGGGCTTGTGTATGCTTGTATGGTGTTGTGGTATGCATTCCTAAGGTCTAAGATGGTTGATTTAGGCTTAGAATGGGTTTGGATGAACATGGAGGCCGAAAATGGCAGATTGGGTTCGAGATGAACTCCATTCTGCATCAGCTAGGGCTATGCGACCGAATGGAGGCCATACGGCCGATTGAGA
Source organism: Flaveria ramosissima (assembly GCA_025215565.1). Lineage (NCBI taxonomy): Eukaryota > Viridiplantae > Streptophyta > Magnoliopsida > Asterales > Asteraceae > Flaveria > Flaveria ramosissima. The sequence goes on along the minus strand of CM046037.1, from coordinate 43,480,427 downwards.
GGCGATTGAGGTTCATTCGCACTATTGGGATTCATACGCACGATTGAGGGTTCATTCGCACGACTAAGGTTTCATTCGCATGAATGGGAGTCCATACGCATGGGGAGTCATACGACTGAGGGTCCAGTCGCATATGTGCTTAGTCGCATGAGTCCATTCGCATGAGGTTAGTCGCATAAGTGCTCATTCGCATTAGTTCCATCCGCATGAGGTCCATATGCACGACTGGGTGTTCATTCGCATAGATGTTCATCCGTATGAGTCCAATCGCATGGTGTTCAGTGGCATGGAGGTCATGCGACTGAAGGGTGTCCATACGCCCGAATAAGGCTGTTGCACTCGAAGGAAAGTGTAGTTCGACTCTGGATTTCGGGGGAAAGTGCAGATGTAAGTTTGACGTAAAGTTTCCCGTAAGAGCATGTAAGATGACTATTATGGCCTTAGAGTATATGTTGGGCATGATGATGATGATGTTGCATGTTATGTATGTATGATGTTGCCCTGTATGATGATGATGACTATGACTGTGTATGATATGTTCCTTATTATGATGTATGTTTATCTTTCTTGTGGCTTTAAGTGTCATGTTAATGAATGAATGAAGTATTATGTAACGTAAAGTGAAAGATAATGAAATAGGAACATGAAGTAAGAATGCATGCATTAATGAATGACGAATGAATGAAGGAAAGGCTTGCAAGCACATATATGAGGTGAGCAACTCTATGTTGCAAGAGACTCGGATGACGTGCAATCGTTGAGATTGCCCATGGGGTGAGCAACCTTGTTTTGCAAGAGACTCGAATAGCGTGCTATCGTTGATGTTGCCATGAGGTGAGCACCTTGTTGTTGCAAGAGACTCGGATAGCATGCTATCGTTGAGATTGGCAATGAGGTGAGCAACCCTATGGTTGCAACAGACTCGGATAGCGTGCAATCGTTGAGATTGCTATTGAGGTGAGCGACTCTGTCGTCGCAACAGACTCGAAAGAATGAACGTATGAAAAGTACGAAAGATAACGGATGTGATAAAAGATAATAATGACATTATCTGTGTATACGTATGATGAATGATCGCATGAGAAAAGGAATAGTTTTAATGAAAGTAAAGTATGTTTTATTATAAAACTAGAACTCACTCAGCAACGCTGACTTTTTATATGTTTCCCAGTTGGCAGGTAATGATTGCTGAGGATGACATTGCAAGGCTACTCGGCTCTTTTGGGATGGCATCCATTTATAATACTTTTGTGATGTAATGCAAACATGTATTTTGTAAACGGATAATGATGTATTATTTGGAAAAAGTGTTTATAATGAAATGAGATGTCATTTTTGAATGTTTCCGCTGCAATATTTTCAAGAGGCAAATGTAATATATGTTTTATGTGCGATGAATGACCAACTGTAGGCGTCCCGGGAACGGGGCCTTACAAGTTGGTATCAGAGCCAAAGTTTAAGTGAAATGGGTAAAATTTTAAAATAAACCTTAACTTAAACTGAGAATGGGACGAAAAGGGAATGGGATGCCAATCTGAGTAGCTGCGTGCCATCAGGTATTTTCTTAAAGTTAACCGTTTTATGTGCGCATGGTATGTGGTTGTGTGTTGTATGTAGATTTAAATACTGATGTAGTCAGGACAGGTAATGGTTGGGGTATGAAGATTAAAGTAAGTGGCTAATCACAACTGGCCACTGTAATTAGGGACTTACTGTACTTGACATAAACTGAGCTGTTTCCTTGAATGACCGTGTTGGTGTTTGAATCTTTCAGTGTGATAGAGAATGGCTGGTGGTAGATCTTCTAGAGCTTCTAGGGGTGGAGGCCGTGGTGGTCCTGATGCGGAAACGCGACCTAAAAGACGAAGGCCTAGAGCTGAAAAGGAGGTTCCTGAAGAACCTGAGACCCCTCATCCGGAGGCTAGGGATGAGAGTGCAAACTTGAGGGCCTCGGTAAAGGAGGCTGTTGTTGAAGAAGTACATTAGGTCATGCAGACAATCTTACCGTCTGTGGTGACCGAAGTCATCAAGGCCGTGAAAGAGGGGGAAAGAAAGGAGAGGAATAGGGCCTCGGGGAAGCGGGAGCAACCGAAGCCTAAAACGATTTTCTCCGATAATGAGGAAGTGGAAGAAGATGAGCCCATGCAAGGGGTGGTACGAGGCTGTAACTATGGGGCGTTTATGAGATGCAAGCCCCTAACTTTTGATGGAAACGGCACTACTGCTGTTGCTCACTGATGGGTGAGAGAAATGGAGGTTGTACTTGATATTAGGGAATGTCGTGAAGACCAAAAGGTGAAGTTCGCTACCCACTCTTTTGTGGATTCGGCTCTGTGTAGTGCACAACATTGTCCAAGCCGAGGGTAGCAGGGCCATTGGGAGGATGAGATGGTCTGAGATGAAAAAGTTGGTGATTGAGGAGTTTTGTCCTCATCGGGAAATGGACAAGGTCGACAAGGAGTTCTTGCAACTGGAGGCGGGGACCATGACTCACCAATAGTACACCACGAATTCAACGAGATGGCACGTCTGGTGCCAGATCAGGTGACACCTCTGTCCCGAAAGATCAAGAGGTATATACAGGGTTTGCCAGCGGATATTCGCAGGCACATGATCGCTGCCCGGCCGAGCACGTTTAGGACGGCAGTGGATTTGGCGGGAAGATTGTATGATGAGAGAACGTTGGTGGTGACTGAAGGTGGCAGGAAGAGCGGTGGTGATTGAAACTGACAGAGGAAGAGGTTTGGTCGGGGTGATGCCTCGACAGGTAATAAGAAGGCACGGGTGGATGACTGCAGTGTGGTCACGTCGAGTGCGGGATCGAGAAGGTGTGGCAAGTGTGGAAGGGAGCATAGTGGGAGTGCAGGTTTGGGTCAAACTTGTGCTTCAAATGTGGGAACGCGGGGCACATGGCAAAGGTCTGTCGTACGGTCTGGTGCTTTAACTGTGGTTAAGAGGGTCACATGAGCAAGGATTGTAAGAGGCCGAGGGCTGATAGCTCCGGGGCGAAGAAGATAGGAGGTGAAGGACCGAGGGCGAGCGCCAGGGCATTCACCATGACACAGGAGGAAGCTAGAACGGACCCTGATGTCGTGTCCGGTACGTTTCTGGTGAACCAAACTTTAGCTTCTGTGTTATTTGATTCGGGTGCCAGTAAAAGTTTTATTTCTGCTACTTTCTGTGCTAAGCTGCCTGTTAGTTGTAGACGTGGTGATGCGCCCTTTGATGTAGAAACTGCCATAGGTAAGTCTACTAGGATTTCTGAGATGATAGAGAACTGTGATGTGGAGCTAGAGGGTCATAAGTTTCCTGTTAGACCGTTCGTGATGACCTTAGGTGGTTTTGATTTGGTTCTTGGAATGGATTGGTTGGCGGACTTCGAGGCGAACATTGTGTGTCGCATGAAGATGATTTGTTTGACAGCGCCTGACGGTAGTTCACTAACGGTTTATGGTGATCGGGTTACTACGATTCCGAAAGTAATTTCGATGGCGGTGGCGGGAAAGTGTATGAGGCGTGGATGTAGTGCCTACTTGGCCTATGTAAAGGATGTGGATACGCCAACACCACAACTAGCCGGTGTACCGGTTGTGTGTGACTTTCCAGACATGTTCCCAGAAGACTTATCAGAAGTCACCGGACAGAGAGATCGAGTTTCAGATTGATCTGATACTTGGTGCCCAACCTGTCGCCAAGGCACCGTATTGGTTGGCTCCGACGGAGATGAAGGAATTGATGGAGCAGTTGCAAGAGCTTCTTGATAAGGGGTTCATTAGATCGTGTATCTCTCCTTGGGGTGCTCCGGTCCTATTTGTAAAGAAGAAGGACGGTAGTATGAGGATGTGCATTGACCACCGCGAGCTAAACAAGTTGACGGTGAAGAACCGATACCCCTTACCGAGGATAGATGATTTGTTCGATCAGGTTTAGGGTGCCAGTTGGTTTTCAAGGATAGATCTTTGATCTAGCTATCATCAGTTGAAGGTGAAGGAACAAGATATCCCTAAAATAGCTTTCTGCACGCGCTATGGTTACTACGAGTTTCTTGTCATGTCTTTTGGTTTGACCAACACACCAGCTGCTTTTATGGATTTGATGAACTGTGTGTGTCGGACGATGCTTGATAAATCAATGATTGTGTTTATTGATGATATCCTGATTTATTCTAGGAGCGAGATTGAGCATGCCGGTCACATTCAGGAGGTTCTGGAGACGTTGAGAAGGGAGAAGTTGTATGCTAAATTCTCCAAGTGTGCGTTCTGGTTGCGCGAGTTTCAATTCTTGGGTCACATGGTGAATCCCGACGGGATTATGGTGGACCCGGCGAAAGTGGAGGCGGTTATGCAATGGAAGTCGCCGAAGATGCCATCCGAGATTCGTAGCTTCTTGGGTTTGGCGGGCTACTATAGAATATTTATCCAAGACTTCTCTAAGGTTGCTTCTCCACTGACTAAGTTCACCCGAAAAGATGTGAAGTTCGTATGGGGTCAAGCTCAAGAGAAGGCGTTCGAGGAATTGAAGGCCAGATTGACTCAAGCTCCTGTTCTGTCATTACCCGATGGAAGCGAAGATCTGGTGGTTTATTCTGATGCTTCCTACTCGAACTTGGGATGTGTATTAATGCAGAGAGGAAAGGTTATAGCCTATGCATCCCGACAGTTGAAGGTTCATGAGTTTAATTATCCTACTCATGACTTGGAGCTGGCAGCCGTGGTCTTTGCGTTAAAGGTTTGGAGGCACTATCTTTACAAGACGAAGTGCACCATATTCACTGACCACAAGAGTCTGAAGTAATTCTTCGAGCAGAAGGATCTGAACATGAGGCAAAGATGGTGGTTGGAACTTATAAAGGATTATGATTGTGAGATCCACTACCACCCGGGCAAGGCCAATGTGGTGGCTGATGCCCTTAGCCGGAAAGAGAGGCCCGAGCCAATTCGGGTGAAAGCATATCAGTTGATCATGACCTCCGATGTAATGAAGCAAGTTAAAGAGTTTCAAGATGAGGCATCGAAAGAAGATCATCTTAACTATGAAATAATGAGAGGTCTGGTCGCGGAATTGGGTGAAAACACACTCGATGTTAGAACCCGATTCGATCGTGTGTGGATTCCTCGTTTTGGGGATCTACGGGTGAAGATCATGGATGAAGCTCACAAGACTCGATACTCCATTCACCCAGGTGCCACGAAAATGTACCAAGATATGAAGAAGGATTATTGGTGGCCGGGTATGAAGCGTGATGTGGTGGAGTATGTGAGTAAGTGCCTTACTTGCTTACAAGTGAAGGCCGAGCAACAAAAGCCGTACAAGAAGATCCAACCTTTGGATATACCGGAATGGAAGTGGGAGCACATCATCATGGATTTCATTACAAAGCTGTCGCGTACCTCGAAAGGGTACGATGCCATATGGGTGATAGTTGACCGTTTGACGAAGAGTGCTCACTTTCTACCGATCCGCGAGACATATTCATCTGAGAGGTTGGTTGATCTGTTCATCAGGGAAATTCTAACTCGTCATGGTGTGCTGGTGTCTATCGTATCAGATCGCGACACTCGGTTTACATCTAAATTTTGGAATAAATCCCACGACGCTATTGGGACGAGGTTACATATTAGCACGGCTTATCATCCCCAGACTGATGTTCAGTCAGAAAGGACCATTCAGACACTGGAAGACATGCTTCGGGCATGTGTGATTGATTTTGGTGGAAGTTGGGATGACCACCTATCATTAGCCGAATTCTCATACAACAACAACTATCATGCCAGCATTGGTATGCCTCCATATGAGATACTATACGGTAGGAGATGCAGAACACCCGTTTGTTGGGGTGATATTGGTTAGAAAGAATTGGGGAGCGTCGAGGTAATCGAGGCTACGACTGAGAAGCTTGAGAAAATTAAAGCCTTCATGAAGGCAGCCAAAGACAGACAGAAGTCGTATGCTGATAAACGACGCAGGCCGATTGAGTTCCAGGTGGGTGACTGGGTTATGTTGAAGGTCTCCCCTTGGAATGGTATCATCCGCTTTCGAAAGCGGGGTAAGTTGAGCCCAAGGTATATAGCCCCTTTCCGAATCATCGCTCGACTAGGAGAGGTGGCCGATAGACTGGAGTTACCGGATGAGTTAAGTGGAATTCACCCGACATTCCATGTATCTCATCTAAGGAAGTGCTGCTGATGAAGATATGATTGTTCGACTAGAGGATATCGAAGTAGACGAACGGCTCAATTATGTGGAGCAACCAGTGGCAATCATCGATCGGAAAGAGAAAAGGATGAGAAATAAAGTGGTTCCTCTTGTGCGTGTACAATGGAAGCACAGGAAGGGATCCGAGTCAACGTGAGAAACTGAGGAGGAAATGAGACAGCATTATCCATGTTTGTTAGAAGAATAACAGGTTTCGGGGATGAAACCTATTTAAGGGGGGTGGACTTGTAACACCCGGTTATTTACTATTTTGAAGCCGACCAAGGAAGAAAAAGAAATAGAGTCCAAAGTCGAGGGACCAAACTCGCCAACGAAAGAAAGTCGGGCGAGTGGGAGTATATAAGGGAGAGGGCAGCCCTTACCCTCTCCCCCACACTCAAATTTTCAGCTATCAAAGGGAGGAGAAAAGAGAAAGGAAGAAAAGAGGAAGAAAGGGTCGGTTCGGGTGGTTCGAGTGGCCAAAATCGTAGTGTAGCAAGCCAAATCGAAGCCCCTGTCGTTGTGCTCGTTTGTGTGAGTTCTAGGACCCCACTTTTACTTGTTTTCAATCGATTTTGGGGCTGGAAAGCATCATAAACCCATTTTGTATGTGTATGTGTTTGACCCATTTGGGTGGGTTGTGTGTGATGTGTTTAGAGTATGTTTTTGGGCTTGTGTGTGCTTGTATGGTGTTTTGGTATGCATTCCTAAGGTCTAAGATGGTTGATTTAGGCTTAGAATGGGTTTGGATGAGCTTGGAGGCCGAAAATGGCAGATTGGGTTCGGGATGAACTCCATTCTGCATCAGCTAGGGCTATGTGACCAAATGGAGGCCATACGACCGATTGAGAGGCGATTGAGGTTCATTCGCACGATTGGGATTCATACGCACGATTGAGGGTTCATTCGCACAACTAAGGTTTCATTCGCACGAATGGGAGTGCAGACGCATGTGGAGTCATACGACTGAGGGTCCAGTCGCATATGTGCTTAGTCGCATGAGTCCATTCGCATGAGGTTAGTCGCATAAGTGCTCATTTGCATTGATTCCATCCGCATGAGGTCCATACGCACGACAGGGTGTTCATTCGCATAGATGTTCATCCGTATGAGTCCAATCGCATGGTGTTCAGTCGCATGGAGGTCATGCGACTGAAGGGTGTCCATACGCCCGAATAGGGCTGTTGCACTCGAAGGAAAGTGTAGTTCGACTCTGGCTTTCGGGGGAAAGTGCAGATGTAAGTTTTGACGTAAAGTCTCCTGTAAGAGCATGTAAGATGACTGTTATGGCCTTAGAGAGTATGTTGGGCATGATGATGATGATGTTGCATGTTATGTATGTATGATGTTGCCCTGTATGATGATGATGACTATGACTGTGTATGATATGTTCCTTATTATGATGTATGTTTATATTTCTTGTGGCCTTACGTGTCATGTTAATGAATGAATGAAGTATTATGTAACATAAAGTGAAAGATAATGAAAGAGAAACATGAAGTAAGAATGCATGCATTAATGAATGATGAATGAACGAAGGAAAGGCTTGCAAGCACATATATAAGGTGAGCAACTCTGTGTTGCAAGAGACTCGGATGACGTGCAACCTTGTTGTTGCAAGAGACTCGAATAGCGTGCTATCGTTGATGTTGCCATGAGGTGAGCAACCATGTTGTTGCACGAGACTCGGATAGCATGCTATCGTTGAGATTGGCAATGAGGTGAGCAACCCTATGGTTGCAGCAGACTCGGATAGCGTGCAATCGTTGAGATTGCTATTGAGGTGAGCGACTCTGTCGTCGCAACAGACTCGGAAGAATGAATGTATGAAAAGAACGAAAGATAACGAATGTGATGAAAGATAATAATGACATTATCTGCGTATACGTATGATGAATGATCGCATGAGAAAAGGAATAGTTTTAATGAAAGTAAAGTATGTTTTATTATAAAACTAGAACTCACTCAGCAACACTGACTTTTTATATGTTTTCCAGTTGGCAGGTAATGATTGCTGAGGATGGCATTGCAAGGCTACTCGGCTCTTTTGGGATGGCATCCATTTATAATGCTTTTGTGATGTAATGCAAACATGTATTTTGTAAACGGATAATGATGTATTATTTGCCAAAAGTGTTTATAATGAAATGAGATGTCATTTTTGAATGTTTCCGCTGCAATATTTTCAAGAGGCAAATGTAATATATGTTTTATGTGCGATGAATGACCAACTGTAGGCGTCCCAGGAACGGGGCCTTACAGTTTGAATTCTGAGTTTAAGAACAAAATTTTTAAAAGAACCTGATTTGTTATTAAAAATGTTTTTCTCCAAAAAGTTTATAAGTCAAATTTATGACTTTAAATTTCTAAAGAAAATTTAACACCAAACTTTTAATTTCCTTTTTAAGACTTTTATTTGACTTCTTAAAGTCAAAATACCCAAAAATGATTTTTTAAAAACACTTTATAATCCTTGAAAATTATGTTGACGATTCCCTTTAACAAAGTTTGACCTTCCAAAAGTCAAATATGCCAAAAACCACGGGATCTCTCTTTCCACAGAACTTCGGTCAGACAAATCAATCGATTTGTAGAGGGTTTTTTTCGATTTTAATTTTCCTTAATAATGATGACTCGTTCCTATAGAAGATTACTTGATCATAACTTGTTTTTGTTTTTCTTGATTGATACGAAACGGTGTTCGGAGAAAAACTTTGAATGCATGATCTGTTCTTGATACTTGAAACGATTTTGCGTGATTCTTGAATTGGTGTTTGGGGACCAATTTGAATCAATATCTTTGACTTGAATATGTTTCTGTCTTGTTTTGACTCGCCGGAAATTCTGATTTTCCGATCAGTTCTTGCGAAACAATTACGGGTCTCGAATAAATGATCCTTTTGATCGATTGATGATGTTGATCACGTTTCTGAATTGATAATCTCGTTCTTTGAATCTATTTGATTTCAATTTTAGTCTCTGCTCGTTAGTCACAAAACAAGGGATGAAGATTTGCGTTCTTCGATTGAAACCACAGGGAAACGATGGCTCTGATGCCAATTGATGATCACATGATGTTACAAGATCGATTTCAGAGAGAGATTTGAGAGAATTCTTATAAATGCTAGTGTACAAATGATTACATACATGAGCATTTATATCTTACAAACCGGTGTATTCCTTAGGGGTTTAGGAACCGGACTAACTACCTATAACTACCATACATATGTTACTGACAATAATAGTACAATAATTAATAATCTAACTTATGCTTAGACAAGAATTATAGTCTAACAGGTTCATATCCAAATTGCACTAATTTACCTAACAACATCAATCATTATATATTATATTACCAGCGGTGAGTGTAACCGCTGGTTGATTAAATCGTAACCGTTAGATTAAGCTAAGATTAAATCTCAGCTGTATAAACTTGACGGTTAGAGCAGTTATGAACCAGTTACGAGCAGTTACATGATTGTAAAACACGACTTTTTTTCCTTCTTTTTCTCCGACATCGCCGGTAACCGCCATTTACAACCTGCGCTGCTTTAATATAAAAAGAAGCATGGTACATCATACTCCGTTCATACCCCCTATTCTTTCTACAAATCGGTGTTAAAGATGGGATATTATTTACCTTCCAAATCGTCAATGATGAATCCTTACCGTCTTCCACCTCTCATGCGTTGCCAGAGGTTGGGACGTCCGCCACCAACTGCCCACCACTTCAACCTCGTTATCTTCTGATCTTCAGATTTCCAAATACGGCATTAAATCTTCGTCCGAGGTAAGGCGGTTTATTGGTTCAAAATTATCAAACAGAGTGTTGTTCTTCTGCTCATATCGTTGTCTTCTGGTCTTCTACTAATATTGATGGACTCCCAACTGTTCTCCCAATTTCAAGAGTTGGTCCTTTATTGCTTTGCAGATTCATCAAGTCAAGACTGAATTCTGTACGGCACATGGCAAATTTGATCTTAATCATGTTCCACAAAACCTAAAAGGTAACAAAGCTCTTTTTTTATTATCTTTGGTTTCAGATAGCAACAAAATTAATAGATCGATCTAAGGAGTACATTTTGTGTAGTATGACAGTGAAGAAGCTGCAAAAAAAAGCCATTGAAGAATTTCAGTGGTATGCTTCTAAACAACAAACAAGTATATGTGGGACTAGTGAGGGGTCATATATTTCTAAACATTAATTCTCCTTTCAATGGTATGTTATCTTGATGGCTAGTACGTGTTGGCAGAGCTACTCTTGGGCATATAGTTAATGGTATTCAAGATCATATCGATCATAGAGGTGAAATCAGTAAGTTTTGTTGTTTCTTATTGAGTAGCATAACTTCAATCTCTTCTTCTAGATAAAGTATCTTATCTTTCTATAACTCATTTCAATTTTCAACAAAAAAAAACTATTTGCCTAATGCAGGACTGGTGAAGGGTATGCACTTACAATACAACAACACAATGAGGAGAGTTGCTTAGAACACTTAACAGATCAAATAGGGAACTGGTTAACTTGTTAATGAAAGATGCTAAGAACACAAGTAAAAGTGAGACAGAACAAGATTGCAAAACAACACAAGTATTGGTTTTCAAGAATGTTGTATATTGCTTCTCAAGTTCTATTACAAGTTACAAAGCATCGATAGAAAGTTACAAGTACTTGAGATACTTTATACTACATCCTACAGCCGGCCATACTTTGAAGGCCAGCTGGATACAATTGACTAGACAACTACAAAATCAAATGTAGAGTCAAAAGGTATATCTGCCTTTTGACTTGTGACTATGACATACCATAGCTCACATCCTAATATATTACAAAAAGGATAAAAGTACATAAAGTAGAAAGCATGGACTTAAGACCTCAATGTACAGTTACCAAAAGCATGGACCTTTCACCAACTCATGTAAGTTGGTGACTTTACAGAATTGCATCGGAAAGGTGGTCCAGCTTTATAGTAAAGTACATCAAATAAAGGCAATCTCTAAAAGTCTTCGGAAGAAATTTGTCTTCACTCTTTGGCTTCGGAATACTTTGCCTTTGAAGCTTCGGAAGACTTCACTTTTGGCTTCGGAAGATGTGGGTGTTGGCTTCAGATGATTTTACACATAGAATATTTCTAGTGCATGGTGTAAAAATTCCAAAGCATTTCTACTTCTGTTCTTTAGTGCATGCTTGCAGAGAGACTTTGGATGTTTTGGCTGCATCAGACTTATAGGAATCCTTACAAACTCCCCCTAGGCTAATGCTACCAAAACATTTAGAAGATCTTCAGATATTTGTAGTCTTCAGCAAAATGATGACCATACTTTTCTTCATCAGATGGTCAGGATCATTCAGACTCTCATAATATGTTCTCAACTCAAAGAGATCATGCAGAGGTAAGTTGATTATGTCTTGCCATGTATAGACATTCTTAACACCTTGATCTCTGATCACATGCCATCTCTCTGGATTAGTAGTGAAGGTCCAGGATAAGATGGGTGTCTCAGCTGCAAGAGGAGCCACATCTTCATGCACTTTCTCAGGTTGATGTGACTCAGCCTGAGGTGTAGAGGTGGATGATTCAGGCTTCTTCTTCTTAGACTTTGGTTTAGAAGCCATCCTCTTCTTCTTCTTAAAAGACTTTAACTGAGAAGACTGGTCTGCAACACCTTGTTGATCATCCTTGTCTTTCTTAGTTGGGTGTTCCTTCCTCACAGGTTCAAAAGGAGAGGGAGTTTGATCCTGCTATGAATCAGAAGATGAAGCTTGCTGAGGCTCGGCAGGAGGTCCAGGTTGTGTTGTCTCAGGTTGTTCAACCTTAACCTCCACTTCAAGTGGGATTTGACTTGGAGGAGAGTATAAGTCAATCAGCTCTCCACTCTTGATCTTCTGCTTGATTACCCTGATATGCTCATCCATTATGGATAGAGACATTGGGCCAAGTCTCCTTCCGAAGAATTCATACAAGTTCAAGAAGCTCATCATCCTTTGTCTGTCAGCAAACTTCTTCATACTCTTTTGGATGATAGCTCTTGACTTTGCATCATCTTCCCTCATCTTTCTTTTTGTTGCGTTTTGTTCATTGAGCAATTGATGTTCAAGCTGTTTGAGATACTCAAACTCAATGTACTCAGAGGACAAGGGAAGAAGTGCAGATGCCTCGTAGAGACTTGTGGCACTCGGGTAGTTGATCATGTTTTGCCTATCTATTTCCTTGTCTACCTGAGGTTCTTGTGTAGCAGCCACATCCTCTTGCACAGGACTTTCCTGAACTAGGGAGAGAGTTGGTGCATGGTTGTATAATCTTTTTTGTCTCTTCTCTTCTTAGAATTGGAGAAGTAATCTTGCATCCTCTGCTTCCTTCATCTCTCTTGACATTTCCATGTCAGTCAAGTCATTTAATTGCTCTAAGGGGAGAGATATAATCTCATCTATGTCATAGTTCCTGGTCTGCAGGTAAGTAATCCTGACTGCCCTTAACTCATCTTCTTGAGTGTTTGGCCTGGGGGCAGCCCTGATTGCAGCTTGCCTAAAGCCTGAAGAACCAGAGGAACTTTCTCCCCTTAGCTTCCTCTTCCTCTCTCTCTCCTCCTCCTCAATCTCCTCAGGAGTCAAAATCCGTTTCCCTTTTTCACCCACAGACCTTTGTGACTCAGGGTGGATAGAGGTTTGGCCTTTATTGCTTGGTGTAGCATCCAAGCTCTGGCCAGAGAGAGATTGTGAGACACCTTCACCAGCAGGTGTTTCACTAAGGGAATAAATTTCTCAAGCAGTTGTTGGTGTGACAGGGCTCTCAGGCTCTATCACTGGGCCTTCAGCTAAGGTTTTCCCTTTGAAGCTAATCTCAGGTCTGCCTCAGCATCCAGTTGACCAATGACATTACCTGATTGCCTTTGTCTCCTTCTAAGGCTGAACTCTTCAGTAATTCTGTCTTGAATCCTGAGTGCTAACCTGTCAGCTTGTCTTGATTTGCTTGGGTTGACAAGTGGCATGTTGATCAGGTCAAGTCCTTCATTGTAGTCCAAAGTCTGAAAATTGAACACTTCTTGCTGCCCTTCAACTCTATGAAGAATAAGGGCTCTTCTATCAGCATCATACCTCCACCCAATAATGTAGTTTGAATTTCCTTGAGGTGGAGATGGCACAACCCTTGGAATGCCTTCCTCAAAGAGACTCCTAATTATAGAGTCTATTATGTCCACATTAATGTGAACTTGAGGAAGTTGCTGAGTATGCATAGTTGCAAGTGAGGATGGTGAATCCTCAATGTCCATACTCCCTGAACAACTCCCAGGTTCTGTGACTGTAATGACTTTCTCCTCCTTTTTGGTAGCATCACCCTCTTGCATAGGTGAGCTAGAGGTTAGGTCAATCACATTCACAGGTTCTTGTGCTCCTGGTTGAGCTCTTCTTAAAGGTCTCCCAGCTAGTTTTTCCCTGAGATAAGATATCTTGTTGGATCTAGAAAGGCTGGTGCAACCAAAACCAAATCACTTAGAAGATTTTGGTACAACAAATAAAGGACTTCCGAAGCTAAGTGTGGAACTTCCGAAGGAAAAATGAGCTCTTCCGAAGACAAAGTGTAAAACTTACTTCCGAAGGAAAACTCCAACTTGCGAAGAGAAAGAACCTACTTCCGAAGATCAAGACTTAGAATGAAAGATCTGAAGTCAACTTCCGAAAAACAGAAGTCCTCAAACCTCGGAAGTATCGAAGCTTCTTCCGAAGTATAAGTGGCTTCGGAACAACTTGTTCTTTCGAAGCCAACTTACCTTCGGAAGACACTGCTATTATCCAGTGGACATAAGTATGGTCTCCCTGACACTCCGCTGCAGACCTTTGAGATACTGCATGGCGTTTTCTCAAAAGCCATGTAGTTGACTATACTTTTATCCACTGTTTACCTTTTTATGTTAGTACAGTTGCCATCTTTAGTTGGTGACAAAAGGTAAGTCATGGACATGTCATGACTACCATATCTTAGATAATACTTTATGTAAGATACTTTAACTTTAGCATTGTAGTATATGCTTTAGTCTTAGGTTTCCAGCTGGTATCAAAGTATATCCGGCTGTAGGATCTAGTATATATAGTTTCTCTTTTAACTCATGTATCATGCTCGTAAGAGTCTTGTAATCTTGAGTTGAGAAGTAATATATACAAGTGCCTTGCAAATTTATTTCTGTGTGTTTCTTGCTACTTATTATATTATTATGAACTCTTGTAAAAGACTTTACTTCATCTGATTTGAGTGTTTCTATAAGCGATTTTGAGAGAAATCCAAGTGTTTAAGGGACAAACCCGATCCTGCAATTGGTATCAGAGCTTTTTAGGCTCTTGATTGTGAGATCTTACCATCCTAATCAACCTGTTTTTCACTCCTCCTTATACCTCACTCAAAATGGCCATTAACAAATCTGAAGTAGAGATGGGGATGATGACCAAAGCACCCATCATTACCCCTAAAAACTTCAGGTCCTGGAGCAGAAGAATGGAAGGCTTCATCAGGTATCAAGACAGCAAGATGTGGCAATCCATTGTCAATGGCTTGTATAAGCCAAAAGTAGCTGGTGGAAACGGTGCCATGATTGAGAAAGCTGTTGAAGATCATTCTGATGAGGACAGGAAGAAGCTAGACATCGAAAGCAACGCTATGACTGTTCTCATGACTGCAATTCCCAACTCCATCATGGTGGGGTTTGAGCATTGCAAGTCTACCAAAGAACTGTTTGATGCGCTTGCTCAAATGTACTCAAGCTCAAATGACTCCAAGAAGGACTCACTGAAGCAGCAGTTCGAGAACTTCACCTATATTGTTGGAGAGACTCTTAGCCAGCAATATTTCAGGTACATGGATCTCATTTCTTCCCTTCAATCTGTGGGAATTGCTCATGAACTCAGAGACCTTACAAGAAAGTTCATGAGTGCATTACCCAATGAATGGACATTCTACTGTGTCTCTATCAAGAGAACAGAGAATCTGAATACACTCACCATGACCGAACTCTATGGGATCCTTGGTGGATATCGTTTGGAAATGGAAAGTAAGAAGGGTCATCAGACAAGCAGACCCTTGAGTCTTCCTGCTAGCAACGCTTTAATGGTTGCTGAAGGCTCAGGAATCTCCCAGCCTCAACAATACCTGACTTACACCCAGCAGCCATCTTGTTCTTCTGGGCCATACATCACATTTCCTGAGACTCTAAGGTCTCAACAAGCTCAGCAAAGTTCCTTTCAGGACAGCTGTGCTTTTGTCTCAGGAAGTGGACACTCAAATGATTATCAATATTGCTTTGATGATGTAGAGTGTTTCAGCCCGGATGACGTGGAATACGTGGACATAGTCCAACAAATGGCTCTTCTAACCTACAGAGCAAAGAAGTTCTTTAAGAGAACTGGAAGGCAAATTCCCCAAAACCCAATCAACAGCAAATTTGGATTTGACAAAACCAAGGCCAAATGTTACAACTGTAACCAATGAAATTGCTCCACCACACTCTTATGAGTCTATAAGACAACCAAGGTGTGGTACTGAAGAGCAAGAGGTTCCATCTGCTGACCCACCTTCTCATGAGTCAAAGAATGGTGCAACTATGGAGACCATCAAAGGTAAGAACCAGGTAATTATGCCCGCCCCTGCAAATGATGATCAAACCCTTACCACCAAAGTCAGAAGAAGCAGAGCTAAGGCAGCTAGAAAAACTACCAAGAAAGTGGCTGAGTCCAAGCTAAAGATAGACCCAAAGCAAAAGGGTGTATCCATCTCAGCTGGATTCCAGGTGGTTGGAAACTCTGATTCAGGAAAGGGGTGTAGTACCAGCACTCCTGTCCTACTAAAGGATCAGAAGTTAAAGGAAAAGGTTGCTGATGAAGAGAAAAGGAACAAGAAACAACAATCCACAAGTTCCCAAAAGATTAACATTGCATGCATAATGTGTGGTCTGCAAAATCATATGGCCAAAGATTGTTACTATAATCCTGCTAGCACACATTATGCAAATAATGTTAAAAAGGAAGGAGTCGGGGAAGGTTTCTCATTTGGACCATATCAAATGGTTCAAGTGATGAAAAAGGGAAAGCTTGTTTCCGAAGCAAGGCTGCTTTCGGAAGATTCTTCTTCCGAAAGGAAAAAGGCTTCGGAAGCTAAAGCTGTCAAGACTCAGAAGAATAAAAGAGTCCCCTTGAAACCATCCCAGAAGAAGACTGCTTCGGAAGAAAAGGTGGTGAAGGCTTCTTCCGAAAAGAAAGAAGCTTCGGAAGAATGCCAAGCTACAAAAGCTTCAACAAGCTCATCCTCCATGATCAACCAAGGGATGGAATGGAAGATCAAGGAAGATGCTGCCCAAACCTCTTCTTCAAAGACATCCATTGAACCCCCATGCATAAATTTTGGTTCAATTATGTCACTATCACTGGAAGAACCCAAGACCAATAAGGCTTGGGTTTCCAATCAAAACTAATCATCTCATCTTATGTGCAGGGACATCCATATGACAAGAATAACAACATTTGGATTGTGGATAGTGGATGCTCCAGGCACATGACAGGGAACAGATCTCTCCTTCAACAATTTCAACATTATGATGGAGGTCCTGTTCAGTTTGGAGGTGAGGCCGGAGGATATATTTCTGGCAGAGGAAGTATATCCAATGGAAAGTTAAAAGTTGACAAAGTTAATTTTGTCAAAGAGCTTGAACACAACCTGTTAAGTGTTTCTCAATTCTATGATCAAAAGCATCAAATGCTCTTCACAGAACATGAGTGCATAATCCTAAAACCCGGGATGACAATTTCTCAGGAATTGGTGCTTCTTAGATCTCCCAGGAAAGGGGATATGTACAAGCTGGATATGAACAATGCTTCCCCAATGGGAGAAGTATCGTGCTTTCTTTCCAAAGCTGATGGTGATGAGTCAACACTATGGCATAAACGAATGTGTCATGTAAATTTTAATACAATGAATAAATTGGCTAAAAATAACTTGGTACATGGTTTCCCTAGAAAGGAATTTTTCTGCAAAGATAACTGTGTTGCATGCCTGAAAGGGAAGCAACACAGGGCATCTCATAAATCCAAAGTCGTTAACTCCATCACCACCCCATTACACTTATTGCACATGGATCTATTTCGTCCCACAAGTATAATGAGCATTGGATGGAAATCATATTGCTTTGTGATTGTTGATGATTTTACTAGATTTACATGGGTATTCTTTTTAAGAACCAAAGATGAAACTGCTGAAACTTTGAAATCTTTTATTCTTAAAATAGAAAATCAAGTTGATCACAAGGTTAAAATAATTAGAAGTGATCAAGGGACTGAGTTTAAGAACCAAGTTCTTGACTCATTTTGTAACTCAAAAGGGATTGCCAGACAATATAGTGCTCCCAGAACTCCTCAACAAAATGGTGTTGCTGAGAGGAGGAATAGGACACTTATTGAGGCTGCTCGGATTATGTTAGCTGATTCAAAGCTGCCTCTAACATTCTGGGCAGAGGCAGTCAGCACTGCATGCTATGTGCAGAACAAAGTTCTTGTAGTAAAGCCACATGGAAAAACCCCTTATGAGTTATGGAACAAGAGGCCACCGTTCATTGGCTTTCTAAGCTCCTTTGGCAGCAGGTGTACCATACTTAACACAAAAGACAATTTAGCAAAATTTGCTGAAAACTCGGATGATGCTATCTTTGTTGGATATTCCTCTTACTCTAAAGCTTATAGAGTTTATAATATTAAAAATCAACAATTTGAAGAATCTTCCATCATTGTAGTCAATGAGCACACTCCTTGTGTTAGGGGGAATGGGCCTGATCATATCTTTGATTTAGAATTGTTCCAAACTATTCTAAACCATCTTGTGAGAATGTTTCAGCTGGAACAGGTGCTCAAAGTGACTCTGATGAAGATCAACTGTTTGAGCTTCCCAGACCTATTCCAAGTTCTCCAAGAGCTGCAGTAAATCAAGCTCCCACTACTAAAAGATCTGACAGTATAACCATCTCAAGAGATAGTGGAGCTTCAACAAGCAGTTC
This sequence comes from Flaveria ramosissima, assembly GCA_025215565.1. Lineage (NCBI taxonomy): Eukaryota > Viridiplantae > Streptophyta > Magnoliopsida > Asterales > Asteraceae > Flaveria > Flaveria ramosissima. Next base: position 43,462,202 of record CM046037.1, on the reverse strand, counting down.
ACCTGTTGACTTTCAAATCTCTTCAGGTGACCCTGCACAACACCAAGCTAATGAAAGCAACATCTTGAAGGAACATGCAACTGTTGATGATGTTTCACAGCAAACAAATGATGATGTTTCTCTTTCATTCAATAAGTCCACACTGAATGAGTTTGAAACAACAGCTGGACCAATCATTCAAGCTCCTAAGCAAAATATGTCCAATTTGGATTTATCTTTGCAACTGGAGGTGATTCCTAGACTAAGGATTCATAACACTCATCCAGCTGAGAACATCATAGGGGAAGTCTCTAAAGGCGTGAGAACAAGAGGACAAACTCATAATGGGAATGTCTGCTTGTACTCATGCTTTTTATCTCAAATGGAACCCAAGAAGGTGGAAGATGCCTTGAAAGATAGTAGTTGGGTTGAATTAATGCAAGAGGAGTTGCTTCAATTCAAAAGACAAAAGGTTTGGAACCTATGTTCGCTACCATCTGGTCAAGTACCTATAGGCACTAAATGGGTTTTCAGAAACAAGAGAGATGATAGAGGCTTGATTATCAAGAACAAGGCAAGACTTGTGGTTCAATGATACACTCAAGAGGAGGGAATCGATTATACTGATGTCTTTGCACCTGCTGCAAGACTTGAGGCAGTTAGGATCTTCCTTGCTTATGCTGCATCCAAGAATTTCACTGTCTACCAGCTTGATGTCAAGTGTGCCTGTCTATAGGGGGATATAGATAGGGAAGTCTATGTATGCCAACCTCCAGGATTTGAAGATCCACAGCATCCCAACTATGTGTGCAAATTGGATAAAGCTCTATATGGGCTGCACCAAGCACCTAGGCTGTGGTATGAGACATTGTCTCAGTTTCTCCTGAAAAATGGTTATACTAGAGGTACCATTGATAAGGAATTCTAGGAAGGACATCTTGCTCGTTCAAGTCTATGTTGATGACATCATATTTGGTTCTTCAAATGACCAAATGTGTAAAGACTTTGAGAGCATTATGAAGAAGAAGTTTGAGATGAGTTCCATGGGAAAAATGGACTTTTTCCTTGGAATTCAGGTAAAGCAAATGAAGGAAGGATTTTTTATCAATCAATCTAAGTATGTCAATGATATCTTAGAAAGATTTGATATGAAAGATTGTGAAGCAGCAAAAACACCTATACCCAGAAGCCACAATCTCTGCCCTGACTCTGAGGGGGAGGATACTGATCAACATCAGTATAGAGCGATTATTGGTTCTCTGATGTATCTCACAACAAGTAGACCTGATATCATGTTTGCAACTTGCATTTGTGCAAGATATCAGGCTGCTCCAAAGGTGTCTCACCTAATAGCTGCCAAGAGAATTCTTAGATACCTCAAAGGAGCACCTAAACTAGGTCTTTGATATCCAAGAAATAGTGATTTCAATCTCTATGGCTACTCTGACAGTGATTATGGTGGCTGCAATATTAACAAGAAATCCACATCCGGTGGATGTCAATTTCTTGGTGGAAGGATCATCTCATGGCAATGCAAGAAGCAATCTTGTGTCTCTACATCAACTACTGAAGCTCAATACATTGCTGCTGCTAGTTGCTGTGCTCAGCTGCTGTGGATTCAAAACGAGATGATAGACTACGGATTCAACTTCATGAGCACTCCTATCCACATTGACAACAACAGTGCTATATCCATTACAAAAAATCCAGTGAAGCACTCTAAGACTAAGCACATTGATATCAGGTATCATTTCATTAGAGATATTCATGAGAAAAATCTTATCAAGCTAATCAAAGTTGACTCAAATGAACAATATGCTGACTTGTTCACCAAAGCCTTTGATGAACAAATATTTAAATATCTCATTACAGCTATTGGGATGATAAACCTTGATTAGTTGATCTAATTTGAAAACCTTTTAATGTGTAAAGTCTTATGTCAAAACAATCTAAGCCCTATTACAAAAGATCTTTTTATCTGAGTATGAATTCTTCCGAAGAGAACTTAACCCAAGATATTTCACATATCTTCCGAAGCAAATTTCTCCCAGGATAATTTTCTTCTCGGAAGAGTGTTAAGTCTCGGAAGAAGCGATTGATTTCATATCAGATCTACTTCCGAAGCTTATAACACTCTCCATTTGAAAAGCAACATGTACTCTCGGAAGTAATCACTTTACCTTCGGAAGTAAATTTACCTTCGGAAGAACATTACCTTCGAAAATGCTTTATAATCGGAAGAAAGATTTTACTGTGTAACGGAAATCTTTTGGGCCCCACTCTGTAAAAAGTAAAGATTTTGTTAATGATGTCGGATTATTAAATGGACTAACCTTACCGCCCATGTCATATCATCCACTGAAACCTCACATCGTCTTATCCAAACCCCCCTTTAAACCGCTATTCCACCCATTTAAATACCTCCGGCTAACTTACAATTACATCCTTTTACCAAAATTACTGCCCTAAAAGCTTTCTTCATCTTCAATTTACCCTATTCCGAACTATCTTCCTGTAACTTTCTTCAATGGCGCTTAACCCTCAGCACAACCAAGTCGCACTCCTTGACTCTTCAAGGGATGTTGACTTCTTAGACATAATCTCCTTCCTAACCCAATCTTCTTACTACACCGCTCTGACTGTAAACCCACGATTTACTCAACCAAATGTCTGAATTTTGGGCAAATGGTCAGATTGAAACCCTAAATGCGGTTCGTGTCATTCGATCGAGCATCTGTGGCCAGGAGTTGGTCATTTCTGAACAAATCATCAGGGAGCATCTAGAGCTTCATGATGAGGCGCTCCAACGGAATTCCCCAAAGCAGATTTGGACAACTCTTATATCCACTGTCTACAAATTTAACTTCTCTTACAAATGGAAGTTCCTGCTGCATGTGGTTCTTCACTGCTTGTCCAATAAATCTGGGGGATAGGATCAAATCCCATATGAACTTGGGTGCCTAGTTCATGGTTTGGTGAAAAGCCTCCGCTTCAACTACTCGAGATTTGTGCTGACTAACCTCATGGGAAATCTTCAAAGGGACACATTCTTCATGTATCTCAGGTTTCTCCAGCACATAATCAATTGTGGGCTGGACCAGAGCAAGCTTGTCTACGCAGTTGCTCTGACTGCTCCTCAAATGAGGCCGACCATCTTCAAGACTTTGAAGAGAGTGTCCACAACTTCATCGGAAGAGATACTGCACTTCTTCCAGGCATGATTGAGCCAATGGCTCCTGGTGACATCCCTGTTAACCCCACAGGTGATAAACCCACACCAGCAACTACCCTCACTTTGCCAAATCTACCTTCTTGAAGATCATGTATAGGTTGGACTCACTTTAGTATAGTTGTTTACTTTACTTGTAATAGGACTTTTGTTAGTTTCCTTTTGTATGTTCTTTGTATTGTGTAGTTTTGGCAGTCCAGCGAAACTGTGATCGAATCTATACATTCGCTCAGCGTTTGTTGTTCTAGTTTACCCGGCGAACTTGTGTTCTGCCGGGCGAAACTATAGTTTCGGCATGACAGTTTCGCTGGTAGCGAAAGTGCCTGCGAAACTACAACTGTTGTATATACTTTTGTCAATTCTCATTGTAAGGAAAGCTTGCAAAACCCTAATCGTGGATCATTGTTGCAAGCTACCTATTCCAAGCAGTTTTTACACAGAAATATTATTGTGCTTCATGTTATTAATTGTTATTGTTCATTTTGTTATCAAATATGTGTTACAATTGTATTCTATCTTCTCAATTGTTATTGTTTAGCATGGATGTTAGATATTGAGCAATTCATCACTTCATTTGCACTGTTTTTCGATCACATGGACCAACAATATGGTATCAGAGCCTTAGTGCTCTTGATTTGTTGAGTTTTTTTGGTTTTTGTTCAATATCTAGTCTCAATCAATTTTCATTGGATTATATGGTGTTTTTGCCATGGAAATTGATTGAATTATGCTCGTTTTTGATTGAGGAAGATTCTACAATCATCATACCTCAAATTCATTGAGTTTTGGATGATTTCAGATTGATTTTGAGGTGAAAAAGGGTTTTGAGATCGATCAGCGAAATTGGTGTTCTTACAGCGAAACTGTCATCATCTTTCAGCGAAATTATGAGTGATCTTGCATCAGAAGTTGTTTTCTAGAGATTCAGCGAAACTAATCCCTTGAACGAAAGTTCATCAGTGTTTGTGAACGATCAACAAGCGAAATTGTTGCCGAATTTTTTTTGAACAAAAGTTCAAGCTTGTTTCGTGCGAAGTTAGCAGCGAAACTAAGCTAGTGGTGTCTCTGGTCAAGCAAAAGTGCTGCTGAAATTGCTAACGAAAGTGTCAACTTCAGCGAAAGTAATTCTTCAGCGAAATTGTCATCCAAGTCATCCTTTTCTGCGAATTTGTCAGGGAAATTATAAACCTTTCTGCCGAAACTATAATGTCGAAATTAACTACTCTCACACTTGCTGATCTTGAAAGTGTTGCTCCTAATAGACCTCCAAGACTCATTAATGGAGATAATTTCGAAGATTGGAAGAGATGTCTCAAAGCTTTCTTCTTCTACACTGATCATAATCAATGGGAATCGATTACTTCTGGTCCTCACATACCAACGGTTACTGTTGGTGATGTTGTTTCTCAGAACAAGGACCCATCTTCCTATACTGAACAAGATCTGAAATTTATTGATCGTGATCAAAAGGCTTTTGGTGCTCTAACTCTCTGTTTAGCTCTAGACATCTACAACCGTTTTGCAGAGCATAAAAATGCTAAATCTCTTTACGATGCTTTATGTGAATTTTATGATGGTAATGCAGATTTGGTAAAAGATAAGAGTATTCAGGCTGAAAAAGAGTTCAATTCATTTGTGGGATACAAGAATGAAAGTCTGACAGATCTTACAACCATTTCTTAACCGTCTCAAGCACTTTAAAGAAATATGATGAAAGGCTCTCCAACAGTGAACAAGTTAATAGGCTTCTCAATTCTCTTCCACCACAGTGGAGTCTTCAAGTGAGAATGCCTAAACAAGAAAGAGGTTCACAGATTACAAGCTGATGGATATCATTAATAAGTTGAAATCTGTAAGGATTCCTGAAGTCTGATGCAACCCAAAACAGCTTAAGTGTCTCAGCAAACATGCACTAAGTACTGAAGTGAAGAATGCTTTGGAAGTTTTACACAAAGCATTAGAAAATACTCTAAGTGTAAAATCTTCCGAAGCCAAGACCAATATCTTCCGAAGCCAAACATGAAGTCTTCCGAAGCTTCAGAGACAAAGTCTTCCGAAGCCTCATCCTATGAAGACAGATTTCTTCCGAAGACTTTTAGTACACATGCTTTATCTGATGTACTGTTCCATAAAGCACCTTTTCCGCTGCATCTCTGTAAAGTCACCAACTTACATGAGTTGGTGAAAAGGGTCATGCTTTTGTAACTGTACATTGAGGTCTTGAGTCTGTAACTTTCCACTTTATGTACTTTATCCTTTTTGTATTGTAAAAGGATGTGAGCTATGGCATGTCATAGTCACAAGGTCAAAAGGCATATATGCCTTTTGATCCTACAATTGATCTTGTTAGTGTCTAGTCAATTGTATCCAGCTGGCCTTCAAAGTATGGCCGGCTGTAGGTTGTAGTATAAGTATTTCAAGTTCTTGTATCTTTTCTAAATGCTTTTGTAACACTTGTAAGAGAACTTGAGAAAGCAATATACTGCCTCCTTGAAACCCAACTCTCTTGTTCTGTCTCTTTACTTACTTGTGTTCTTAGTATCATACTTGGTTACCCAGTTCACTGTTTGATTAGAGATTAGTTATTCTCCTCATTGTGTGGTTGTGTTGTAATTGTGGTCAAGCCCTTAAACGGTCCTGCAATTGGTATCAGAGCTTTCCAGGCTCTTGATATAAGATCTAACCATCTTAAGATCCCTCACAACACACAAAAGCTAAACTCTTCAAATGGCTGCCATCTCTAAGACTGATATGGAGACTGGAACCATGAACAAATCCCCACTGATCACTCTTGATGATTTTGACACCTGGTGCATGAGGATGGAAGGCTTCATCAGGTCTCTTGATTCAAGAATGTGGGAATCTGTTGAGAATGGACCTTTCATACCCAGCACCCCCTCTGCTACTGGTGCTGGTATGATTCCTAAAGATGTGGCCAACTACTCAGATGAAGATAGAAAAAGAGTAGAAATTGATAGGAAGGCCATGACTGCTCTTCAGACTGCTCTCCTCTCTCCCAACTCTGTATACAGAGGCTTCAAGAAGTGCAAGACAGCCAAGCAGCTGTGGGATGCACTGAAGCTGATGTATGAAGGCTCCTCTGAAGCCAAGGAGAACAAGAAAGATCTTCTGAAGCAGCAGTTTGAAAATTTCACCTTCAAGGCAGGTGAGACCATGACTCAACAATACTTCAGGTATGTTGAGATTGTGGATACCCTAGTGGATGGAGGAGTTCCTCTTGAGAACAGGGACATTGTAAGGAAGTTCATGTCATCACTTCCTAGGCAATGGACACACTATTGTGTGGTGATCAAGAGGACTGAGAATCTCAAGACTCTTACTCTTACAGAGTTGTATGGGATTCTCAGTGGATACCAGATGGAGATGAACATGCAAGGTTCATCTGGCAACTCCAACAATCAAATGGGTTCAGCCCTTCATGTGGTTGAAAGGGACAGCATAGAACCTCAGCATCATCATCTTATGCTACCCTGACAACTCACAAAAGGGTCCTTTCATCACCTTCCCGGAGACACCAAGGGAGAACTTTACTCAAGGAAGCCCATTCCAAGAGACAAGTTCTTCTCAAGCCTTTGTGTCTGCAGATGAAAGCTGTGGGAATTATCTCTTCACTCTTGAAGACCTGGACTGTATCCATCCAGATGACCTGGAATACATGGAGATAGTCCAACAGATGGCTCTCCTCACTCACAGAGCCAAGAAGTTCTACAAGAGGACAGGAAGAAGATTTCCAAGCAATGCTACCAGCAGCAAGTTTGGGCTGGATAAAAGCAAAGTTAAGTGTTACAACTGTAACCTTATGGGTCACTTTGCCAGGGAGTGTAAGGCACCCAAAACAAATGGGGGCCAAACACAACCCAGACCAAACTTTGCTGACAAAGCTCCTCAAGCTGAGAAGACAAAGCAACATGCTGCTGTTGCTGTTGAAGAAGGAGGCTTTGACTGGAGTTTTCAGGTGGAGGATGCTTCTCCAAACCAAGCACTGATGGCTGACCATGATGAAGCCAAGGTATTGGAACATCTTTGCTCCCCTGAATGCATTGCTAAAGTAAATAGATACAGGTCCTATAACCTAGAGATGAGATCTGATCTTGAGTCATTAAACATATTAAAATCTGATTTTAGAAAGTCTGAAAATGATTACAAGTTAAAGATAGAAGACTTGGAGAAAACCATTTCAGTACTAAAACATGAACATACAGATTTCAGAACTCAGATCCAAGATCTCATCACTAAGTTAACTGAGTGCCAGGCTGAGCTTGTGATCAGCAAAGCCAAGGCAGAGAAAAGTGTTCTTGAAGAAGAGACCTTCAAGAACATGATATCCTCATCCCTGCACAACAAAGTTTGTTATCAAATAGACAGGGACTAGGATCAAATGAGATAGCTCCTCCACACACAATCTTGTCTGTAAGATCTCCTAGGTGTGGAACTTGTGAAGATGAGCTTCCTCTCATAGATCCTGTAAGTGAGGATGATGAAGAAGTGATAGTGAAGAATTCCTCTGAGAAGAGTGAAGAAGAGGATTCTCCCAAGGGCCACTATCCTTCTGAGGAGAAGAAATCAACTGTGATGACCAAGTCCAAAAGAAAGAACTTGATCAGAAAGAGCAAAAGAAAAGCAAAGAAAGCTCAAGAAATCAAGGCTACTTTTGATGCCAAGCAAAAACAAATTTTTATCTCTGCAGGTTTCAAAGTAGTAAGGACTAAAGACATCAACCAAGACTCCTTAGCTAAGAGTCATGGTTCTTGTTCAAATCATCTCAGTGCCAAGAAGAAGACTGATTTGCTGTGTACCACTGCTGCACAGCCTGGACCATCAAACTCCAAGAACAGTTCACAGCCCAAGGGAACTGTCTCAGCATCTACCAAGATGAAGATGGAGAGGGGATGTGACCAAAGTCAGTCTTGTTCTCAAAGGGAGACTTCTTTGAAGAAGATAATGTTATGTGTTATGTGTGAAAGTACTTCTCACATTGCTAAGGATTGCCCATACAATCCTAAAAGTACTGTCCACATGACTAAAACAAAGACTTCAAAGAGTCTCAAGAAATCTCAAGCTTCGGAAGGAAAGTCTGTTTCCTTCGGAGCTCCAAATCAAAGAAGAAGGTAAGTGGAAAATTACCTTCGGAAGCAAAGTTGGTCTCGGAAGAAAGGAATTCTTCCGAAGCACTAAAGTCTGCTGCAGTGACTGTAGACTCTTCCGAAGGATCAGTCATCAAAACTTATGAAGTTCTAAAAGCTTCTAAGGTTTTGAAGGTCAAGTCCAAGACTCCAAAGGTGGTGTGGAAGTCTAAGAAAGACCAAATGACTGAGGTTTCTCCATCAACAACAGCTGAAGATCCCTATAGTACAACCATAGGATCTATTACTGTTGCATTACCTTCCTTTACTGTTAATGAGCCCAAGACAAGTAAGGCTTGGGTTTCCAAATGTAACTAATCATCTTCTCTGTGCAGGAACAGCTCAAGACCACAGGAATGTCTGGATAATTGACAGTGGCTGTTCCAGGCACATGACTGGCAATAGGTCTCTACTCCACAATTTTGAGAGGATTGATGGAGGACCAGTTGCTTTTGGAGGAGATGAAGGTGGTTACATTTCTGGAAGGGGTAAGGTCACAAATGGTAAGCTCAGCATTGAAAAGGTAAACTTGTCAAGGAGCTTGGGTACAATCTTCTGAGTGTATCCCAATTTTGTGATCAGAGTCATAACATGCTCTTTACTGAGCATGAGTGCATTGTTCTCAACCTGGTGTGGTCATTCCTCATGAGCATATCCTGCTCAGAGCCCCCAGGAAAGGGAACATGTACAAGATGGATTTGCAGGAAACATCTCCCTCAGGAGAAGTTTCATGCTTCTATCTAAAGCAAATAGTGATGAGTCTTTCCTATGGCATAAAAGAATGTGCCATGTAAACTTTAAGAACATGAATAAATTAATTAAACATGACTTGGTAACTGGAATGCCAAAGAAAGAGTTTACTAGTGATGATCATTGTGTGGCATGCCTGAAAGGGAAGCAACACAAAGTATCTCACAAGCCTAAGGAAAAGAACTCCATCACTACTCCCCTACACTTATTACATATGGATCTCTTTGGCCCCACCAGTGTAATGAGTTTAGGAAGGACCTCTTACTGTCTGGTGATCACAGATGATTTTACAAGATTCACTTGGGTTTTCTTCCTTAGAACTAAGGATGAAACCCCTGAGATTCTGAAGAATTTCATCTTAAAAGTTGAGAATCATGTGATCACAAGGTCAAAACCATAAGATGTGATCAAGGAACTGAATTCAAGAACCAAATCCTTGATGCATTTTGTGATGAAAAAGGTATTACAAGACAATATAGTGCTCCCAGGACTCCTCAGCAAAATGGAGTTGCTGAAGGAGAAACAGGACACTTATTGAAGCTGCAAGAACTATGTTGTCTGACTCTAAACTGCCCATCACCTTCTGGGCAGAGGCAGTCAATACTGCTTGCTATGTGCAAAACAGAGTTTTAGTAGTTAAGACACATGGTAAGACTCCTTATGAACTTTGGCACAAGAGGAAACCTTTCATTGGTTTTCTCAGGTCATTTGGATGTCCCTGCACCATCTTGAATACCAAAGATCAAATTGCCAAGTTTGCTGAGAAATCAGATGATGGACATTTCATTGGATACTCTTCTCAAGCTAAAGCTTATAGAGTATACAATCTCAGAACTAGAATTGTTGAGGAGTCAGCCAATGTGACTTTCAATGAGCACACTCCCTGTGTGGCTGGTTCTGGTCCGGATTGGCTGTTTGATCTTGATTTAGTTACCAACTGTTTTAACAAATCTTGTGAGAATGTTTCAGGATCTGCAGAAAATCTAAATACAGGTGATCCTGATCCAAGATTTGAGCTAGGAAGATCTTCAACTCATACATCTTCAGCTCCAGTTGGAACTACTTCAGCAAATGAGGTTTCTATCAGCACAACAATGACAAATTCAGCTGATACATCTGGTATGCCTTCAAATTCCAGCTCAGAGGCCTCTCAACCAGATAAAGACACCTCACTTGTAGAAGACAACAATGGTGATGGTGATAGTGATCAGGAATTCCTTGATGCAATAACCACACCATAGATGACAACATCAATGATGTCTCACACTCATTGGATCAAGTTAATCTTGATAAGTGTGATAATGTGGAGGGTGAATCTTTAGGACCAGATTTAAATTTCTCAAATTTAGATCTTTCCCAACAACTTGCTGTGATCCCTCAGCTAAGGATCCACAAGTCTCATCCCACCACAAACATCATTGGAGATGTTGTCACAGGGGTAAGAACAAGAGGACAAACCCATGAAGCAAATGTTTGTCTTCACTCTTGTTTCTTATCCCAGATAGAGCCCAAGAAAGTTGATGAAGCTCTAAAGGATGGAAGTTGGGTTGAAGCTATGCAACAAGAGCTGCTTCAATTCAAAAGGCAGAAAGTTTGGAACCTTTGTCCTCTTCCTCATGGGAAGACTACCATTGGAACCAAATGGTTTTTTAGAAACAAGAAGGATGATAGGGGAATCATCATCAAGAACAAGGCAAGACTAGTTGTTCAAGGATACACACAAGAAGAAGGGATTGACTACACTGATGTCTTTGCTCCTGTAGCAAGACTAGAAGCTGTTAGAATATTCCTGGCATTTGCTGCATCCAAGAACTTCAAGGTCTATCAACTTGATGTAAAGTGTGCTTTCTTATATGGAGTGATTGATGAGGAGGTTTATGTCAAACAGCCACCTGGTATTGTAGACCCTGATCATCCTGATTATGTCTGCAAGCTTGACAAAGCTCTTTATGGGCTGCATCAGGCACCCAGAAAGTGGTATGAGACACTATCTAAGTATCTCTGCAAGCATGGATACAGAAGAGGTACTATAGATGGACCCTCTTCATCAAAGGACAGGGAAATGACTTATTGCTGGTTCAAGTATATGTTGATGACATCATCTTTGGTTCAACTAATCCAAAGCTCTGCAAAGACTTTGAGAAGCTGATGAAGGACAGATTTGAGATGAGTTCAATGGGAGAACTCAACTTCTTTCTGGGAATTCAAGTGAAGCAAGTTGAAGATGGCATCTTCATAAGTCAGTCTAAGTATGTTCAAGACATACTAAAGAGTTCAATATGACTGATTGTAAGATTGCTAAGACACCCATAGCCAGAAACCACTCCCTTGGTCCAGATCTTGAGGGGGAGTGTGTAGATGAACACTTATACAGGGCTATGATTGGGTCTCTTATGTATCTTACAGCTAGCAAGGCCTGATATCATGTTTGCTACATGTATTTGTGCAAGATATCAAGCCAACCCTAAGATGTCTCACTTAATCACTGTGAAAAGGATTTTAAGATACCTCAAAGGTGCTTCAACACTTGGTCTATGGTATCCAAAGAATCCAATTTCAATCTGTATGCCTATACAGACAGTGATTATGGTGGTTGCAATATGACTGCAAATTCTACATCTGGGGATGTCAATTCCTTGGTGGAAGGGTGGTCTCATGGCAATGCAAGAAACAATCCTGTGTGTCTGCATCAACTGCTGAGGCTGAATACATTGCTGCTGCAAGCTGCTGTGCTCAAGTGCTTTGGATTCAAAATCAGATGCTGGACTATGGATTTAACTTCAAGAAGACTCCTATCCACATAGACAACAACATGCTCTATCTATCACTGAGAACCCTGTGCAGCACTCAAGGACCAAACACATCAACATCAGGTATCATTTAATAAGAGATAACTATGAAAAAGGATTAATCAAACTAGTCAAAGTTCATACAGATGAACAATATGCTGATCTGTTCACCAAAGCTTTTGATGAACAGAGATTTAGTATCTGATATCAGCTATTGGGATGATTAACTTTGAGTAGACTTTTTATTAAAACTAATTCTAATTATTTCTTCTTAAATATGTGTGTCCTAAGTTGTCTAGTTCATCACTTTCATAAGCTCATGTTTTCTTTGGATGTAAAATTCTTTTTGAAGACTTTTCTTAGATTCTTGAAAAATTTCTGATACTTCGGAAGATAAAGATTTTATCTTCGGAAGAAAAACATGTCTTTAAAATAAATAACTGTCTAAGAGATTTTATCTTCGGAAGAAGTAAAGTTCATCTTCCGAAGCTTAAAATTCTTATCTCAGACACTTATCTATTTTTAAGAACCTTTTCCTTCCGAAGCAAAATTAACCTTCGGAAGCTTTGTTTATTTTCATACAAAGCATTCAAAGGTTTATTTCTCTTCCGAAGCATAAATTATCAAGACTCTCAGGAAAATCTTCCGAAGCCATTTTAGCTTCGGAAGCTTTTTAAATCAAAACTTCCGAAGACAAATAAACTTCGGAAGCTTTTCGAATTCCAGAAAACTACTTTTTGAGCAAAAGTAAACTACTTTTTCAGAGGTGGGACCGACTTTCGGATTTCAAGTTTATCCTCTTTCATTAACTTTGGTTCAAATCCTTTTCATATAAATACCCAACGGTTCCCCCTCTTTCCCACTATCTTCCTCAATTCTACTGTTTCTCTAACCTAATTCTCTAAACCGCCTTGCTTTCTACCTTTCTTCTCCTTCACCCTTAAGCTTCTAAAATGGCCAACCTTAACCGCAGAAACACACCCTGATTTCTCCATGCAACTACACAGGCAACATAATCAAGTTGCTCTGTTAAGCTCTGAGAAAGATGCAAGTTTCTCAGAGATTGCCAATTCTTGACTCTGTCTAACTACTTCACCTCCCTGACCATTGATCCTCCTCTATATGAGGATCAGTTGCTTGAATTCTGGAAGACCTGCCAGAGGTCATTATGGATGGGGAGAAGGCACTGTCTGCCACAGTGCAAGGGAGGACAGTCTTCATCACTCCGGCCATCATTAACCACAACTACAGCTGGATGATGAAGAAGGTGAGGTGTCCTTTCCAAAAGAAGCTGTAAATCATTCTTTTGAGCAGATGGGCTATGAAGGAGATGATTTCTCTGTAAAGACCTTTAGGAAAGGGAAGGTCTCATCCCAATGGAAATCCTGCTCCATGTGGTTATCCACAGCTTGTCAAACAAGCATGGTGGATGGGACCAGATTCCTGAGGATCTCTCCTTCATTGTTCATGGAATGGTTCAAGGGGTCAAGTTCAGGTATTCACAATTTGTATATACTAATTTACTTGCAAACTTAGACTCCTTAGAGTATTACATGTTTCCTAGATATGTTCAACACATTCTCAACTGTGAACTGGGCTCACAGTTGAGGGAAACAGGTAATATTCTTAAATTGGGACAGATGAAGCCCGGCATCTTTAAAATAATGAAGAAGCCAACTGTAGGCTTCTCTGGGGTAGAAACAGCCCTAGTCCCAAAAATGTTAGAGCTCATTGCTCAAGGTGACAACCTAGCAACACAAGCTAGTGTTGAACCCACACCTCTTTTGTCCCTACCATTAAAAAGACCAGAAATCACCCTCACCTACCAAAAAGAAAATCCAAACGAACCCCTGCTCAGACTATTGAGTCTGTGCAGGCCCCCAAATACTCAACCTTACAGGAAGAAGTGGACACTAGAGCTCCCACTTCTCCTGAGGAGCAAACCACTCCCATTACTTCACCTATCAGGGCTGAGGTTCCTCAAGCTCACCCTGATGAGCTCAATAGCCCAACAACCTTAAGCCTTCACTCTGAGTCTCAACACTCAAGTGGACAACCTTCAGGGGACAGCTACCATCCCCAGCCTTTGGATCTCAACCAACCAATTCCCAACCTATCCTTTTACACTGATGAAGACTTAGGATTCAGTGAGTACCATGAGTCTCTCTTCTCCTCCCCTACTCAAGAGAGATGAGTACCTCTGACTCTCCTCAGTCTATCCCCCATCAGTCACACCTGTTACTGAGGTGGACACTTCTGAACCTGTTCAGGATGTCCATATGGAAGAGGCTCTCACTTTGAAAGTGATTACATCATTAAGACCTCAACCATGGCAACTCAGCCCATTGGCATCTCAACTGAGGCTGCCAGTGAGCAGAGGAAAACCAGCAGCCAAGAAACTCAAGCTGGTGGTGAGAGAGAGGACTTTGGTCCAATCATCTCATCCCCAATGAATTTCTGATGAAGATGAGGGGAATTTGAGACTAAAGGTGCAAAAACTGTCAAAAACATGCACCTACTTAGTCTCTAAGGTTAGTCACTTGGAATCTCAGTGACTACCCTGCAAAACAGGGTCAATGATCAGCAACTCCAGATTTCATATCTGCAGGAAAAACTAGCTGGGAGACCTTTAAGGAGAGCTCAACCAGGAACACAAGAACCTGTGGAAGTGATTGACTTATCCTCCAGCTCACCTATGCAAGTGGGTGATGCTACCAAAAGGGGGAGAAAGTTGTTACAACCACAGAACCTGGGAGTTCTTCAGAGAGAATGGACATAGAGGACTCACCATCCTCACTTGCTGTTGTGCATTCTCAGCAACTTCCTCAAGTTCACATTAATGTGGACTCTATAGACTCTCTCATCAGGAGTCTCTTTGAGGAAGGCATACCAAGGGCTGTCTCATCTCCACCACTGGGAACTAGCAATCAAATCATAAGGTGGAGGTATGATGATGACAGAAGAGCCCTCATACTTCAAAGAGTTCAAGGCCAACAAGAAGTTTTTCAATTCCAAAGCCTGAGCTTTTATGAAAGACTGGATTTAGTCAACCTACCACTTGTCAATCCAAGCAATTCAAGACAAGCTGACAGGCTGGCTCAAAGAATCCAAGACAGGATCATGGCAGAGTTCTCTCTAAGAAGGAGACTTAGGGAATCAGGCAATGTCATCGGTCAACTGGATGTTGAGGTGGACCCTAAGATTAGTTTCATAGGGGAAACCTTGACTGAAGGCCCAGTGACAGAACCTGAGAGACCCCTGTCTCATCATCAACAACTGCTGCTGAGGTCCAAACTCCATCTGAGACCACCTGCTGGTGAAGGTGTTTCTCAGCCTCTCTCTGGCCAGAGCATGGAAGCTACTCCAAGCAATGAAGGCCAAGCTTCATCCACCCTGAGTCACAAAGGTCTGTTGGTGACAAAGGAAAAGGATAATGACTCCTGAGGAAATTGAGGAGGAAGAGAGAGAGAGGAAAAGGAGACTAAGGGGAGAAAGTTCCACTGGGTCATCTAGCTTCATGCAAGCTGCAATCAGGGCTGCCCCCAGACCAAATACTCAGGATGATGAGTAAGGGCAGTCAGGATTACCTACTTACAGACCAGGAACTATGATATTGATGAGATCATCTCCCCCTTAGAAGAACTAAATGAACTGGCTGACAGAGAAGTGTCAAGAGAGTTGAAGGAGAAAGAGGATGCAATGATACTTCTCCAACTCAAAGAGGAGAAGAGACAGAAAAGACTTTACAAGCATGCTCCTACTCTCTCACCAGTTCAAGAAAGTCCTGCACAGGAAGATGTGGCTCCACAAGAAACCTCAGGTAGATAAAGAGAGGAAGAAGGATCAAAATGATCAATACCTGAGTGCCACAGGCTTCTATCAGGCAGATGCACTTCTCCCTTTGTCCTATGACTTCATTGAGTTCGAGTATTTAAAACAACTTGAGCTTGAGTAGTCAAGGAAAGAAAGACAACCAAAAGGAAACTAAGGGAAGAAGCTGCAAAGTCAAGGGCCACCATTCAAAAGAATGCAAGAAGTCTGCTGACAGACAAAGAATGTGTGAGCTTCTTGAAGCTGTATGGATTCTCCGGAAGGAGACTTGGCCCCATGTCTCTATCCACTATGGATGAGCACATTAGGGTGATCAAGCAGAAGATTAAGAGTGGAGAACTTATGACTTGCACTCTCTTCCAAGTCAAGTCCCACCTGAAGTGGAGGTCAAGTTTGAGAACAAACCAGAGACACCTCAACAGCACCTCCAGCTGAGCCCCAGCAAGCTTCATCTTCTGATCCTAGGCAGGGTCAAACTCCCTCTCCTTCTGAACCTGTGAGGGAGGAACACCAACTGAGAAAGACACTGATGATCAACATGGTGCTGCAGACCAGTCTTCTCAGTTAAAGACAACCAAGAGGAAGAAGAGGATGGCTTCTAAACCAAAGACAAAGAAGAAGAAGCCAAAGTCATCTACCTCTGCACCTCAGGCTGAATCAGATCAACCTGAGGAAGTGCATGATGAGGCAGCCCAATCAACTCCTATTCAAGTGGCTCCTCTAACTAGTGAGACACCCATCTTATCCTGGACATACTCTACCAATCCAGAGAGATGGACTGTTATCAGAGATCAAGTGTTGAGAATGTCTACTCATGGCAAGACATAATCAACTTACCTCTGCATGATCTCTTTGAGATGAGAAGATATTATGAAAGTCTTGATGATCCTGACCATCTCATGAAGAAAGGAATGGTCCTGATTGTATGAAGACTACCAACATTTGAAGATCTTCTAAGTGTTTGGTAGCATCAGCCTAGGGGGAGTTTGTAAGGATTCCTGAAGTCTGATGCAACCCAAAACAGCTTAAGTGTCTCAGCAAACATGCACTAAGTACTGAAGTGAGAATGCTTCGGAAAGTTTTACACAAAGCATTAGAAAATACTCTAAGTGTAAAATCTTCCGAAGCCAAGACCAATATCTTCCGAAGCCAAACATGAAGTCTTCCGAAGCTTCAGAGACAAAGTCTTCCGAAGCTTCATCCTATGAAGACAGATTTCTTCCGAAGACTTTTAGTACACATGCTTTATCTGATGTACTGTTCCATAAAGCACCTTTTCCGCTGCATCTCTGTAAAGTCACCAACTTACATGAGTTGGTGAAAAGGGTCTTGCTTTTGGTAACTGTACATTGAGGTCTTGAGTCTGTAACTTTCCACTTTATGTACTTTATCCTTTTTGTATTGTATAAGGATGTGAGCTATGGCATGTCATAGTCACAAGGTCAAAAGGCAGATATGCCTTTTGATCCTACAATGATTTTGTTAGTGTCTAGTCAATTGTATCCAGCTGGCTTTCAAAGTATGGCGGCTGTAGGTTGTAGTATAAGTATTTCAAGTTCTTGTATCTTTTCTTTATGCTTTGTAACCACTTGTAAGAGAACTTGAGAAAGCAATATACTGCCTCCTTGAAACCCAACTCTCTTGTTCTGTCTCTTTACTTTACTTGTGTTCTTAGTATCACCTGGTTACCCAGTTCACTTGTTGATTAGAGATTAGTTATTCTCCTCATTGTTTGTGTTGTGTTGTAATTGTGGTTAAGCCCTTAAACGGTGTTTACTGCAAAATCTTTTGAGTGGATATGAAAAGAGGATTTAACCAGAGTTATGATGCCCACATCTGAATTTTCTCAAAATGTTGCTTTGTTGTCAACCGAGCAAAACTCTCAAATACAAAATCCAATTCAAGGAGGAGCAATACAAGTAATTTATCGAGTGGGGAAATAGACATGTTGGAATGAGATTTGGGTAATTCTAAGGTCAATGCTGAAACTCCAATTCCATCAGAAACAATGGCTCTTTTTGGATGTTTGTTCAGAGCTATGAAGCTCTTGTTGCTGGAGAATTGAAAGGTAAAGGAATGACTATGGAGGATATGTATCAGGTTGATCCTGATGATCTTGAAGAAACTGATATTCAATGGCAAATGGCGATGTTAACTTAAGAGCTCGGAGATTTATGGAAAGAACAGGACGAAAGAACTTGGTGGTCAATCATCTACTTCAAAACTGGGATTTGATAAGTCAAAATTGAGGTGCTTTAATTGTAAACAACTGGACATACGTGAATGTCCATTACCAATTGTCACAGATCCTAGTAACTCTGGAGTACCAAGACTGACAGCAGAGAAAGAAAAGGAAGAGTGAATCTAAAAAAGGAATCGGCTTTGATTTCGAACTTTGACTGGAGTGCAGAGGTGGAAGAAACAAGAACTGAGATCAATCACGCGTTAGTTGCTAAGTTTGTGGAAAGTAATGAAGAGGTAGATGGTGAAGATGGATTTGTGCTGTTCAAGGAATTCAAAAGAGAAAATGAGTCATTTGTAAATAGGAAAGAAGCAAAAGCCGATGGAATGGAAAAGATGAAACTGCAGGCTTAAGTGAGAAAAAAATTCAAAAGAAGAGATAGAAAGGAAAAGGATAATGTTGCTGCTACTGTTGAGGAAAGAAATCAAGTACTCCAGTATGCATGTTGACAAAGCTTTAGCTGCTGAAAAGATGGTAATGGACTTCCATATGAGGTAATACAGGATTGTGCTCACCTGCTTGTAAAATTAGGTTTTGGGATTTATAAGGCTAACCGTTTGTTAATTGATAATGAAAAGGATTTAAAGCGAATTAATGATGAACTTAAAATGAACAAATCAAATATTTTTGTGAAATTAAATGAGGCTTAAAAGAAAATGATCATTTAAAAAAATCGTTATGGAAAGAAATGTCGAGATTAATACATTGACTGAAAGGGTTGCTCTTGCTGAATTTGAAGCAAGCAAACTTCAATCAAAGTTAGATAAATGGACTATTCTAGAATGAAACATGATGATCTTTGTAAATCTCAACGGGGAGCAAGAATTAAAACAGGTTGGGTTATGAAAATGTACAGGTTTATCCTCCACCTAATACATACTGTTATTCTCCTATGCCTGTTCCTCATCCTTCTAATGATTTAATCAAAACAGATACTGACAGTATGTCTGCAGGTTTAGTGGGGAATAACTCTAAGTACAATCGTGAAGACTACGACTATGGACCAACTAGTGGGCTTGGATGCACTAGTTCTAGTACACCTGAAAATCAGCAGTCTGTTTTAGATCATAAGTCTAGTTTAAATTCTGTTTTTGTTTCTAGTTCAAATGTAACAGACTTGAATGTCTCGTGTTCTCATGATAGTTTTATTCCATCTTGTAATTCAGATCACGAAAGTGATGATTTTTGTTCTCATAATGAATGTAATGCATCTGATCTTTCTCCAAAAACAACTGAGCAACTTAAAACTAATTGTTTCGAAAAGTTCTTTTCTCAACCTATTTCATCTTTCACACCATTACATATGACGTCATCTGAGAAATGTATTTCTTCTTCATCTGACACCAGTACCAGTGGTACAAGTTTTACTGATATGTCAGATGAATCTTGTTCTAATTTTGTAAAGAAAAATTCTTGTTCAAATAAACATCAAACTCATGAGTTGTATGAGACATTCAGTGATGTTGATTCTAGTTTGTCTGAATGTGATGAGGAGATTATTATTGATCCTATTTTTACCTCATCACATCATAGACCTAGATTCAAACATCATTGTTTTGGGTGTGGTCAAGAGGATCATCTTGTCAAAAATTGTACTTCTTTGATTCAAGGATCCTCTAATAGGAACTGTTTTGGAAATAAATTGACAAAATTGGTTAATAATTTCTTCTATAGAAAATCTGCTTCTTTAAAAAGCAAAGTTGTTCAATCTTGGGTTCCTATTACTCCTGGCTAATTGATTTGTTAATTCTTTTCAGGAGTCCTCGTCAAAGATTGTAAACAGTTTATGACATGTTGATAGCGGGTGTTCCAAACATATGACGGGATTAAAGGACTTGTTGACCAACTATCGGATTATAGATGGAGGATGTAGCTTTTGCTGGTAATAAAAGGGTGGAAAAATGATTGGACAAGGAGAAGTTACCAATGGTTCTCTCACTTCGGAAAAAGTCAACTATGTTCCCGAATTGGCTTTTAATCTTCTGAGTGTTTCTCAAATCTGCGATAAAGACATTCCTGTTCTATTAAATCTGATGAATGTCTATTTTTAAAATCAGAGATTGTAATTCCAGATGATTTGATTCTCATGTGTGCTCCAAGGAAGCATGATACGTATCTTCTCGATATGAATTCAAGCGAATCAAAGGCTACTGCAACTTGTCTTCTTTCAAAAGCATCAACATCTGAGTCTCTCTTATGGCATCGACGTTTAGGCCATGTTAATTTTAAGAAAATTAATAAATTAGTAAAGAACAACCTTGTTAGAGGACTTCCTTCAAAAGATTTTTCTGTTAATGAAAAATGCATGGCATGTGCCAAGGGGAAAAACATAAGAAGCCTCATAAGCCCAAACTTCTAAATAGCATATCTTGTCCTCTTGAGTTGTTACATACTGATTTATTTGGGCCAATTAGTGTTAAATCAATTGCTAAAAAATCTTTTTCTTGTTGTTACAGATGATTTCTCAAGATATTCATGGGTGAGGTTTCTTGCACACAAAGGCGAGGTTGCAGAGGAATTGCAAAGATTAATTCTTTCTATCGAATCAATCAGTAAGAGAAAAGTTATGGGACTAAGAAGTGACAATGACACTGAATTCAAAAATCAGATTCTCGATTCATTTTGTGCTCAAAAAGGGATTGTGAGACAATTTAGTGCTGCAAGAACACCCCAGCAGAATGGTATTGCCGAACGAAAGAATCGCACTCTTGTTGAAGCTGCTCGTACAATGCTGATAAAATCTTCATTACCCATTATTTTCTGGGCTGAAGCTGTAAATTGTGCATCATATGTTCTAAACCGGGTGTTAATTGTGAAAGATAAAGTGAAGACTCCTTATGAACTTCTTCATAAGAGAAAGCCTCTAATTGATTTCTTTCGACCATTTGGTTGTTCTTGCACTCTTTTGAATACTCAATCTCAAAATATTAAGTTTGGTGCTGTTTCTGATGAGTGTTACTTTGTTGGTTATTCTTCTTCGCAAAAGGCATATCGGGTTTATAACAAAAGAACACGTATCGTTCAAGAGTCGTTCTATGTTGATTGGCAGGAATCTAATCCTTCTGAAGTTAGATCTGAACCAGCATGGTTCTTTGACTCCGATACTGTGTTCAATTCGTTCAATCTGCCAGTTTTCGATGATGATACGTCCATTCCAAATACTCAAACAAATATTATTTCACCATCTCCATCGTCTGTTTCATCCACCTCATTAGTAAATGATGTTGTTTCAACTGATGTTAGTTCTTCGTCTCCAATGACTGATTCGGCACCATCATCTGATTCTTTACCTCCTACATCTTCTCCTTTACCTGATCCAACACCTATCATCGATTCACCTTCATCTAATCTTTCACCGGCTATGGGCGATACTTCTTCAACCATCTTCCTTCATCAAGTGATTACAAAACTTTGAAAGATCATCCACTTGACAACGTGATTGGATCTGTCTCTGATGGTGTTCGCACGCGAAGTCAATCTGGTCTAATTAATGTTTGTCTTTTCTCATGCTTCATCTCTCAAATTGTTTTGAAGAACGTTCATGCTACTCTACAGGATCCTTGTTGGTAGAGTCTATGCAATTGGAACTTCAACAGTTCAGAAAGCTTAAGGTTTGGACCTTAGTTGATTTACCTCCTAACAAATATCCAATCGGTACAAAATGGGTGTTTAAGAACAAACCAGATGATCGAGGAGTAGTGGTGCGTAACAAATCTAGACTCGTTGTGCAAGGCTTTGCTCAAGAAGAAGGGATTGATTATACAGAAGTCTTTGCTCCTGTTGCTCGTCTTGAAGCAATCAGAATATTTCTCGCTCATGCTGCTCATAAACAATTTAAAGTATATCAGATGGATGTGAAGTGTGCTTTTCTCTACGGAGACATTGATGAGGAGATATATGTGTGTCAACCACAGATCCTGATTTTCCTGATAAAGTGTTTAAGCTTGACAAATCTCTATATGGTCTTCATCAAGCACCCAAAATCTGGTATGAGACCCTTACACAATATCTTCTAAGCAATGGTTTCTCTCGTGGTACCATCGATGTGACTCTATTCAAAAGAGAAGTGAATGGTGAAATGATATTTGTCCAAGTTTACGTTGATGATATTATTTTTGGATCTACAAATTCTCAATTGTGTAGAGAGTTCGAAGAGGTTATGAGCCAAAGGTTTGAAATGAGTATGATGGGTGAATTGTCTTTCTTTCTTGGATTACAAGTTGAACAACAAAAAGAAGGAATTCTTATTCATCAGGAGAAATATATAAAAGATATTTTGAAGAAATTTAAGATGGATGATGCTTCTACGGAGATGACTCCCTTTACTGCTCAGACTTGTCTCACTCCAGATGAAAACGGAAAACCAGTTGATCCTCATCTTTTTAGATCTATGATTGGCTCTCTCATGTATCTTACTGTAAGTCGTCCTAATATCACTTTTGATGTTGGTTACTGTGCTAGATATCAGTCGGCTACAAAGGAATCTCATGAGAAAGCTGTCAAAAGAATATTAAAGGATCATCTCGTTTAGGATTGTGGTATCCATATGGAGGCAATTTTGATTTACATGCTTACTCTGATAGTGATTCCAATGGTTGCAGGTTAAACAGAAAATCTGTGTCGGGAGGTTGTCAATATTTGGGGAATTGTTTGGTATCTTGGCAGAGCAAGAAACAAACCACTGTTTCTCATTCTACAGGGAAGCTGAATATATTGCTGCATCGAGCTGTTGTTCTCAAGTTCTCTGGATCCAACATCAAATGATTGATTATGGAATTAACTTTCTCCATACACCTTTATTTTGTGACAATGAAGCAGCCATTGGAATTGCTAAAAATCCTATTCATCATTCACGTACCAAGCATATCGAGACACGAATTCATGCGATTCGTGATGCTCAAGAAAAGGGTTTCATTGATATTATACCCATCGATACAAAAAATCAAAAAGCTGATCTTTTCACAAAAACTTTTGATAAACCTCATTTTTATGAATTGATTTCTATGCTCGGGTTAATAACTTTTTAAATTTTCATTTTCTGTTCCTTTCATTAAAAAAACAAAAATACAATAATAATTTATGGAAATTATTTATTATTTGAAAATAAAAATTTGAGGGAGTAATTTCATAATTCTGAGATCGGAATTTAACATGATGAGAAATGATTGTATATTCTCTAAGTATATTTTTATACATGACTGGTGCTTCAATGAGAAATGATAGTAACTGATACTGGATTCTGTTTCACATAAATTTTTAAGGAAAATTGATCAGATTCTTTAACGATATGCTTGATAGACTCAGCCTGACGAATAAAGTAGACAGCAGCTCTATGATTAAATTAAACATCATGCTTAAGAATGTCTGGATTTACTCAATTGTTTTGGCTTGCACAAAAACTTAGTCCTGACAAAAATTGGATTGAGAATGAATCTTTTGTCCATTTTGCTTTGATATGTCATCTCCCTGAACCATAGCTGGTATATTCTTGTGTTGAGGTATCTTGTGTCTGTGCTAATCTCCTCTGCTGTACGGAAGTACTGACCTGGAGTGATGATCTCCTCTGCTGTACGATAGTACTGACCTGGAGCACTCATCGGCACATGTTTAAATGGTTATCTCCTCTGTTATACGTGAGTATAGATCTGGAGCTCTCACCATTTTGATATAATTATGTCAAATCATCTTATCGATGAGTTCCTTTCAGAATGAAATATTCTGTTTATAATCATTTGCACACTAATGCACAAGCCTTGTTCTATGGAGATTGATTCAAGATTCAAGAAATCCTGAGGTTGGGTGAGGGTTTTTACCAAATGATTGGGGGTCCTAACATTCTAAAGCATCTAATTGAACCTTAAACAAATCATAAGCTGTTTGTTGAAAAAGGATAAGGCATGAGTTTAAGTGGACAATTATATCAGCAATCGTTATTGATTTGTTCTAATTTCAGTTGTTTCTGTGCAGATTGTGATCAGATCCTGTATTCAGTATGATCTCATTGCTGGTCGATGATTTTTGATCATCTTTATGTTCATAAATATCTAGAGAATATGATCTCTGATTAATTTAGATCTCATTATGTGATGTGCTTCATGTTAAAAAATATATAATAATAAAAATAAAAAATAAAATAAAATAAAAAAAGGGGGTGGTGCCGAAACTATACTTTCGCTAATTGTTTCGCAAGGCGAAACTGTAATTTCGCTAGGTTTACTAATTAGTTGTCAACTGGTTATCTCTTAGCGAACTTACAGTTTCCCTAGGCGAAACTGTAAATTCACCCTACGAATTTATAGTTTCGCTTTCAGCAAAACTATTTGCTATTTAAGTCGTTTTTGCGAAATTCTTCTCATAATTTCTCAAAAACGATCTGTGTAGGTCTTAGGGTTTTTCCGTGACTTTATTTGGCGATTTTGCATTTTGGTTGTGTTTTAGACTGATTAATAGTTTCATTTGCTTCGCATGTGAGTTTCGAACCTTGTAACATCATTTAATCTGGTTAAAATCATCTCTATTTAAGTGATTTGGATTTTGACTCTTCGGTGGGTTTGCTGTTCATCCAGCGAAATTACAGATTCTTTTGCGAAACTGAACGAAAGTTCTCATCTTCTTAGCGAAACTGTAAAGTTATGCTGTCCGGGTGAACTTAACAGTTTCGTCAAATTATCTTTAGTTTCGCAGAATCTGGTCTTAAACTTGCACAGTTTCGCTTGGTCATGTTTTCTTTTGAACAGCGAAACTATTTTTTGAACAGCGAAACTAATTTTTTTTACAGCGAAACTATGTTTTTGATTGCAGAAATTAATAGCGAATCTTCTTTAATCTATCTTCACCTTGTCGAAATTGTCTTTTGGTCAGCGAAAATAACATGTTTTAATCAACGAAACTATTGTTTCGCTTGCCGAAACTGTTAGTTTTCATTGTCGACACTGTTTTTGTTCAGCGAAACTATCATGTCTTAATGAGCGAAACTATTGTTTCGCTTGCCGAAACTGCTAGTTTCCTTTGTTTTAGTATTATTTTCTTGTTTTCATAATTTCTCATTCAAATTTATTTGTTTTCTCCATCAGGTTATCATGGCTAATCTCAAATTTGATGAGCGGAATAACATCACAGCCATTTTAGATGATACTCACCCTAAGGCAGCTGCTTTTCGAGATTGTATCAGATGGCTTCAAAGATCACCAATAGCTTATGCCATATCTCATTCGCCTACTATTTATGATCTTCATATTAGAGATTTTTGGCGATCTGCAGAGTATGATACTAGAGGAGATGTACAGCGGATCACTGCCAAAGTTATTGATCATGAACTGACGATCACTGCTGAGAATGTTTCGAGGATTCTTAGACTTGAAGATGATTCTGGAGATGAAGTAGCTATGACAGAGTCTGAGGTGTTTCAAGCTTTTAGAAATATGGGGTATGAGGGACCAGCATTTGGTTCAAGGAAAGAGATCAAGAAGTCATTCTTATCTAAAGAATGGAGATATATCGCTCATGTTTTTATCATGTGTCTAGATCACCGTAAAGGTGGATCCGATGGACTTAATCTTGATTGGGCTAAGGCAATGGTGCTGTGTGCATGTATGGCAGAGAATGTGATGGCTGTAAAGAAAGACAAATGGCTGCTGTACCCTCGTTTTCTTCAGATGATTTTTGATGATCTTATACCTGATGTTCCAAAACATGGAGAGATCAAGAGGCTGGTACAGATGAATCCCCGTATTTTTGCTGACTGCTGTGCCATTCGCCACGAATTTAGTGGTAAAATCACCCATCTTTGGGAAAATATGTATCCTCCAGAACGCTAGAATTATATTAGACGGGTGGATGAGTCTGAGAATAAAAGAGCTGAAGAAACAAGAGTACAGCAAGCTGATGCTACAAAGAAAAGGAAGATATGCCAAAGAAAAGGATTATGATTTTGAAGAAGATATTGATGCACAAGCTGAGGAAGTCAGAGTTGAGAAAGAAAGGAGGTCTAAAAAGAAAACTGATTTTGCTGAGCCTGAGAGGCGAACCAAACATAAACATGAGGGATTTACAGCTAGAAGAGAGGATAGTGAAAATCTTGATGAGGATGTGATACGCAACCTGAATACTTCGTTGGCTAATGAACTGAATATGATTAAGACTAAACTTACAAATCAGGAAATCAGAGAAAGACAGAAAGATGAGGTGATTGAAGAAATGCAGAGAATGTTAGTTGATCAAAATAAACTGGTTAAGAAGTTGTTTGAGGAGATTACACAACTGAAAACTGCAGCCGGCCTACCTAGTCAACGGACTCAATCTGAGTTAGATGATTTGACTGATACATCAAAGTACTCATTTCTGAATGTGGGTACTTCATCTAAGGTAGGAGAGGGCACTTCTGGAGCAGCAACTATTGGTGGAGGAGAGCAGGAAATTCCAAGAGAGGATGTTGGAAGGAATGATGAGGAAGATATTATTGAGGCTGGGTTTGTAAACATGCAGTTTGATTTTGAAAAAGATCTTGTTGGTGAAGAAGTTGTTGTTACAGCTACTACTGAAGGAGTATCTGATAAAGGAAAAGGGTTGGTTGATGAAGAGGAGGAAGATGAACAACTCATAGACTATGATTCTGAACCAGAGTTTTATGAAGTTGATGAGCGACCATTGATTTATGTTGCTAAGAAGGGAGAAGATGATGCAGATGTTTTTGAAATGGATAAAAATGATTGGTTGGTGAAAGAGAAGGAGGTGGAGGAAATCACTCCTTTGTTCCAACATTTGGAGGGATTAAGAAGGAAGGAAGCTGATAAGAAGATTATAAGCTGGTGTTACAATCCAAGTTTAAAGATGTTTATGATCAAGAGACGGGGAGGAAATATCAGTTATATGCTTAAGAGGAAGGCTTTTAAGACCTTGCCTAAATGGGATTTGAGACGTTTAGCAACTCTACCTTTGATCAATGCTCACTTAAGTGAAAGAGTATCATTTCTTGAGAAGGAGATAAAAAATGGACTTAATGCTAATTTTGAGTCTTTTGGATATATGAAAGCTGAAAGAAAGAGATCAAAGAAGGATAAAGACTGGGAGACAGGAAAAGGAAGGATTGTACTAAGAGTTAAACCTCCAAAGACTGTAAATCGGGTAAGATTGGCTGATCCTCTTCCCCAACAACTACAGGACTTTGAGAAGTGGTTTTATGACAACAATACTGGAGAGGCTGTGATTAGAGCTAAACATGGAAAGGAGTTCAAAGTATTTGATCCGATGGAGTTGTTTAGTTTTTGTGATGAAGACCTTTTGTTACTATGTGAAAATCACATTAAAGCTGGGGCTGGAGAGGACACTAGAAAAGAAGCTAGTTTGTTCATGAATGTTGCAAACAAGATAAGGGGAGTAAGGTCGGAGGTCAAGAAGCTAGCTGAAAGGGTGAGAGCTCAGGATGAGTTTGATATGGATGTTCAAGATCTGACCAGGTAGTTTGCAAAGGCTAGTGGTCATTCTGAAGAAGCTAGTGATACAGGAAAGAACCTTGGAGGATCATTGGCTGAAGCTTCTGAGGATGTTGCTGCAGGAGGCGATGAAGACAGATCAACGGCAGCAGAGGAAACTAGAGCTGACTAGTCAAATCAAGAAGAGTGAAGATAGTGAGATCCAACCTAGGGGGAGTATTGAAGATCATGTATAGGTTGGACTCACTTTAGTATAGTTCTTTACTTTACTTGTAATAGGACTTTTGTTAGTTTCCTTTTGTATGTTCTTTGTATTGTGTAGTTTTGGCAATCCATGAAACTGTGAGCGAATCTATACATTCGCTCACAGTTTGTTGTTCTAGTTTACCCGGCGAACTTGTGTTCTGCCGGGCGAAACTATAGTTTCGGCATGACAGTTTCACTGGTAGCGAAACTGTCTGCGAAACTACAACTGCTATATATACTTTTGTCAATTCTCATTGTAAGCAAAGCTTGCAAAACCCTAATCGTGGATCATTTTTGCAAGCTACCTATTCCAAGCAGTTTGTACACAGAAATATTATTGTGCTTCATGTTATTGATTGTTATTGTTCATTTTGTTATCAAATATGTGTTACAATTGTATTCTATCTTCTCAATTGTTATTGTTTAGCATGGATGTTAGATATTGAGCAATTCATCACTTCATTTGCACTGTTTTTTGATCACATGGACCAACACTTCTCCACCCATTACCTTTACTTATCAGAGACGCCCCAAACAAACCCTTTTTCAATCTTCTCTGATTGAACAAGCTCCTCACAATTGACCTTAATATGGGTCTTGATTCTCCTCAGTCTCGGACCCATGAGCCCGAAACCCAAGCTGAAAGCCCTCAGGGAGAGTCTCTATACTCCCCTGAGCAGCCAAAAAAGGACAACCCTATCACAGGCTCAATGCCTTTAGACATTGATCAAAGTCCCGGGTCATTAGGTTTCACTTCAATATCCTATACTGACCTTTTAATTGGATCTGATGAAGAGATTATGTCTCTTCAGGGCAATGAAGTTGATCCACAACACCCTCTCAAGGATCAACAGAGCCCAGAGAGATCTCTTATCTCTAGCCCCCATCAGCAAACCTTTACTGAGGTGAGCCCCAGTGATGTGGAAGGGACTTATGTAGATTCAGCTGCCACTACTAAAGGAGCCTCAAGGGATCCTCAGGACAGTGGTAACATCACTAAGACTGAATCTACGGCAACCATGCCCTTTGATGACTCTAAAAGAAACATCATTGAGCAAGGGAAACCAGGGCGCCAAGAAACCACATCTGGTGGTGAGGATGAACATACAAGGTATGTTACCTCATCTCCCCGTGATTCTTCAAAAGAAGATGAGGGAAGAATGCAAACTCACCATTCAAGACTACTTTCTAAAGTCTCAATCTTGAATCCAAGGTTAGGACTTTAGAGGATAGGTCTACCACTCAGCAACTTGAGATTAAAACTCTCAAGGTCAAACTAGCTGAGAAATAGATTGAGAGGTCTATTAGGCATGTACCAACCTAGGTCTCCTTGACCTCCTCCTCTAGCTCATCAAGTTCTCAGGATGATGCTACCAAAAAGGGGGAGAGTGTTCAAAGACAAAGTCAAAGACAAGAGGAACCCCAAAGTCAAGCTCTCACTTCCTTGAGCTCTAAGTATCCTGTGCAACAAGCTTCAATTTTCCCTGAGCCTCCTCCATTTGTCATTCAAATCGATCAAAGGATGCTCCAAGATCTCAATAGGTTCTTTAAGAAGTTCCTATTGGAATCTCTTATTAACAGCTAAGTCCTGATCTTTCTATGATCTACTTCGAAGCTCAAGAGCTTCAGAGGATAAACGCACCTTCTACCACTATTGAGGAAGTTGGTCGACCTAAGGCCCAAGTGGAACCTGAGATTAACTTCGAAGGGGAAACAAGGACTGATGGCCCATCAACTGAAGCAGTTGGGACAGATAATGCATTTTCACAGACTTCCGAAGCACAATTCAAAGCCTCGAAAGAACAATTTCAAACTTCCGAAGCTGAGATTGCTGCTGCGAAAGGACTATTCTCATTATCCGATGATCTAATAGTCACAGATGCAATCCTGGAACTTGCATCTGAGGTTAATAGGGAGGATTATCTCACCCAACCTCTAGCTCTAACATCAGCATTAACTCCAGCTTCCATTTCTACTACTCAACCTGAATCTTCCATCCAAGAACCCCCAAAGTCTAGCACTTCCGAAGACATCAAAGAAAAGAGGAAGATGACTACGGAAGAGCTTCAGGAGGAAGAAAGGTTGGAGAAACTCAAAAGAAAAGGTAGGCTTACAACTAGAAAACTGCTAGCTGCAAGTACCAAAGCAGCTGCAGCCAACCAGGAGGCTGTCAACAACAGAAAACGAGTAGAGATCATTGATAGACTTGTCAGTCTAGGAGCTGCAAATGAAGATGTACTCCTGCTACCATTAGAGGAGCTAGTTGAGCTGGAAAAGGCAACCTTGCTGCAAAAACAGCAAAAAGAAGATGCAGCAAGGTTGGCCTTAGTAGAAGAAAGAGAGAGGAAAGAAAGAGAAGCTGATCTGTAGCTCAGGAGGGAAAGGATAACTTTCCTAACCTCCAGGGGTTTCTCTCAAGAAGAATTATCTCCACATAACAATGATACGATCTTATGGCTCTTCAAAAAAGAGCAAGATCAAATGGAGAAAGAGAGAAAGAAAGCTGTAAGGGAAAAGCTGATGCAGAAGAAGAAGAAGGAAGAGGAAGCAGGACTAACTGCTGCCAACAAGATAGGTGAGAAGGCCTGGATGAAGAGCTATCTCAAGGCTCATGGCTTCTCTGGCAAGCAGGTGGGTCCTATTTCAGAAAAGACTCTCCAGCGACATGTCAGTGACATAAAGGCTGACATTCACGCGGGGAAGAGAAAGGAGATGTACAGAAGGGGACAGGGGATGATCTTCAAAGCAACCACTCAACCCAAACTCCAAACCCAACCACAACCTGAACCAATACCCTTTCCATTCCCCATCAAAACCAAACCAACCACTAAACCATACACCCTTGAACCTACATCATCATCCCTACCAATCTCTTCACCTCAACCACCTAAACTACCCATCCTCCAACCCAAAACTCTAGCCAGAACCCAAACACCTCAACCTACCCATCAACCCATCAAACCATCCCCTCAGTCTTCTAAACATCTCTCCTTAAAAGAATTCAAGGCAGTCAAGACAAAGCTCATCAGTTGCACAACCCTGAGCGATATCTCCTGTGAGGAGGATTCAGTCAATTTGACTTACGTTGATGGATCCTCACGTTCCCTCAATAGAGATCAATTTCTTGATCTGCCTAGAGGAACATTGGACCAAGCTGCTAATCTCCTTGGCCTCAATTCAGACACTTTGAATGAGGAAGAAAAGAAGTTAAGGAGAAGGCTGGTGACTCTACTGGATACCAAGAAAGGCGACCGGGTGCCAAGACAACCTCTTGCACCTAGAAAGAAGATCATCCAGTGGAGGTTTGAAGACTCTTCTCACAACTTTGTTGTTGAAAGAGAGAATGGAGAGCTCTACAGGCTAAGTGCCTCATCTCTGCTACACTTGAGATTAATTTGATCTTAGCCTAATTTACTTCAGATCACATAATCTTCTCCTTTCGATTGTGACTAACTTGATTTCAACTTTCATAGTTTCGGATCAAATTTATCAATCTTCAGGTCTTTCGGTTGCGTAGCAAATCAAAACCTCACTTCTAAGAATAGTGCACGGGTCTTTCGGTCGTTTATAACGAATCAAAACTTTCTATTCTTCTTATCACAATAATAAACGGGGTCTTCGGTTGCAAGACGAGTCAAAACCAAGTAACTAGGTCTTTCGGTCATCTAACAAATCAAACCAATTGTTGATTGTTGAGAACAGTCTTCGGGTCTTCGGTTGCGAGACAAATAAAAACCAATTGTACGGGGTCTTCGGTTGTCAAGCACACCAAACCAACTATTCTTGGAACGGGTCCATCGGAACTATTCGTCCTCTTTATTTTTATAAAAAAATTTATTTCTAAAACATATTTATTCTATATAAACAAAACGTTTGAATTCTGAGTTTAAGGACAAATTTTTAAAAGAACCTGATTTGTTATTAAAAATGTTTTTCTCAAAAAAGTTTATAAGTCAAATTTATGACTTTAAATTTCTAAAGAAAATTTAACACCAAACTTTTAATTTCCTTTTTAAGACTTCTGTTTGACTTCTTAAAGTCAAAATACCCAAAAATGATTTTTTAAAAACACTTTATAATCCTTGAAAATTATAATGACGATTCCCTTTAACAAAGTTTGACCTTCCAAAAGTCAAATATGCCAAAAACCACGGGATCTCTCTTTCCACAGAACTTCGGTCGGACAAATCAATCGATTTGTATAGGGTTTTTTCGATTTTAATTTTCTTTAATCGAATTTGTTGATGACTCGTTCCTGTAGATGATTACTTGATCATAACTTGTTTTTGTTTTTCTTGATTGAAACGAAACGGTGTTTGGAGAAAAACTTTGAATGCATGATCTGTTCTTGATACTTGAAACGATTTTGCGTGATTCCTGAATTGGTGTTTGGGGACCAATTTGAATCCATATCTTTGACTTGAATATGTTTCTATCTTGTTTTGACTCGCCGGAAATTCTGATTTTCCGATCAGTTCTTGCTAAACAATTACGGGTCTCGAATAAATGATCCTTTTGATCGATTGATGATGTTGGTCATGTTTCTGAATTGATAATCTCGTTCTTTGAATCTATTTGATTTCAATTTTAGTCTCTGCTCGTTAGTCACAAAACAAGGGATGAAGATTTGCGTTCTTTGATTGAAACCACAGGGAAACGATGGCTCTGATGCCAATTGATGATCACATGATGTTACAAGATCGATTTTCAGAGAGAGATTTGAGAGAATTCTTATAAATGCTAGTGTACAAATGATTACATACATGAGTATATATATCTTACAAACCGGTGTATTCCTTAGGGGTTTAGGAACCGGACTAACTACCTATAACTACCATACATATGTTAGTGACAATAATAGTACAATAATTAATAATCTAACTTATGCTTAGACAAGAATTATAGTCTAACAGGTTCATATCCAAATTGCACTAATTTACTTACCAACATCAATCATTATATATTATATTACCAGCGGTGAGTGTAACCGCTGGTTGATTGAATCGTAACCGTTAGATTAAGCTAAGATTAAATCTCAGCCGTATAAACTCGACGGTTAGAGCAGTTATGAACCAGTTACGAGCAGTTACATGATTGTAAAACACGACTTTTTTTCCTTCTTTTTCTCCGACATCACCGGTAACTGCCATTTACAACCCGCGCTGCTTTAATATAAATAGAAGCATCGTACATCATACTCCGTTCATACCCCCTATTCTTTCTACAAATCGGTGTTAAAGATGTGTTGGACCAAAAGAACCAATGAGGCAGATCAGAAAAACCTTTAAGTCCCATAGACATCATATCAACTGAGGTGGTCTACAACAGCTGAAGACAAAGTCTGAAGACAAAGTCTGAAGACAACTGCTGAAGACAAAGTCTGAAGACCAAGTTCTCAGAAGTTGTCACAACAGCTGAAGTAGTACTTTTCAGTAGTTGTGATGGTTTACTTTTCAGTAGTTTGTTTTCAGTAGTTTTATTTTATGTAAAACATCTGAAGTTCTTACACTTTAGATGTTATAACTTCAGTAGTTATAATTGTAGTTTGTACTTAGCTTTTTGTGAAGGTGTCCTCAGTTGTTGTGAACATCTTCAGTAGTTTAGTCTATTTTCAGTTGTTTGTATAAATCAGTTAGATGTCACTATCAAGTGACATCAGCTGACGTCACATTCCTTTATAAAAGGAATGTTGACCTAATTGTTTTAAAACCGAAGCTTTTGCGTGAATGAAAATATTCCATTTGTAGAAAATTCTCTCTCTATAATCGTCACTGTTTGATTGAATATTCATACTATTCTTGCTTAAATTTCGTCTAATTCTTGTTATATTCCGCTGCAAATCTTAATCTAATTGATCAAACTAGATCCGATCCTATCAATTGGTATCAGAGCTGGTTAATCATTGATCGATTTAACAGTTGATCATTGAAACTGCTCTTTTGATATCTAAGTTTGATCGAATTAGCAAATTTGCAAGAATTGGTTATAGAGTTTGATATTCTGTTGCTTCCGGTGAATTAATTTGAGATTCGTTTTATTTCAAACTGTGTTGTTGAGTTTTTGAGCTAGATTTGTTAAACAAAAATTTAAACCTGTTTGAATTGGTGATAATGACTACTTCAATCAATGATCCTCACAATACTGGCTCCTCAACAAAGCCTCTGATGCTTGTTAGGAGTGAGTATAACATATGGCAACGCCGAATGCTCCATCACCTGTCTGTTAACAGTTCAGGTTGTTGGAAGTCTGTGGTTCATGGACCATATAAGCCTATGGTGAGTAATCCGGAAACCAATGAGATGGTTCCGAAGAAGAAAGAGCAATACTCTGATGAAGATCTGAAACTGTTTGAAATTGATGCTAAAGCCCATGGAATTCTTGCCATGGCACTGCCTAATGAAATCTATTGTAGACTTATGCATCATGAAACTGCTCATGATCTCTGGGTTGCTTTGAAAGAACAATTTGGAGGAACTGATGAGGTCTTAGCAAACAATAGAGAAATCCTTGCCCAGCAATATGAGACATTCTCTCATAGAAAGGGTGAGTCACTGACTCAACAGTTTGAGCAATTTTCCTGTTTGATATCTGAGCTGAAAATAATTCAACATGAATATACAAACAGATGAAAAACAGATTCCTCAGATCCGTGCCTGAGAGATGGGACACATATACTATTGTCCTACGCTCCAGTGCAAATCTGGATAATCTATCTCTTACCCAACTTCATGGGAAACTTTTAACATTTGAAAGAGAGATAGAACAGAAAGGAAACTGGCTTCATCTGGGAAGCTCACTGATGATTTTGTACCAGGGAATACTACTCTGGTTGGTCATGAGTCAGAATATGCTGCATCAGAAAGTTCTTATGATGAGCATATAGATTTCTCTTCAAACAGTGGAGATCATGTTTTTGTTGGTATTGATAGTAATTCAGGGAGTAGTATTGATAATTTGTTCTTTTTGATAGATGATTTGAAAGTAATTGCTGATGATGATCTGGAAGAGATGGATATTTTGAGCCAAATGGCATTAATCAATATCAGATCTCAAAAATTTTACAAAAGGACAGGTAGAAAATTCCCTGGTCTCTCTGGAAAAACCAAAGTTGGTTTTGATAAGAGCAAGTTGAGGTTCACAAGTGCCATAGACTTGGACATTTTGCAAGAGAGTGTAGATCATCTGGATCTAACTCTTTTGCACCCTTTGTGACCTTTCCAAGCAATAGCTCACAAAACAAAGGGCAACATTCTACCAGTTCTGATCCTCATTCACAAAGTCAATCATCTCCTACATTTTTTTTTCCTCAAGGTCCAATGCCATATCCTTATCTATGTTTTTACATGCCTCAGTCTAGTCAGGTTCCTGTACCCATAGCTCAACAACCTCATGCCCTACCTGATCCTCAACCATCTCAATCAAATCAACAATCTCAATCTCAATCATATCAAAGCTTTTTGACACCTGAGGTTGTTGACTGGAGTAGCTTACCAGATGATCTATCTGGTTATCCAGAACAATTGTTTCTGGTGCTGGTCAACATGGTGGTGAAAATCCTTTTAGAAATCTTGCTCTTATGGCCCTGGAGTCTACTGATGGTTCATGCTCAAATGCTTCATCATCACAGGTAACACATGTCTCTTCTGAGGCTAAGGCCAAGTTGTGTTCTGAGTCATGCATAGCTGCTTTTGTCTCCATTAGAGAAGCAAATGTAGCTTTAATTAATCAAAAATATTGACCTACAGAAAGTGATTTCCAAAAGAAAAGCTGAGTTTGAGTCTGTCTTAAAAGAAAAAGATGAGGAGATTTACAAATTAAAATGCCAAGGTAGAGGTCATTTTAGAGAATCATAAGAATCTCAAAGAACACTTGCAGCTAGTCAAGTAAATTATGAACGTTGGGTAACATCCTGCAAGGGGTTTGAAATGCTTCTCAGCAAGCAAATAGCTTCAAATGTGAAGTTTGGGATTGGGTATAATCACACTATACCTCTTACAGATTTTACTCCCAAGCTAGAAGTAAAGTCTGAAGGTGAAAGCAATTCCCAAACCACATCATCATGTGTCTCATCCTCAAGTGATAATCAAAATCAGAGGATGAAGTCAGTATTAGTACCTCAGCTAATCAATCTGCTGATGGTCTCACTGCTGATAAACACATGATCAAAGAAAAACTGAGCAATTCAGGTGTTGTCCCACAAAGTATTCAAAGTACTGAAGGGCAAGTAACAACACCTGAAGAGCATTTCAAACCAAATGAAAACAAACATGGTTTGAAACTACTGAAAAGTCTATCAGGAAATTCAAAAGTACTGATAGAAAACTTCTGAAGAACAAATCTTCAGTTGTTACAAATCCTTCAGTACTTACCATAAGTACTGAGAGGAAGAAAGTACTGAAGAACACACCTTCAGTAGTTTCATCTTCTTCGGCTAGTTTATCAACAAAAGATGAAGAAAAAGCCATGTATAATATGTAGTCTATTTAATCATCTCACTGATGAATGTTGGTATAACAAGGGTTCAAAATTCAACAAAGATAAAATCATTAAAAGAAATTATTAAAAGAAAGATGAATTTAAAACAAGTTTGTACCACAAACATCTCAATCTGATAACCCAAAGTTTTTACAAAAATCTAAAAAGAAGGAAGGGGTTTATCATAAACAGCTGAAAATATTCCTCATGGAATATCAAAACACCAGACTAAGTCTGTGTCTTTCAAAAAGGAGGACATGGTGAGTCACAGGAACAAATTAAAAACAAGTACTGATGTGTCAGCTGAACTGAAGGCTTTGACAACCAATCAGACACAACTTGTTATGATGGTTCAACATCTGTTGGGGAGAGTTAACCAATTAGATGTATCTGTGATTAAACCACTGAAAAGGAAAACTAAGCCAAAATCAAAGGAATCTTTTCAGCACCATCTCCACCTTCAAAGGCTGTTAATCATGACAAATCAGTTAGTATAAAATATGTTGATGAGAATAGACCCAAAACCAAAATGGTTTGGGTCTCAAAAGCTAACTAATTTCTTGTGACAAATGCAGGGTTCTTCAGCATGCCAAAGAAGCATCTGGTATGTGGACAGTGGAGGATCTATGCATATGACAGGGAGCAGTTCTCTTCTTCATGACTACTCTCAAGGAAAGAAGGGATTTGTTTCTTTTGGTAATGATGCTAAGGGTTACATCATCGGCAAAGGCTTTGTGTCAAATGGTGAGATAAGATTTGATGATGTTAACCATGTGGAGAATCTCAAGTACAACTTGTTGAGTGTCAGTCAAATGTGTGATAAAGGGCATGTTGCACTTTTCACCAGCCAGAACTGTCGGATTCTGTCTTCCAAAGTTCTGAGAATGATTGACAAGATATTGGATGAATATACTCTCCTGAAGGCCAACAGGATTGGAAGAGTATATGCCTTAGATTTATCAAAGAAAATTGATCTAAAAGGCCATCCATGTCTGTTCTCCAAGGCCTCTCCTCAGGAATCTGAACTATGGCACAGAAGGCTTGGTCATGTGAATCTTAAAAACATGAACCAGCTTATTCATCATGGTTTAGTGAGAGGTCTGCCATTAAAGGAGTTCAAATGTGATGACAACTGTTCTGCTTGTTTAAAAGGAAAGCAACACAAAGTATCATTCCCTCCAATAGAAGAACCAAAGTCCACTGCCTGCTTGCAATTACTGCATATGGATCTTTTTGGTCCAGTAAGAGTGATGAGCATGGCAAAGAAAAAATACTGTCTGGTAATTGTGGATGATTATTCCAGATTTGTATGGACTTTCTTCTTACATTCAAAAGATGAGGCTGTTCAAATCATCATCTACTTTGTGTTGTATGTGGAAAAGCAGTACTCCCTTCAGTCAAGTGTGTGAGGAGTGATAATGGCACAGAATTTAGAAACCACACCTTGATGAATTCTATTTATCTAAGGGAATCAAGAGGCAGTATAGCATTCAAAGAACTCCTGAACAAAATGGAGTGGTGGAGAGAAAGAACATGACCTTATTGAAGCCGCAAGGACAATGTTGGCTGATTCTGGTTTGCCACTAACCTTTTGGGCTGAAGCTGTCAACACAGCTTGCTATGTGCAAAATAGAGTGTTAGTAAATCAGAGGTTGATGAAGACTCCTTATGAGTTGTTACATCATTTGGCCCCTCTGATTTCATTTTTTAGAGCATTTGGGTGTCCCTGTTACATTCTTAACACAAAGAATCCACTTCAGAAGTTTGAATCAAAGGTGGATGCAGGGTACTTTGTTGGGTATTCATCTACTTGCAAGGCATACAGAGTTTTTAATTGCAGAACAAAGATAGTTGAAGAAACCTTGCATGTAAAGTTTAATGAATCTCCAAAGGACAAAATTCCACAAAACCCTGTGGAGTTATTTGATTTGGACATACTGCAATATGTTCCATATCAGTCTCCATCTGTTGCAGATTCGGAGGATCCATCATCTCCATCTGGTGGTATAAATGCAAGTTTTAGTGATCACCTGCCTGTGTCTACTACACTTGATGTTCCTGTAGCTTCAGCAGTTCCATCCACAACAATGCTGATGAGATCTTTAAATCCTCTACTTCATTTGAATTGCCATCTCATTCTAGGTTTCAAGAGTCTGAATCAACATCTGTTGCTGCTGAATCTCCTACAAACACTTGCACAGATATTATTGAGTACCAAGAACTGAAGAATCACCCCATGTCTCAAATCATTGGTGACATCAATGCTGGTGTTTCAACTAGACATCAATTGTCCAATTTCTGCTTTTATGCTCTCTTCATCAGTCAGCAAGA
This sequence comes from Flaveria ramosissima, assembly GCA_025215565.1. Classification (NCBI taxonomy): domain Eukaryota; kingdom Viridiplantae; phylum Streptophyta; class Magnoliopsida; order Asterales; family Asteraceae; genus Flaveria; species Flaveria ramosissima. Next base: position 43,423,755 of record CM046037.1, on the reverse strand, counting down.
GCCAAAGAACTATCATATTGCATTAAGAGACAATGGATGGGTTGAAGCCATGCAACTTGAGCTTCTTCAGTTTCAAAAGCAGCAAGTGTGGGAACTGGTTCCTCTACCCCAAGGTAAGTGTGCAATAGGCACTAAATGGGTGTTTAGGAATAAATCTGATGAAAAAGGTCAAATTGTCAAGAACAAGGCCAGACTGGTTGTACAGGGGTTTTCACAAGAAGAAGGTATTGATTATGATGAAACCTTTGCCCCTGTAGCCAGACTGGAGGCAATCAGATTGTTCTTAGCTTATGCTGCTTTCATAATCTTAAAGTTTTTCAAATGGATGTCAAAAGTGCATTTTTATATGGTAAAATAAAAGAAGAAGTTTATGTGTTCAACCACCAGGTTTTGAAGATCATAAACATCCAGATTGGGTGTATAAGCTTGATAAGGCTCTTTATGGGTTAAACAAGCTCCCAGAGCCTGTTATGAAACACTTCTAACTAACTTTCTTCTTCAAAATAATTTCACTAGAGGCTCCATAGATAAAACTTTGTTCATTAAGAAAGTAGGCATGCATAAGCTCCTTGTTCAAATTTATGTAGATGATATTATTTTTGCATCTTCTGATCCACAGTTGTGTGATGCCTTTACTAAGTTGATGCAACAAAAGTTTGAAATGAGTGCCATGGGAGAATTACAGTTCTTTCTGGGTTTGCAAATCAAACAAATGGCTGATGGAACTTTCATTCATCAGTCAAAATATACAAAGGATTTGTTGAAAAAGTTTGATTTACAAAATTGTAAGCCCTGTTCTACTCCCATGTGTTGCAGCACACACATGCTGATCAGAAAGGTAAAGCAGTTGATGAAACTCTTTACAGATGTATGATTGGTTCCTTGATGTACCTTACAGCTTCTAGACCAGACATTATGTTTGCAACTTGTGTCTGTGCTAGATTTCAGGCTGCACCTAAAGAATCCCATATGATTGCAGTCAAAAGGATCTTTAGATACTTGCAAGGAACTCAATCTCTAGGACTTTGGTATTCCACTGGGCACTCTTGCAAATTAGTTGCTTTCTCTGATAGTGACTATGCAGGGTGTAAATTAACCAGAAAATCAACCTCTGGTGGATGCCAATTTCTAGGCAATTGTTTAGTTTCTTGGAAGAGTAAGAAACAAACTTCAGTTGCTACATCCACTGCTGAAGCAGAGTACATTGCTGCTGCAAGTTGTACATCTCAGGTACTCTGGCTTCAAAATCAATTACTGGATTATGACATTACAGAGACTAAGACTCCTTTACTAATGGACAGTGCTTCAGCTCTTTGTATTGTTAAGAATCCTGTCCAGCATTCTAGGACCAAACATATTGAGATCAGACATCATTTTATCAGGGATTGTTATGAAAAAGGTCTGATTGATCCAAAGTTTGTTCCTAGTGCTGATGAGCTTGCAGATATATTTACTAAGCCTTTGGACAGTGCAACTTTCCAAAATCTTGTGCTAAGGCTTGGTATGCTGCAGCTAGAATGATTTGACAACTACTGATGCTCTCAGTTAACAAGTACTGATGAGCATTAGTATACAGCTGTCAAAAATAAGTACTGATAAGTTATTTTATCTTCAGCAGTTTTCATAACTACTGAAGACTAAATTACTTAAAAGTACTGAAGTACTTTATTTGTTGAAAAGTACTGATGTAGTTACAACTACTGATGTCTGTTCTAATAGATAAGTACTGATGACCAATGAAACATCTGAAAATCAGAAAATCTGCTGAGTAAGTGTTAAGGTCATTGAAACAACTGAATCTGTGAATTGACGACAACAACTGATGAGAAATTTTACTCTTCAATTGTTTCAAACAACTGCTGTTTCATTTCAAAACAACTGAAGCCAAAACCAAGTCTTCAGTAGTTTAAAACTACTGATGACTAACACCAAGTCTTCAGTTGTTTACATCTGAAAGTTAAAACCATGTCTTCAGTTGTTTTCTAACAACTGATGACTCACACCAAAACTTTCAGTTGTTTTCTTTCAGCCGCTTCATAACCTATAAATACCTAACCCTAACTTCAAACTTTTCATAAGTCGTTTCCGGACATTCATCTTCCATTAATGGCGACCATGCAAATCAAACCACGACACAACTGTGTTGCCTACCTCACAAAATCAGCCTTTTGGACTAAGTTTGATGCTGCCATTGATCTGATGGTTGATTCCCAGTATCAAACTGCTTTTCTTCTGAATCCAACCATCTATCCCGATACCCTTCGCCAATTCTGGACAAATGTCACTGTCCATACTGGTGAGAATGATGACTCGATCTCTCCAGTCGTTTGTAAACCAGAAGAAGGTGGTCATCACTACTGATATCATTCGCCAAACCCTAGATCTGAATGATGCCACCTTTGTCAATAAATACCCGAAAGGCACCATTGATCTATCATTCATCAACCATGGTATGAGGGCGACCTAAGTGCTACCACCATTATGAAGAAGCACTTCCATGATGCTGAACGCCTAATCTTTCATATGATCAATGTCTGCCTTGCCCCCAAAACCTCTTCATGGGATCAAATGTCATCCAGGTGGCAGCAGGTATTGTATTCTATCCTTGAACGCCAAAGCTTAAATTTTTTGAAATTATATTTTTGGAATTAAAAGATCTGGCAATGAAACCTGTGGCTAACAGATGGATATTATATCCAAGGTTTCTTATGGCCATAATTATTAATCAATTAAAATCTGATGGCCTTGTTGGCCTTGGAGTCCCTGCTATGGTAGTTTTGCCTGAGGTATACTCCAGGCACAACTCTAACCCACAACTCAAAGAGGCTGCCAAACTGCTAAAACCCAAGCAGAGGGAACCCACAGCCTCCACCTCCAGATCCAAAGTCCCCTCCAAACCAAAATCCAAACAAACCAAAAAGGCTACTCAGGGAGTTGAGTCCCCTGATGATGCCCCTGCAACACAAAGGCAGGATGAAACTACTGGTAGTAATCCCCTTGTAGTTTCCAAGACTCTACCAGCTGAAACCGCTCAGGTATCCTCTCAACAGGATCCTGATGCAACCAAAAATGGGGAAACCACATTACTGGAATCTATCTCACTTGAGAAGATTGCCATTGAAGAGCACCATTCACCCCAGGTGCAATCATTTTCACCCTTATCTCCCACTGAAACCACCCCTACAAGCCCAACTGCGGTTATTGCACAAGTGCTGACTCAACTACATTCCTCTACCCCTCCCCAGAAACCTATTACCACTGGGAAAACCTCAACAGTTGAGGGAGAGGATTATAATGTGGCTGATAACCCACAGCACAGGGATTACAAAGTTCAATCTCCCGGTGTAGAGGAGGAGATTCGAACATCTGGTGAGGCTACCTCTTCTCCTGTTTCAGCACATGAACAGGATGAAGGTGGTATCATCTCTAAGACCTCACCAGAGGCAACTGCCAATGAAGGACATAATCCTGAGGCAGGAAGTCCCCAGTTCCAAGAAATAGGGGCACATGTGAATACTGATCTACACTCAGCACATGTTCATCCTGATTTAATCAGGAGGTCAGATGATTCAGCAAAGACTGATGATGACCTGGGCTTTTTCTTTGATGTTCTAGCCCAAACACCATTCTTGAGGCTGAGGTATGCAGACTACAAGAACTGCTTGCCAAATTGTCTCAAGAATCAAGTCCATCTGCCCAATTCACCCACAGATGGCAGCTTCTTTTGAAGCTCTCCCAAACACTGAGCCACTCCCAACAACTATGCCACCAGCCTCTGTTTCAGGCACCATTTCTCAGGGACAGAACCCCTCTGAGCAAATGGTTGCTGCCTTTCAATCCTCCTTACCTCTCATCACTCCCATCATCACTAACATTGCATCAAGCCATTGATGAGAGGCTTTCCTCAAGTATTCAACCCTTAGTTGATGATGCTGTTTCTAAGAGACTTTCTGACATTCAAACCCCTGAACCCAATGCAACCAAAAAGGGGAGTCTAAGTCAGTGAAAGCAGACAAAAGAAAGAGAGTTGAAGAGGAAGAAGCAAAGAGAAGAAAGAAGAGATGATCACATACAAGAGAAAGAAGAGTGCTGAACAGACTGAAGATGAGAAAAAGTTAGAAGAACTGATCAAAGAAGCTGATGAGCAACATAGCAGATCTATGGATAAGATCATTGATCAACTCTTCAGACAAGGTTTTGACACAGCCAAACTTGATTCTGAGATTAGAACGCTAGAGATTCAAGAGATTGAGCATAGATGGGCAAGTTGTAATGAGAAAGAAAGGGAAAGGCTGGAAGCTATGATAAGATTCTTATCAAAGCATTTGGGAAGACCAATCATTGAAGTGAAGTCATGGTCCAGAGACAGTATTTTGGAGATAACCACCAAATCTGTTCTTCTGAAGCATTCAACAAAGGATTGATCATAGAAGCTCTTGATGAAGCTGGTGCTGGGAAAAGGTCTGATATGGCAAAGTTATCCAAAGCCTCACTCACAACCAAGATGATAGAGCAGCCTGTACAATCTCCCACACCAAAACAACCAACTTCACAACCCTCAAAACCAACTCCTTTACCCAAGAAACCTACTCAAACAACCACCAATGATGCACCCAAGAGGAAGAGAAGGGTGTTGAGGATGGAAAAAGAAGAAGATCATGATGAGGATGATAGTCTGCCAATCTCTGTTGTTCTTAAAATAAAGATGCCTGAGCCTAGGAGTCAACCAACAACAATCACACCTGACATCCAAAGGCAAATGGTAAAAGTGAAACTTGAAGAAGAAGAACAGCAAAAACAACATGATGAGCAGCTGTTAAGGATGGTTGATAAAGAGTTTCCTAAGTCTTCATCCATACAAGCTATGAAGAAACATGCTCAGAGGTTGTATGCTCTCAGATTCACATTTCAATATCAGAAAGAGAAAGTGAGAATTTGGCCTGACCCCAGAGTAAGTGACAGAAATCATAGAAAGAATATTCCAAGTCGATACAATGGCCAAGTAAAGAAGACTGTAGATGTTGTGATAATGCTGGCCATTGTAGTGTCACCCTGGGAAATCCTTGATGACTTCAAGAGAGCTTACAAGTCTAAGATGACTCCACAAACTTTACTAGAAAACAAAATGGTGAAGAAGGGGTTGATCTACAAGAAGCTTGAAGAAATAAGAAGAAATGAGCTCCAGTTGTTACTTGAAGGTACTCATCCTGATGAGTTTGCATACAGAGAAATAACTACTGTGGAGCTAAAGAATGGAAAGAATGTTAAATACTTATCAGAGTATTATGGGCCTGAGTTCTTCTTTGAAAGTGAAGCTGAAGAACTCACAATGGAAGAAAAAGTTGTACTACTTGAGGCCTATGTTAGAGAGTCTTACAGACTCATCATTGGGAAGTAGGCCTCATGAATAGGGTAACAGCTCTGTGTCCAATTCCCCAATACAGAGTTCCCATTCATTCTTTGGCAATCAAATTTTTTGAAACCTCTTCCCTGGCCTGAGCTTATTTTGGTGAAATCTGAGCTGATCCAGAAAATGTTTTGCCAATAAGTGGGACTTCAATAATCTTAAAGGTTTTGGCTGCATTGGTTCAGGGGAGTTTGTTGGACCAAAAGAACCAATGAGCCAGATCAGAAAAACCTTTAAGTCCCACAGACATCATAACAACTGAAGTGGTCTACAACAGCTGAAGACAAAGTCTGAAGATAAAGTCTGAAGACAAAGTCTGAAGACAACTGCTGAAGACAAAGTCTGAAGACCAAGTTCTCAGAAGTTGTCACAACAGCTGAAGTAGTACTTTTCAGTAGTTGTGATGGTTTACTTTTCAGTAATTTGTTTTCAGTAGTTTTATTTTATGTAAAACATCTGAAGTTCTTACACTTCAGATGTTATAACTTCAGTAGTTATAATTGTAGTTTGTACTTAGCTTTTTGTGAAGGTGTCCTAGTTGTTGTGGACATCTTCAGTAGTTTAGTCTATTTTCAGTTGTTGTATAAATCAGTTAGATGTCACTATCAAGTGACATCAGCTGACGTCACATTCCTTTATAAAAGGAATGTTGACCTAATTGTTTTTAAACCGAAGCTTTTGCGTGAATGAAAATATTCTATTTGCAGAAAATTCTCTCTCTATAATCGTCACTGTTTGATTGAATATTCATACTATTCTTGCTTAAATTTCGTCTAATTCTTGTTATATTCCGCTGCAAATCTTAATCTAATTGATCAAACTAGATCCGATCCTATCAAGATGGGATGTTATTTACCTTCCAAATCGTCAATGATGAATCTTTACCGTCTTCCACCTCTCATGCGTCGCCAGAGGTTGGGACGTCCGCCACTGACTGCCCACCACTTCAACCTCGTTATCTTCTGATCTTTGATTTCCAATACGGCATTAATCTTCTCCGAGGTAAGGCGTCTATTGGTTCGAAATTATCGAACAGAGTGTTGTTCTTCTGCTCTCATATCGTTGTCTTCTGGTCTTCTACTAATATTGATGGACTCCCAACTGTTCTCCCAATTTCAAGAGTTGGTCCTTTATTGCTTTGCAGATTCATCAAGTCAAGACTGAATTCTATACGGCACATGGCAAATTTGATCTCAATCATGTTCCTCAAAAACCTAAAAGGTAACAAAAGCTCTTTTTTTATTATCTTCGGTTTCAGATAGCAACAAAATTAATAGATCGATCTAAGGAGTATATTTTGTGTAGTATAACAGTGAAGAAGCTACAAAAAAAAGCCATTGAAGAATTTCAGTGGTATGCTTCTAAACAACAAACAAGTATATGTGGGACTAGTGAGGGGTCATATATTTCTAAACATTGATTCTCCTTTCAATGGTATGTTATCATGATGGCTAGTACGTGTTGGCAGAGCTGCTCTTGGGCATATAGTTAATGGTATTCAAGATCATATCAATCATAGAGGTGAAATCAGTAAGTTTTGTTGTTTCTTATTGAGTAGCATAACTTCAATCTCTTCTTTTAGATAAAGTATCTTTTCTTTCTATAACTCATTTCAATTTTCAACAAAAAAAACTATTTGCCTAATGCAGGACTGGTGAAGGGTATGCACTTACAATACAACAACACAATAAGGAGAGTTGCTTAGAACACTTAACAGATCAAATAGGGAACTAGTTAACTTCTTAATGAAAGATGCTAAGAACACAAGTAAAAGTGAGACAGAACAAGATTGCAAAACAACACAAGTATTGGTTTTCAAGAATGCTGTATATTGCTTCTCAAGTTCTATTACAAGTTACAAAGCATCGATAGAAAGTTACAAGTACTTGAGATACTTTATACTACATCCTACAGCCGGTCATACTTTGAAGGCCAGCTGGATACAATTGACTAGACAACTACAAAATCAAATATAGAGTCAAAAGGTATATTTGCCTTTTGATTTGTGACTATGACATGCCATAGCTCACATCCTAATATATTACAAAAAGGATAAAAGTACATAAAGTAGAAAGCATGGACTTAAGACCTCAATGTACAGTTACCAAAAGCATGGACCTTTCACCAACTCATGTAAGTTGGTGACTTTACAGAGTTGCAGCGGAAAGGTGGTCCAGCTTTATAGTAAAGTACATCAGATAAAGGCAATCTCTAAAAGTCCTCGGAAGAAATCTGTCTTCACTCTTTGGCTTCGGAAGACTTTGCCTTTGAAGCTTCGGAAGACTTCACTTTTGGCTTTGGAAGACGTGGGTCTTGGCTTCAGATTATTTTACACTTAGAATATTTCTAGTGCATGGTGTAAAAATTCCGAAGCATTTCTACTTCTGTTTTTTAGTGCATGCTTGCAGAGAGACTTTGGATGTTTTGGCTACATCAGACTTATAGGAATCCTTACAAACTCCCCCTAGGCTAATGCTACCAAAACATTTAGAAGATCTTCAGATGTTTGTAGTCTTTAGCACAATGATGACCATACCCTTCTTCATCAGATGGTCAGGATCATTCAGACTCTCATAATATCTTCTCATCTCAAAGAGATCATGCAGAGGTAAGTTGATTATGTCTTGCCATGTATAGACATTCTTAACACCTTGATCTCTTATCACATGCCATCTCTCTGGATTAGTAGTGAAGGTCCAGGATAAGATGGGTGTCTCAGCTGCAAGAGGAGCCACTTGAATTGGAGTTGATTGGGCTGCCTCTTCATGCACTTTCTCATGTTGATCTGACTCAGCCTGAGGTGTAGAGGTGGATGATTCAGGCTTCTTCTTCTTAGACTTTGGTTTAGAAGCCATCCTCTTCTTCCTCTTAGAAGACTTTAACTGAGAAGACTGGTCTGCAACACCTTGTTGATCATCCTTGTCTTTCTCAGTTAGGTGTTCCTCCCTCACAGGTTCAAAAGGAGAGGGAGTTTGATCCTGCTATGGATCATAAGATGAAGCTTGTTGAGGCTTAGCAGGAGGTCCAGGTTGTGTTGTCTCAGGTTGTTCAACCTTAACCTCCACTTCAAGTGGGATTTGACTTGGAGGAGAGTATAAGTGAATCAGCTCTCCATACTTGATCTTCTGCTTGATTACCCATATATGCTCATCCATTGTGGATAGAGACATAGGGCCAAGTCTCCTTCTGGAGAATCCTTACAGGTTCAAGAAGCTCATCATCCTTTGTTTGTCAGCAGACTTCTTCATACTCTTTTGGATGATAGCTCTTGACTTTGCATCATCTTCCCTCATCTTTCTTTTGTTGCGTTTTGTTCTTTGAGCACTTGAAGTTCAAGCTGTTTGAGATACTCAAACTCAATGTACTCAAAGGACAAGGGAAGAAGTGCAAATGCCTAGTAGAGACCTGTGGCACTCGGGTAGTTGATCATGTTTTGCCTATCTGTTTCCTTGTCTACCTGAGGTTCTTGTGTAGCAACCACATCCTCTTGCACAGGACTTTCCTGAACTGGGGAGAGAGTTGGAGCATGCTTGTATAATCTTTTCTGTCTCTTCTCTTCTTTGAATTGGAGAAGTAATCTTGCATCCTCTGCTTCCTTCATCTCTCTTGACATTTCCATGTCAGTCAGTTCATTTAATTGCTCTAAGGGGAGAGATATAATCTCATCTATGTCATAGTTCCTGGTCTGCAGGTAAGTAATCCTGACTGCCCTCAACTCATCTTTTTGAGTGTTTGGTCTGGGGGCAGCTCTGATTGCAGCTTGCATAAAGCCTGAAGACCCAGAGGAACTTTCTCCCCTTAGCTTCCTCTTCCTCTCTCTCTCCTCCTCCTCAATCTCCTCAGGAGTCAAACTCCTTTTCCCTTTTTCACCCACAGACCTTTATGACTCAGGGTGGATAGAGGTTTGGCCTTCATTGCTTGGTGTAGCATCCAAGCTCTAGCCAGAGAGAGGTTGTGAGACACCTTCACCAGCAGGTGTTTCACTAAGGGAATGAATTTCTGAAGTATTTGTTGGTGTGACAGGGCTCTCAGGCTCTATCACTAGGCCTTCAGCCAAGGTTTTCCCTTTGAAGCTAATCTCAGGGTCTGCCTCAGCATCCAGTTGACCAATGACATTACCTGATTGCCTTTGTCTCCTTCTAAGGCTGAACTCTTCAGTAATTTTGTCTTGAATCTTGAGTGCTAACCTGTCAGCTTGTCTTGATTTGCTTGGGTTGACAAGTAGCATGTTGATCAGGTCAAGACCTTCATAGTTGTCCAAAGTCTGAAAATTGAACACTTCTTGCTGCCCTTGAACTCTGTGAAGAATGAGGGTTCTTCTATCAGCATCATACCTCCACCCAATAATGTAGTTTGAAGTTCCTTGAGGTGGAGATGGCACAACCCTTGGAATGCCTTCCTCAAAGAGACTCCTAATTAAAGAGTCTATTATGTCCACATTAATATGAACTTGAGGAAGTTGCTGAATATGCACAGTTGCAAGTGAGGATGGTGAATCCTCAATGTCCATACTCCCTGAACAACTCCCAGGTTCTGTGACTGTAATGACTTTCTCCTCCTTTTTGGTAGCATCACCCTCTTGCATAGGTGAGCTAGAGGTTAGGTCAATCACATTCACAGGTTCTTGTGTTCCTGGTTGAGCTCTTCTTAAAGGTCTCCTAGCTAGTTTTTCCCTGAGATAATATATCTTGTTGGATCTAGAAAGGCTGGTGCAACCAAAACCAAATCACTTAGAAGATTTTAGTACAACAAATAAAGGACTTCCGAAGCTAAGTGTGGAACTTTCGAAGGAAAAAGGAGCTCTTCCGATGACAAAGTGTAAAACTTACTTCCGAAGGAAAACTCCAACTTCTGGTGACAAAGAACCTACTTCTGAAGATCAAGCCTTAGAATGAAAGATCTGAAGTCAACTTCCGAAGTACAGAAGTCCTCAAACCTCGAAAGTATCGAAGCCTCTTCCGAAGTATAAGTGGCTTCGAAAGAACTTGTTCTTCCGAAGCCAACTTACCTTCGGAAGACACTGCTACTATCCAGTGGACATAAGTATGGTCTCCGTGACATTCCGCTGCAGACCTCTGAGAACTGCATGGCGTTTTCTCAAAAGCCATGTAGTTGACCATACTTTAATCCACTGTTTACCTTTTAAGTTAGTACAGTTGCCATCTTTAGTTGGTGACAAAAGGTAAGTCTTGGACATGTCATGACTACCATATCTTAGATAATACTTTATCTAAGATACCTTAACTTTAGCATTGTAGTATATGCTTTAGTCTTAGGTTTCCAGCTGGTATCAAAGTATATCCGGCTGTAGGATCTAGTATATATAGTTTCTCTTGTAACTCATGTATCATGCTTGTAAGAGTCTTGTAATATCTTGAGTTGAGAAGTAATATATACAAGTGCCTTGAAAATTATTTCTGTGTGTTCCTTGCTACTTATTATATTATTATCAACTCTTGTAAAAGACTTTACTTCATTTGATTTGAGTGTTTCTATAAGCGAGTTTGAGAGAAATCCAAGTGTTTAAGTGACAAACCCGATCCTGCATATCTCAAGTTGCTGATCATTGACCCTATTATGCAGGGTAGTCACCTAAGATTCAAGGTGACTAACCTTAGAGACTAAATAGGAGCATGTTTTTGATAGTTTTTGCACCTTTAATCTCAGATTCCCCTCTTCTTCATCACAAGAATCATTGGGGGATGAGATGATTGGACCAAAGTCCTCTCTCTCACCACCAGCCTCAGGTTCTTGGCTGCTGGATTTCCTCTGCACATTGACATCCTCAGTTGAGGTGTCAATGGGCTGAGTTGCCATGGATATCCTGCAGAAGTAAGAGCCTCTTCCATATGGATATCCTGAACAGGTTCAGAAGTATCCACCTTAGTTATGGGTGACTGATGTGGGCTAGACAAAAGAGACTCAGGAGTACTCATCTCTCTTTGAGTAGGGGAAGAATAGAGAGACTCATGGTACCCACTAAAACCTAAGTCTTCATCAGTATAGAATGAGAGGTTGGGAATGGGTTGATTTAAGTCTAATGGCTGGGGATGGTAACTGTCCCCTGAAGGTTGTTCACTTAAGTGTTGAGACTCAAAGTGAAGGCTTAAGGTAGTTGGGCTTGTGAGCTCATCAGGGTGAGCATGAGGAACCTCAGCCCTGATTGTTGTAGAGATGGGACTGGTTTGCTCCTCAGGGGAAGTGGGAGCACTAGTGTCCACTTCCTCCTGTATGGGTGAGTATATAGGGGCCTGCACAGACTCAATAGCTTGAGTAGGGGTTCGTTTGGATTTTCTTTGGTAGGTGAGGGTGACTTAGGGCCTTTTTGGTGGTTGAGAGGTAGAAGGTGTGGGTTCAACACTAGCTTGTGTTGCTAGGTTGTCACCTTGAGCAATGAGCTCTAACATTTTTAGGACTAGGGTTGTTTCTACCCCTGAGAAGCCTACAATTGGTTTCATGATAATTTTAAAGATGTCGGGCTTCATCTGTCCCAATTTAAGAATATTATCTGTTTCCCTCAACTGTGAGCCCAGTTCACAGTTGAGAATGTGTTGAACATATCTAGGAAACATATGATACTCTAAGGAGTCCAAGTTAGCAAGCAAATTTGTATAAACAAATTGAGAGTACCTGAACTTGACCCCTTGAACCATTCCATGTACTATGTAGGAGAGATCCTCAGGAATCTGGTCCCACCCTCCATGCTTGTTTGACAAGCTGTGGATAACCACATGAAGCAGGTATTTCCACTAGGATGAGACATTTCCTTTCCTGAAGGTCTTTATAGAGAAATCTCCCTCATAGCCTATCTGCTCAAAGGAATGATTTACAGCTTCCTTTGGGAAGGACAACTCACCTTCTTCATCATCCAGTTGCAAATGAGTATTTATGATGGCCGGAGTGATGAAGATTGTCCTCCCTTGCACTTTGGCAGAAAGTGCCTTCTCCCCATCCATAATGACCTCTTGGCAGGTCTTCCAAAATTCAAGCAGATGATCTTCATAGAGAGTAGGATCAATGGTTAGGGAGGTGGAGTAGTTTGATAGAGCTAAGAAACGGCAAATCTCTGAGAAACTTTCATCCTTTCTCAGAGCTTAACAGAGCAACTTGGTTATGTTGCCTGTGAAGTTTCATGGAGTACTCTGGGTTGTTTCTGAGGTTTAGGTTGGCCATTTTTAGAAGACTAAGGATGAAGAAAGATGAAGAACAAAAGGCGTTTTGGGAGAATTTAGGTTTATGGAATAGTGTTGTTGAGGAAGATAGTGAAAGAGGGGGGGAATCGTTGGGCATTTATATGTAAAGGATTTGAGACAAAGTTAATGAAAGAGGATAAACTTTGAAATTCCGATGTCGGTCCCACCTTTGAAAAGTAGTTTACTTTTGCCCAAAAAGTAGTTTTCTTGGAAGTCGAGACATCTTCCGAAGGTTATTTGCTTCGAAAGTTCTGAAGAAAAAGATTCTGAAGGCAAATTGGCTTCGGAAGAGATTTCAAAGGTTTTTTTTAGAATTTTGCTTCGGAAGAGAATTTTACACTCAGAGATTTTTATTCTAAGAAGAATATATACATCCGAAGGTAAGGTGCTTTCGGAAGAAACTTGTTCTTTGAAAACATACAAAGTACTTAAGTTGATTTTAAGCTTTGGAAGATATTTCAGAAATTTCTTCCGAATGTAAAATCACTGAAGCAATAATTTGTTTACTTAGACATAAACTTCTTCCGAAGGTAATTTTGAATCTTCCGAAGAGATCAAGATTTTCAAAAATCTAAGACGTCTTTTGAAAAGATTTTCTTCCAGAGAAAACAAGGGCTTATGAAGGTGATATAATAGACAACTTAGGACACACAGATTTTAAAAATAAATATGATTAAGTTTTAAGAAAAACTATTCAAAGTTAATCATCCCAATAGCTGAAACAAGATATTTAAATCTCTGCTCATCAAAAGCTTTGGTGAACAGATCAGCATATTGTTCATTTATGTTAACTTTGACTAGTTTGATTAATCCCTTTTCAAAGTTATCTCTAATCAAATGATACCTGATATTAATATGCTTTGTCCTTGAGTGCTGCACAGGATTCTCTGTGATGGAGACAGCACTATTATTGTCTATGTGGATGGGAGTCTTTTTAAAGTTAAATCCATAGTCCAGCATCTGATTTTGAATCGAAAGCACTTGAGCATAGCATCTTGCAGCAGCAATGTATTAAGCCTCAGCAGTTGATGCAAACACACAGGATTGTTTCTTGCATTGCCAGGATACTACTCTTCCACCAAGAAATTGACATCCCCCTGATGTAGACTTTGCAGTCATGTTGCAACCACCATAGTCACTATATGTATAAGCATACAGATTAAAGTCAGAATTCTTTGGATACCAAAATCCAAGTGATGGAGCACCTTTGAGATATCTTAAAATTCTTTTGACAGTGACCAAGTGTGACATCTTGGGTTGGCTTGATATCTTGCACAAATGCATGTAGCAAACATGATATCTGGCTTGCTAGCTGTGAGGTACATAAGAGACCCAATCATTGCCCTATAGAGATGTTCATCAACACACTCCCCCTAAAGATCAGGTCTAAGTGAGTGATTTCTGGCTATGGGTGTCTTAGCAACCTTACAATCAGGCATGTTAAACCTTTTAACTATGTCTTGTACATACTTTGACTGACTTATGAAGATGTCATTGTCAACTTTCTTCACTTGAATTCCTAGAAAGAAATTGAGTTCCCCCATGCACTCATTTCAAACCTGTCCTTCATCCGCTTCTCAAAGTCTTTGCAGAGCTTTGGATTAGTTGACCCAAAGATAATGTCATCCACTTATACTTGAACTAGCATTATGTCATTTCTTGTTCCTTTGATGAAGAGAGTTCCATCTATAGTACCTCTTTTGTAGCCATGTTGACAGAGATACTAAGATAGAGTCTCATACCACTTTCTTGGTGCTTGGTGCAGCCCGTAGAGAGCTTTATCAAGCCTACAGACATAATCAGGATTATCAGGATCTGCAAACCCAGGTAGTTGTTTGACATACACCTCTTCATCAATCACCCCATAAAGAAAAGCACACTTGACATCAAGTTGGTAGACGTTGAAATTCTTGGATGCAGCAAAAGCTAGGAATATTCTAACAGCTTCAAGTCTTGCCACAAGAGCAAAAACATCTGTATAGTCAATTCTTTCTTCTTGAGTATATCCTTGAACAACTAGCCTTGCCTTGTTTTTGATGACAAGTCCTCTATCATCCTTCTTGTTCCTAAAAACCCATTTGGTTCCTATGGTAGTCTTCCCTTGAGGGAGAGGACATAGGTTCCAAACCTTTTGCCTTTTGAATTGAAGCAGCTCCTCTTGCATAGCTTCAACCCAACTTCCATCCTTTAGAGACTCATCAATTTTCTTTGGCTCTATCTGGGACAAGAAACAAGATTGAAGACAAACATTTGCTTCATGGGTTTGTCCTCTTGTTCTGACCCCTGAATCAACATCTCCAATGATGTTTGTGGTAGGATGAGACTTGTGGATCCTTAGCTGAGGAATCACAACATGTTGCTTAGACAGATCTAGATTTGAAAAATTTTTGATCTGGCAAACAAGATTCACCCTCCACATCACCACACTTATCAAGATTGACTTGATCCAATAAGTGTGTGATATCATTGATGTTGTCTTCAATGCAGTGGTTATCAGCATCAAGAAATTCTTGATCACTTTCACCACCACCATTTTCTCCAACATTTGAAGCTCCTTCTTTTGAGTTTTGTGCCTCTAAGCTGGAATTTGAAGGCACCCCAGAAGCACCAGTAGGATTTGTCATTAATGTGCTAGTAGAAGCTTCATTTGCAGGAATAGTTACCACTGGAGCTGAATTTGTGTAACCTGAAGGTCTTCTGAGCTCAAATCTTGGGTCAGGATCACCTGTTGGTAATATATCTGTAGATCCTGAAACATTCTCACAAGACTTGTTAAAACAGTTGGTAACTAAATCAAGATCAAATAGTCAATCCGGACCAGAACCTTACACAGGGAGTGTGCTCATTGAAAGTCACATTGGCTGACTCCTAACCTACTCTAGTTCTAAGATTGTATACTCTATAAGCTTTAGCTTGAGAAGAGTATCCAATAAAGTGTCCATCATCTGATTTCTTAGCAAACTTGGCAATTTGATCCTTGGTATTCAAGATGGTGCAAGGACATCCAAATGACCCAAGAAAACCAATGAAGGGTTTTCTCTTGTGCCAAAGTTCATAAGGAGTCTTACCGTGTGTCTTAACCACTGAAACTCTGTTTTGCACATAGCAAGCAGTGTTCACTGCCTGTCACACCTCCGCTAAAAGCGGAAACACGGGGATGTAACGAGATCGGGATCGTCATAACACATGGTAAGCGATAGAGATGCAATATAATAAATGATGACATGCGTGTCATGACGACACCCGACAACAAGGGGACTTTTGTCGTGTTTAGTCAATATTCACGACAACATAGCCATAAGCATAAACATGATAATGATTCACATAACCAAATAAAGATGAAATTATAATGTAAATTCCCACAACCCGGGAACAAGTATCAAAAGATTGTAATTGTTTACACAGACTACACATTGTTCAAAGTAATTGTTTGCCAAAACATGTTTAGTCCCAAAAATGCATCCTATGGTCTCCACTAAGGCAGCACACCTAGATTTGCTCAGTTTGCATGATCACCTGAAAAAAGATATGCTCAAACGGTCAACATAATTGTTGGTGAGCTCGCAGGTTTAAGTAATAAATAGTAAGTGATGCTGTATATAGTAAATGATGTGGAATACCGTGAGTACAGTTATATAAACAAGTAAAATCACATGACAATGAGCTTTGCAACCAAACCTAGCGACGTACACAAAGATATTGTCGGCATATATTCACCCAAGGGCCGTTCCTGGCCACTGATGGTACCAACTAGTATACCATCGAACAAGGGTAGGGGTGTCAACCCAGTAGTACTATTAATACCTAACCGTCGGTTCCCACACTAGAATTAAATAGTTGCAAAGATAGAACCCACACAGCAGACCCAAGCAGTTTTCGGAAAATTCCTTGTAAAACGGTATCACGTTGTTCCTTGTATGTAAAATGTAAGTAAGTTGTACAACATAGAAAATGGGTGAGCATACTTTTCCCCCAAGTTTGTAAATGGTTGAAATATTGTATAAGCGTAAAAAGGGGCCACGAAACTCACTTGTTAAGTGGTAAGTATGTAAGATCAATGTATCCAAATGTCGCATGCAATGAACAGGTCAAACACTATTGACAGTTATGGTTTTTAAGCATTAATGATATGAAAATAAGCGCATAATAATGATCGGTCGGTTCGGGTTGTATCGGCTGGGTCGCGTGTAACTCACTCAAACAGACACACGTACTAGACCTTATGTAGATCCAAGTACTAGACATTGTCGCCATTGTTGATGATATTTGAGTAAAAGTTTCATTGTCATTGAAGATGTATTAGATAGATGTCAGTAGTTATAAGTCGGTTGATAATTGTAAAGCGTTAGTTTAATTTGTTTTGAATAATACTTGTGGCCTTTTTAGCGTTGACTATAATCTTTGTGGCCGAACAATGGCAACTGTGTTAATGTTACCTCAACATCACACGACCTACACACACCACCCACAAGAAGGAAATCACACACAACAATTACAGTCGCACGACAGGACCAGACGCACGACTCAACCTCCATACGCACGAATCAACCCTCAATCGTGCGAATCAGCTTCATTCGTACGATTGAGCCTTCATTCGTATGACTGGCATTCAGTCGTACCACACAACACCCAATCGCACGACTCAACCTCCATACGCACGAATCAACCTTCAATCGTGCGAATCAGCTACTTTCGTACGATTGAACCTTCATTCGTGCGATTGGACTCCAGTCGTGCGAAACACGCACAATCGCATACATTCATTCGTTCGCATGACTCAATCGTATACATTCATTCGCACGCATGACACATTCGCACACCTACACACAGTCGCACGACATACCCAGTCGCACAACTCAGTCGCACGATTGACTCAAACGCATGGCCAGTCGCACGACTCAATCGCATGACAGACCCAGTCGCCTGGACAGCAGAATCGCGACTGTGGTCGGGCTGAGCAGCCTTCGGCTGCTCTAAACACAAGTTTTACACCACAAGGACTTCCAGAAACACACTACAAACATACACAAACATGAAGCACACGCCGAAAGACCTCACACGCACCCACACGACCTCATGTGTTCGGGTTGAACCCGAACACCCGAAACCCTAGTTTGGACAGCCGTGAATAAGCAAGAAAAGGGACAACCAAAGTCGTCTACCTGCTAGAATAGAGTAGACTAGGCTGTAGATGGAGTCTAGACGACGAAAACGAGACCAAGCGGGTCGGATTTGGTGCTAGAATGAAGAAGATATTGTAGAGAGGGTGAAGAAGATGAAGAAGGAAGAGATGAATGAATTAGGGCTGGTAAATGGGTTTATATACCCAGCCCAAGTTTGCAAAATGACAAGTTTAGTCCCTGCACTTAACCCCCGAGTTCCCAAATTTGTTTCGGTTGAAAAACGACTTTGTTAGGGTAATTATATTAATTATAAAAATGCATTTAATGATATTTATAGCTTAAAAATGGTTTTATTGGTGACGTTTATTATATATAAAAATTGTTATATTGGACGGTTACGATAAAAAAAAGTTTTAAAAGTTTTTAAGGATAGCATAAGATTAAAATGAAAGCACAAGCCCAACGATGATAAAGCAAGCATGATATCCACATAAAGAGTTAATAAAGATGAGGAATGATCGATCAAGGAATAGTTAACGGAAAAACCACGTTAATTGACGGACCTTAAGGTGATGGATGTCACACTGCCTCTGCCCAGAAGGTGATGGGCAGTTTAGAGTCAGACAACATAGTTCTTGCAGTTTCAATTAGTGTCCTGTTTCTCCTCTCAGCAACACCATTTTGCTGAGGAGTCCTGGGAGCATTATATTGTCTTGTAATACCTTTTTCATCACAAAATGTATCAAGGATTTGATTCCAAAATTCAGTTCCTTGATCACCTCTTATGATTTTGACCTTGTGATCACATTGATTCTCAATCTTTAAGATGAAATTCTTCAGAATCGTAGGAGTCTCATCCTTAGTTCTAAGAAAGAAGACCCAAGTGAATCTTGTGAAATCATCTGTGATCACCAAACAATAAGAGGTCCTTCCTAGACTCATTACACTGGTGGGGCCAAAGAGATCCATATGTAATAAGTGTAGGGGATTAATGATGGAGTTTCTTTTCTTTGGCTTGTGAGATACCTTGTGTTGCTTCTCTTTTAGGCATGCAACACAATGGTCATCGCTTGTAAACTCTTTCTTTGGTATTCCAGTTACCAAGTCATTCTTAATTAATTTATTCATGTTTTTAAAGTTTACATGGCACATTTTTTTGTGCCAGAGGAAAGATTCATCATTATTTTCTTTAGATAGAAAGCATGAAACTTCTCCTAAGGGAGATGTTTCTTGCAAGTCCATCTTGTACATGTTCCTTTTCTTGGGGGCTCTGAGCAAGATATGCTCATGAGGAATGACCACCCCAGGCCTGAGAACAATGCCTTCATGCTCAGTAAAGAGCAGGTTATGACTCTGATCACAAAATTAGGATACACTTAGAAGATTGTACCCAAGCTCCTTGACAAAGTTTACCTTCTCAATGTTGAGCTTACCATTTATGACCTTGCCCCTTCCAGTAATGTAACCTCCTGCATCTCTTCTAAAAGCAACTGGTCCTCCATCAATTCTTTCAAACTTTTGGAGTAGTGACCTATTGCCTGTCATGTGTCTGGAACAGCCACTATCAATGATCCATACATTTCTGTTTGTCTTGAGCTGTTCCTGCACAAAAGACATGATTAGTTACATTTGGAAACCCAAACCTCATTGGTCTTGGGCTCATCAAAAGAAGTTGAAGACAATGCAATAGTAATTAATCCTATAGTCATGCTAGGGGGATCATTTGTTGATGTTGATGAAGAACTTTCAGCCAATTGGTCTTTTCTTTGACTTCCATACCACCTTTGGAATCTTAGACTTGACCTTCAATACTTTAGAAGTTTTAATGACTTCGGAAGTTTTGATGACTGGCCCTTCGGAAGATCTTGCTTTCACTGCAGCAGGCTTCAGTGCTTCGGAAGTATTCCTTTCTTCCGAAACCAAATTTTCTTCCGAAGGCAAGTTTCCACTTGTCTTCTTCTTCATTTTGGAGCTTTCGAAGGAAACAGATTTTCCATCCGAAGCTTGCTTCTTCTTCTCCAAACTCTTAGAAGTTTCTTTCTTGGTCATGTGGAGAGTACTCTTTGGATTGTAGACACAATCCTTAGCAAGATGAGAAGTACTCCCACATATAACACAGTCCATTTTCTTCCTTCTGGGAGTTCTTCTTTGTGAACAAGGCTAAACTTGATCATTTTCCTTCTCCATCTTCACCTTTGCAAATGCTATGGCAATTCTTGTGTGGGTTAGAACTACCTTTGGAGCTGGATGGTTCAGGTTGTACAACAGCAATGCACAACTGATCAGCCTTCTTCTTGATGATGGGATGATTTGACATGAACTAGAACTCTTGTTGATGGAGTTCAAGTTTTTCTTCAGCCTTTACTACTTCAAATCTTGCAGAGATGAAGACTTGTTTCTATGCAGAATTGAAGGTGGCCTTGATCTCTTGAGTGTTTTTGGACTTTCTTTTAGCCTTCCTGATCAAGTTCTTTCTTCTTGACTTGGTCATCCCAACAGCTTTGCTCTCCTCAGAGTGATGGTGACCCTTCTTAGAATGCTCTTCTTCACTCTTCTCAGAGCCATTCTCCACCATCTCCTCTTCATCCTCTTCAGTTACAGGATCTATGAGAGGAAGCTCATCTTCACAAGTTCCACACCTAGGAGATCTTACAGACAAGATTGTATGTGGAGGAGCTATCTCACAAGATCCTAGTCCCTGCTTATTTTGATAACAAACTTTTACCTGCAAGGATGAGGATATTATGTTCTTGAAGGTCTCTTCTTCAAGAACACATTTTTCTGCCTTGGCTTTGCTGATCACAAGCTCAGCCTGGCATTCAGTTAATTTAGTAATGAGATCTTTGATCTGAGTCCTGTAGTTTGTATGCTCATGTTTAAGAGTTGAAATGGTTTTCTCTAAGTCCTCTATCTTTAGTTTATAATCATTTTCAGCTCTTTTAAAATCAGCTTTTAAAATATTTAAGGACTCAAGGTCATATCTCATTTCTAAATTATAGGACCTGTATCTATTAACTTTAGCAATGCATTCAGGAGTACAAAGATGTTCCAATACCTTGGCTTCATCATGGTCTGCCATGAGTGCTTGGTTTGGAGATGCATCTTCTACTTGAAAGCTCCAGTCAAAGCCTCCTTCTTCAACAGCATTTGCAGCTTGCTGCTTTGGCTTCTCATTCTGGGGGGCTTTCTCAGTGTAGTTTGGTCTGGTTTGTGCTTGGCCACCATTTGTCCTTGGTGCCTTACATTCTCTTGCAAAGTGTCCCATCTGGTTACAGTTGTAACACTTTACTTTGCTTTTGTCCAGCCCAAACTTTCCACTAGCTGCATTGCTTGGAAACTTTCTCCCTGTCCTCTTGTAGAACTTCTTGGCTCTGTGAGTGAGAAGAGCCATCTGCTGGACTATCTCCATGTACTCCAGATCATCTGGATGGATACAGTCCAAATCTTCAAGAGTGAAAAGAAAGTTGCCTGAAGTTTCATCAGCAGAGACAAAGGCATGAGAAGAACTTGTCTCTTGGAAAGGACTTCCTTGAGTGTAGCTTTCCCTTGGAGTCTCTGGGAAGGTGATGAAAGGGCCCTTTTGTGAGTTGTTAGGGAAGCATATAAGATGATGTTGTGGTTTAATGCTTTCCCTTTCAACCACATGGAGGGCTGAAGTCAGTTGATTGCTGTGTAGTTACCAGATGAGTTTTGTATGTTCATCTCCATCAGGTAATCCCTAAGAATACCATACAACTCTGTGAGAGTAAGAGTCTTAAGGTTCTCAGTCCTTTTGATAACAACACAATAATGTGTCCATTGTCTAGGAAGAGAGGACATAAACTTCCTTACAATGTCCCTATTCTCAAGAGTTACTCCAACATCCATTAGAGTATCCACAATCTCAACATACCTGAAGTATTCTTGAGTCATGGTTTCACCTGCCTTGAAAGTGAAGTTTTCAAACTGCTGCTTCAGGAGATCCTTCTTGTTCTCCTTTGCTTCAATAGACCCCTCATACATCAGCTTCAGTGCTTCCCATAGTTGCTTGGCACTTTTGCACTTCTTGAAGCCTCTATAGATGGAGTTTGGAAGAGCAGTTTGAAGGGATGTCATGGCTTTTTGATCAATCTCTATTCTCTTTCTATCTGCTTCAGAGTAATCAGCCACAGCCTTGGGAATCATACAACCACCAGTAGCAGAAGTGGTGCTTGGTATGTAATGTCCTTCAACAACAAAGTCCCACATCCTGGAGTCTTGAGACTTGATGAAGCCTTTCATTCTTTGACACCAAGTATCAAAGTCTTTAGAAGTCATCAGTGGAGACTTTGTCATAGTTCCAGTTTCCATATCAGCTTTGGTTATAGCTGCCATTTGAGTTGTTAAGTATTTTATGTGTGTAAGGGATCTTAAGATGGTGAGATCTTATATCAAGAGCCTGAAATGCTCTGATACCAAAATGCAGGACCGGTGAAGGGTATGCACTTACAACACAACGACACAATGAGGAGAGTTGCTTAGAACACTTAACAGATCAAATAGGGAACTTGTTAACTTGTTAATGAAAGACGCTAAGAACACAAGTAAAAGTGAGACAGAACAAGATTGCAAAACAACAAAAGTATTTGGTTTTCAAGAATGATGTATATTGCTTCTCAAGTTCTATTACAAGTTACAAAGCATCGACAGAAAGTTACAAGTACTTGAGATACTTTATACTACATCCTACAACCGGCCATACTTTGAAGGCCAGCTGGATACAATTGACTAGACAACTACAAAATCAAATGTAGAGTCAAAAGTCACATCCTAATATATTACAAAAAGGATAAAAGTACATAAAGTAGAAAGCATGGACTCAAGACCTCAATGTACAGTTACCAAAAGCATGGACCTTTCACCAACTCATGTAAGTTGGTGACTTTACAGAGTTTGCAGCGGAAAGGTCGTCCAGCTTTATGGTAAAGTACATCAGATAAAGGCATATCTCTAAAAGTCTTTGGAAGAAATCTATCTTCACTCTTTGGCTTCGGAAGACTTTGTCTTTGAAGCTTTGGAAGACTTCATTTTGGCTTGCTTCGAAAGATGTTGGTCTTGGCTTCGGAAGATTTTACACTTAGAATATTTCTAGTGCATGGTGTAAAACTTCTAAAGCATTTCTACTTCTGTTCTTTAGTGCATGCTTGCAGAGAGACTTTGGATGTTTTGGCTGCATCAGACTTATAGGAATCCTTACACCTCTTCATAGAGAAGCCCCACTTTTTTTAGAATTACGAACTGGATAACAGATCATTGACAATGGTATTAAGGTAATACATAGATGGAGTAAAGTGCCATTAAAATATTGTAACATCATCATTAGTTGTAATAATTTTTACTGTTCTTCTAGGTGGTGGATTTTCTTGCACGGTATCAAAGAAGAGGAAATATTGGTCTATTTGATGGTGCTGGTGTCAAGAAAATTGTTCTTATCATGGAGCTTATTAACAATGTTACGAAATCCCCAAGGTAAGTTGATTTCTCAGCACCTTAATCTGCTTGACATTTCTTATAGACCATTATTTATTTTGTTATACTAGGTGATTTCTTTGTACTTGCCAGAACTAGAGAAAGAACCCTTGAGGGTAATGATTTTTTAGAGTGTTGTTATTAAGCTAGGTGACATGCAGGTATGTGTATTAGAGACTCATTTTTTGGGTCATATATTGACTGTTATGGACTATAGTATCTGAATAGTTGTGCATTTTTCAATTCATGTTATAAAATGAAAGCAAGTGTGCTCTTGTGTTTCATGAAATAAACGTCACAAGGCGCTCGTGCTCGTGTTCGGCTAACTAGTTTGCACGTGGTTAAACACTTTGGAGATGTCGAAGGAAAAGCTGTGGTTCTTTTTATTGATAACATTTTGTATTTTACTCGGATAACATTGTACTTAACAACATTCTAGTATTTATGAAAGTGTCATCAATTAACTCTTGTATTTGACTTTGACTTGTCTAGGTCATATTCCACCTGTTGTTGGTTATCAACTAACTTTTGGTACAAATATTAGCTATCTTCAAGAACGTATTACAACTACTAAAAATGATAGCTTTTTGTTGTTGACTCACATCATGTATTCTCGCAGGGAGCCAAGTTTGAAAAAGTAGAATCGCAAATATCTTATCAAGGTCAACTGGTAAATTTTTATATTTTAAGTATAATATTAAAATTACCTGTTTGAAATTTTGGGTCTTTGATAGGTATTTACTGAATAACTAGCAGTAAGATACATAGCAACGTTGCTAAATATGTTACCGTAATTCTGCAACTTTAATGGTATATGGTTGTTATTGCCATTAATTTCATAACCTTAATTGCCTATCAACTTTGTTCTGGTGGTTGCTATTGAGTTTTCTCTTAAATAACAAATGAGAGCTTGCCTTTCTTTATTTTTTGTTCTATTCTAACAATTTCCATGAGTTTGCATAAATGTCCTATAGCCTATACATTGATTTTTAATAAGCAATCTGCATTTATATTTTGTAGGTTTAATTTAGCATTTGGATTATGGGTGATCTACTCATGCATGAGAGAAAACTGTGGTCTTTCAAACACATAACTTGCTCAATCATGCTCTGACATTTGCATTTTTTTATCACTACATGCTTTTCTCGTTGATCATTCTATTTGAACATAAGTCGTCTTCATTCACCTTTTGAATATTGGATGTTTCAATTGGTAAATGGTTTGCTTGTAGTTTGGTATCTTGAATGAGGCTGATTTGGTCTATTCCTGTAATGCATTGCGTTTTTGTTTAACTGGAAACTGTCTTAACTACAAAAGGCATCTCTGAGGTTGTCCAGCAGAGTACTTGGTATTGTAAATACTTTCAAAACAGGTTCCAAAAAGGGAATTATGTTGTAGGAAATGAGAATGACTAGGCTAATGAGGTTCTGATAGGGATTGATCCTATTGAGAAATAAGTAAACATTGCATTCTTATTGTTGAAACTCCAGTTGGGGATTCTGGAGTTTCAGCCAAAAGGGGTGTTCCTGAATGTTACAAACTAAAAATGATTCAATTGATTTTATGCATTTTCAATATATATTGGACTACTTCACTTCACCCATTTCATTGCTTTTTATCTAATTATAAAAGCTTAGTAATTTAAATCCTTAAGTGCCATAGTATGGCCCAAGTTGACCCGTTTAGATGAGTTAACGTCTTCATTTTTAATTATGATTGAAAGTTAACTTTTTGGTTAGATCACTTGATGTGTACACATGTTGGAACATGCGGGGAACATGGTGAGGAGCCTTCATCTATTGCAACTCTTTACAGGTTTGAAGTGGATTACCTGTCGTGTTATGCTTTAAGTATGTATACATGTATGCACGAGTCTTTTAGCGCAACTGTAGCAAACTCTCCCATTTGGTTTCAAGAGTTAGAAATAGTTTAAGTGTAAGTTTATAACAACTCGTGTCACATGCACCTGACAAGTTTGGGACATGTTATGGTTTTATGTTGGTTCCGGTTTTTCAGACAAGTATATCACTTCACACTTGAAATGTTAGTATTGGTTTTTGATTAATTGTTTTTGGCCTTTTTGTCAAGTGTTGTTAGAAGGTTCCTATCGCAAGGCATGCAACTTGCTTGAGTCCCGACTTGTGTAATAATTTCAGGTTTTGTTGAACTAGGCAGAACACACGATGAGGAAGTTGGTGATGAAACCATACCGGTCATTGTTTTGTCATCCTTAACTCAAGTTGGTCATTTTTTATTTAAAAGTGACATGATGTGTACTTTAAATACTATCATCATTTAAAATGCAAATAAAGATAATGTCATCACTGTTACATTCACAACCCGTCCATGGGACGGGTATAAACTAGTTGTTACTATGGCCCAAGACAAATGGTTTTGGAACTGTAATTCATCCGAATTTTCATCGTTAAAGACACTTGATGGACCTTCACAAAAGTTATAGTCCTAATGACATTATATAGGAGAAGGTTGATCGAATCATATCGGTGATGTTAGTTTCATGTTAAGCATTTTGGAAAGCTAGGAACAAGCTTATCTTCTCTGACAAAGAGGTTTGTGACAAGATAATGGATGAGATAAAGATAATGAGCTTCTGGGTCAAGTATCAAGCCAAGCAACACAACTTGGATTGGGACATTCTCGAGTAGATAAAGTAGGCGTTTTCAAAAAAGAAGATAAAGAAGAACAAATTGAAAAGCAAACCTAAAACACACTAGAAGCATTTCTTGTGGACAATAGCTGCGCCGGATTCCTGATATTCTCCTCTGGAGATCCACATCTGATTCATACGAAAACAAGCAAAAAAAAAAAAAGTCAGTCTTAAGTTATAATTCTAATAATCTTCACTACTTTATAGTACAAATAACTAATTCTGCAAATATTAATAGATAGAAACCAAAGAAACACATCCAAAAGTGATCTAAGGCAATAATAATTAATTACATTTTGGAAGGTACTTAGACTTGAAAGGATTGATCCTCCAATCCACGGACTGTATTTCCTCTCCGGGGGTGCAACCACTTTGATCTTCATTCTTCTAGGAGCAAGAGCAGTGATTTCTTTGCTCAAACGATCAGCAAAACCAGGGAAAAACGTTGAGCCCCCGCTGATCACAATGTTGCCATACAACTCCTTCCAGAAATCAGCGTCGGATTTCATGATGGAGTTGTAGAGAGTCTCATGGATACCAGCATCATCCTTTTCAATCAGGTCCGGCTGGAAGAGAGCCTCCGCACAACGGAATCTCCCTGTTCCGATTGTGATCACCTGTCCATCGGGTAACTCATAATCTGTTTCAACAGATGAGCTACTTTCAAGCTCTTTCTCATAGTCAAGAGCCACATACGCAACCTTCTCTTTCATGTCACATACATCTTCTCTCTCCGTGCTGGCGCTTAACTCGTAACCTCTTTCTCTCAATATCTTCGCTAGGGAATTTGTAATATCATTGCCGGCTAGATCAAGACGGTAGACGGATTCATTAATCGTATAACCTTCATGAACTGGAACGGCCTGGGTCACACCATCTCCCAACTCCAACACGATACCTGTAATAACAATAACAATAAAAATAATGGTAGTAGTAGTAGTAGTATGATATCAAAATCTAACAAATGCATATATGTTGTTGTTGAAACCAAAACAGAAAATGAGAAACTCACCGGTTGTACGACCACTTGCATACAAAGAAAGTACACTCGAGAGAGCAACATACATGGCAGGAACATTAAAGGTTTCAAACATGATTCGAGTCATCTTCTCTCGGCTGGACTTGGGATTTTTTGATGCCTCGGTAAGAAACACAGGATGCTCTTCTGGAACCACACGAAGCTCATTATAAAATGTGTAGTGCCAGATCTTTTCCATGTCGTCCCAATTTTGGACGATACCATGCCTGATTGGATATTCCAAAGTCAGCTTACCTCTTTTTGAGAGAGTTTCGTCTCCTACATAAGCAGTAGCTTCCTGGCCCATGCCTACAACGCTAGGAAAAACAGCCTTAGGATAGTCATCACCACCAAACCCAGCCTGTAGATTCAATCATATATATATATATATGGTTATAATAAGTTGTCTAACAAAGCTATAACAGATTATGATAGCTAACCTTCGTAATTGCACTTCCATTGTCAAAAACAAGGGGAATAATATCTTCCCCAGAGTCGACCATTATTTGTCATAAAACTTCTACACACATGAAAATGCAAGCAAGTTAAATTTAAATATTACAAGCTAACCTTAATTAGTTTTTGATGATCATACACTTAACAGAAACAAATAACTTAAACCTTCTTAATTTGTTTCAGGCAAAAGAGATCGCTCAAGAAAGCAACATTCGTTGATTTTGATCTGGGATATATAAAAAAAATTATAAAGTCCACGCTTTAGCTGGCATTAGACGGGAGGATATGATGGTTGCCATATTATATTCACATAATCAACGTTTTTTTTTTAATATAAATAAATATAGAAAAGACATGGCATGTTCTATATCTTAATGGTCTTATTAATTAATAGAATTAGTTTCATATTAGATGATTCCAGTAATATTCCTTTTGTTTTTAATCTTTTCATTTATTTTTATTTTTATTTTTTAAAAGACCTTTTCACTCAAGTTTTCACACCTCTATATTATGTAGTCATATATTTTTAATATAAATCCCATTGATTTCGGTCCAATAATTATAATCACTATCTCTTATTTTGAAATATGATCATTATTTTCAACACAGTGACAAAGCTTGAAGCAAATTTCGGGGGTGAAAGTAAATTAATTTACGAGTGGTGGAGTTTATATTTATTAAAAATTTTCTACTACAGCACCCAAAATTCACACTATCGATATAAAAATTAAATATACCGACGAAAACTCCGGCCCCAAATAGTAGACTTTTGATTGATTAAAATTTTGATTAAGAAAATACACAAAGAACTTTTGATTACACATTTGAAGAGGTAACAAAAACTTTCAATTGAGTGTTGTCTTGGTTTTAAAAAGCACACCTGAAGCGCGCCTAGGCGCAAGGGGACTCTTGAGCCGAGGGATGGAGTTTTTTGTAAACAAGGCGCATGCTGTACAAGAAGCGCAAGAAAAGCACGATTTTTTAGGGAAAAATCCCTCCGAGGCGCGCGCTTCTTGTACAGGAAATGTTTTTTTTGCTTCAAAGTGCTCTAAATGTTGCTAAAGAAGTTATACATACATGTAATTTATACATTAAATCATATATAAACATTATTTATAGCTATATTTTGGGTGGATTATATTAAAAAAAATTATATAAGCACTTAGCGCTTCGCGTACGAAAAGCCCTCCGCTTTTGCGCTTCGCGCTTTGCGCTTCGGTTTTAGACCTTGTCGCCTCGGTGCGCTTCTCGCTTATTAAAACCAAGAGTGTTGTGCAAACCAATACTTTCAATGTCCCCTTCAAACTATCATTTGAACATATTGAAATCTTCAAATCCTAAATCTTCAAGTGTTCTTCTACATCAACGATGAACACAACCCTAAAGCTGCACTAGAGGGATCACAGTGATTCTCGTACCTTGTGCTGCAAGGCAATGTTAATTGACACTGTTACCATCAAAGCCAGCGTCTGACCCACCAGTCACTCTGTTACAAGCTAAACAACATGATCCACATAACTTGTAATCCATAAATACCCAAATCACTTCAAAATGTGCACAGAAGCTTGAATATTCTCAACAAACCAACACCCAACGATCATAAACACCCATGATCATTTATCGAATACACCAAATTTGTTCAACAAACCTTGATATGAACCTTGAATAAAGAGCAAAAAAATTTGATACAATTGTAAGTCCTATAAAGGGATCAAAACTACAAAACCAGCTCAATACACACACACGGAATCCATGTGTACGTCGGTTGTAATCACTCAAATTCACTTGATTCATGAAGAATCAACAAGATGAATTCATAAATGATAAACATAAGCACCAAGCAAAAGAAGGTACTCAAAATGCAATTGTACTTACTCTGATGAAAATGGTAACAACTAACTGACTATGATTATAGACCCATCGAATGTATAATCCTTCAATCGAAAGTATGTTTTGATAGCAAGTTACTATCAATGGGAGTGTACTTTTGATTCTTAAAGTACAATTTAAATTACATCCAAATGACTTGGAAAGATTTAAGAACAACACGCGTAATCAATATACAAGACCTTACATCATGGGTGGTGATGGTATATTGCACTAATGTTTTCATGTATTTTCTATTCATGGGTATGCATTAAATATTTTAATTGGAAGTGGTAGGTTCTTTAAGGATATTATTAGTCGTTGCTGAGAAGAGGGGTACTGCTGAAGCCCCTATTACTGCTTTTTAAAGACGATTGGTGAAGTCTTCGGATAAAATCATCATGCAACAATCGGGCATTGCTCGTGAATCATAAACAGAAGTTCTCTAGATCAAATCTCCTTCTAATATTGTTCTCCCTATGGTATTTTCTTGATTTCTTGGTTATCATATCATGCTAGAAATTTATTTTAATAAAGTTGAATTCTATTATGAGTGCTGCTGGTTCGGAAATTGTTGGTCCCCATCTGTGGATTTATGCGCAATAGTTT